>CAUYUJ010003886.1:39176-74831 GCA_963575745.1 Prorocentrum cordatum
TGCAGCACCCTCGTAATCTGGAGCCCTTCCAAAACACAATTTCTGGTACGTTGATCATGGGAACCCGTGAAATTCTTGCAACTTTTGTAATCGAATGTGCGCAGCGCTAAGGCGAGAGCCACATTTTGACAGGGAACCGCCCTCAATCCGTGAAGCTCTTGCATAGTTTTAAAACGAATGTGCGCGGCGCTCAGGCGATAGCCACATGTTAAATTCTAGCCGGAGTGCAGTATCCCCAAACCGGGTTTTTAGACCCACTGCGGTTTCCAAGGTCGATTGCGTGCCCGTCCAGTGCGGGCTGGCATGGCATGTTAAAACATGCCTCCTCCTCCTCCTCCTCCTCCTCCTCCTCCTCCTCCACCTCCTCTTCATCCCGAACGGCATCTCGGAGCCCAGAGTTGCGAGGATGTCTCCAGCGTAACGGGCTGGACCACCTCGCGCGCGGCATTTCGACCCCAGAGTTGCGACGATGTCTCGGGCGAAACGTGCTGCGAGGAAGTCTCAGGCGAAACGGGCCGGACCACCTCGAGCGCGGCGTCTCAGAGCTCCGAGTTGTGGGGGCCTCCGGGGGCCTCCTGGGACCTCCTGGTGACCTCCTGGGGCTTCCTCCTGGGCCTCCTGTGGCCTCCTGGACCCCACTTGGGGCTTCCTGAAGCCTCTTGGGGCTCCCAGGGGGGGATATCTAACATGTGGCCGTCGGGGCCCCCCACAATGGGGAGGGGGCCACAAGAGCGGGAGAAATCAACGAATCGACACCGGATGTGGATTAACTTGACACGTTCTGATAGGGGGCCTCCTGGGCCCTCCTGGGAGCCTCCTGGGAATCTCCTGCGGACCCTTGGGGTCTGTCCTGGGCGTCCTGCGGCCTCCTGAAGCTCTCTGGGGCCTCCTGGGGCTCCCAGGGTCCCAGGGGGGATATGTAACATGTGGTCTTCTGGGCCCGCAGGCTGGACCACCTCTTGCGCAGCATCTGAGAGCTCAGAGTTGCGAGAATGTCTTGTGCGAAACGGGCCGGACCACCTTGCGCACGGCATCTCAGAGCTCAGAGTTGCGAGGATGTCTAAGGCGAGATGGGCCGGACCACCTCGCGCAGGGCATCTCGGAGCCCAGAGTTGCGAGGATGTCTCAGCGAAACGGGCTGGACCACCTCGCGCGCGGCATCTCGGACCCCAGAGTTGCGACGATGTCTCGGGCGAAACGTGCTGCGAGGAAGTCTCAGGCGAAACGGGCCGGACCACCTCGAGCGCGGCGTCTCAGAGCTCCGAGTTGCGGGGGCCTCCTGGTGCCTCCTGGGCCTCCTGGGGGGGACCTCCTGGGGCTTCCTCCTGGGCCTCCTGTGGCCTCCTGAACTCCACCTGGGGTTTCCTGAAGCCTCTTGGGGCTCCCAGGGTGGATATCTAACCTGTGGCCGTTTGGGCCTCTCCAAATGGAGGGGGGGGCACAAGAGCAGGAAGAATCAACGAATCGACACCGGATGTGCATTAACTTGACACGTTCTGATAGAGGGCCTCCTGGGGCCTCCTGGGAGCCTCCTGGGAATCTCCTGGGGGCCCCTGGGGCCTGTCCTGGGCGTCCTGCGGCCTCCTGGAGCTCTCTGGGGCCTCCCCCTCCTCCTGCCTGCTCCCTCATGCACATCATCCGCCTCCTCCTTCTCCCTTCCATCTCCTCCTCCTCCTCCTCCTCCTCCTCCTCCTCCTCCTCCACCTCCTCTTCATCCCGAACGGCATCTCGGAGCCTAGAGTTGCGAGGATGTCTCCAGCGTAACGGGCTGGACCACCTCGCGCGCGGCATCTCGGACCCCAGAGTTGCGACGATGTCTCGGGCGAAACGTGCTGCGAGGAAGTCTCAGGCGAAACGGGCCGGACCACCTCGAGCGCGGCGTCTCAGAGCTCCGAGTT
Source organism: Prorocentrum cordatum (assembly GCA_963575745.1). Classification (NCBI taxonomy): domain Eukaryota; class Dinophyceae; order Prorocentrales; family Prorocentraceae; genus Prorocentrum; species Prorocentrum cordatum. The sequence continues at coordinate 41,075 of CAUYUJ010003886.1, forward strand.
GCGGGGGCCTCCTGGGCCTCCTGGGGCCTCCTGGGGACCTCCTGGGGACCTCCTGGGGCTTCCTCCTGGGCCTCCTGTGGCCTCCTGAACCCACCTGGGGCTTCCTGAAGCCTCTTGGGGCTCCCAGGGGGGATATCTAACCTGTGGCCGTTTGGGCCTCTCCAAATGGAGGGGGGGGCACATGAGCAGGAGAAATCAACGAATCGACACCGGATGCGTATTAACTTGACACGTTCTGATAGAGGGCCTCCTGGGGCCTCCTGGGAGCCTCCCGGGAATCTCCTGGGGACCCTTGGAGCCTGTCCTGGGCGTCCTGGTGCCTCCTGGTGCCTCCTGGTGCCTCCTGGGGCCTCCTGGGGACCTCCTGGAGCCTCCTCCTGGGCCTCCTTTGGCCTCCTGAACTCCACCTGAGGCTTCCTGAAACTTATTGGGGCTCCCAGGGGGGATATCTAACCTGTGGCCGCTTGGGCCCCTCAAAATGGAGGGGGGGGCACATGAGCAGGAGAAATCAACGAATCGACACCGGATGTGTATTAACTTGACACGTTCTGATAGAGGGCCTCCTGGGGCCTCCTGGGAGCCTCCTGGGAATCTCCTGGGGGGCCCTGGGGCCTGTCCTGGGCGATCTGCGGCCTCCTGGACCTCTCTGGGGCCTCCTGAGGCTCGCAGGGTCCCATGGAGGATATGTAACATGTGGTCTTCTGGGCGCCCAGGCTGGACCACCTCTCGCGCAGCATCTGAGAGTTGCGAGAATGTCTTGTGCGAAACGGGCCGGACCACCTTGCGCACGGCATCTCAGAGGTCAGAGTTGCATGCCTAGTGTTCAATACGTCTTTGTTAGCTTCTGTCTCGGGGTTGGGCCGCCGTGAAGGTCGCTGGCTTGCATCACGTCGGAGTGTTGTGACCTTGTTGGCTCAAGCGAGAGCCCGGTTCAATGCTGAACTGGGTGGCCGATTGGCTGGGAGCGGGCGTCATTTCATACCTCAGTCGCTGCCCCTCAGCTCCTGCCTGTCCAGAGTGCCCGCCATACACGTGCCAGCTGACTTGCCCTTCGGTGCCGAGCTGTCCCGCGTGCCCTGGGTCCCCGACGCCAACGCAGGCGGCCTGCCCTGAGCCTCCAGTCTGCCCGGCACCCGACGTGACGCCGCCCTCGAGCCGCTTCTGGGACGTGGTGCTAGGCCTTCTCTCTTCGCTCACGATTACAGGGCTCGTCGCGGCGGCTGGCTGCTGTGGATCAATTTATCTGGCAACCTCCCGCCGCCATGGCGTCAGGAGCCGTCCAGCCCTGGGCTTGGATCCTGCGCAGCGGGGATCGAGGCTGGCAGCAGCGGCGAGTCTTGGGCCACTTGCGGCCGCAGGGAGTGACTCCAGTCAATGATCTGCTAGTGGTGTGCGTGACGCCCGATGCTGACGTGTGCTTCGAGCAACTCGACGGGGCGAGCCAGGACTACCAGGCGGTGCGTTTCGCTTCAGATCGACGGACCATCCCGCCAGGGATCGCTCGGGCCGAGACCTACAGGTTTCGGCGCCCGCCCACTGCAGCCGAGCTCGCGGTGTTCATGGGCCAGGCCCGTCAGGCGGCAGATGACCTGTGCATCCAGCAGGCGGCGGCGGCGGGCTTGCCGGCGGTGGCTCCGCCCGGTGGCGCCTTCATCCCTCTGGCGCAGCCGCCCGCGGTGATGCCTGAGGGCGGCCTGGTGCCGGCAGCAGGTGCCCTGGCTCCCGCTGCTCCTCTCGCGGGCGGCGTGGCCGCGGGCGCCGCTGGGGCTCAGTGGGCGACGGTGGAGTCGACCACGATCGGCCCTCGAGGGTCACCTGTTACTTTGGCTGCGACTGATCACGTGCAGGGTGAGGTCGGCATCTTCACCACGCCTTCGGGCGCAGCCGCGTTGGTCCGCGACTTGCAGGCTCACCCCGTGGAGGAGTACATCATCATGGAGAGCCATCGCGATTTGAGGGTCAGCAAGGCCACGATCGTGGCGTCGAGGGATCGTCTCAGAGGTCGCTTCGTCGGGTCGGACGTTCAGCTTCGGGAGTCGCCCTTTCCAGACTGGCCCGCGCCTGGGCCCAGGACGGTCAAGTGGTGCTGCAGCTGGCTCTTTCGCCGGCAAGGATGACCTCTCGAGCATCACCGCTCGCTCATCATGACCTTCGGCCTGCGGACCGATGACTGGGGCGTTGAGGTCCACCACGCTGCCATGCGCTGCCTGGGTGAGGGCCTCTGCTACGATATGATTGACGCCAGCAACAGTGCCGCGATCGAGCTCCTTCTCAGGAAGGCGCAGCTGGTTGAGTACGTCTACCACATGGACTTCTTGGCCTCGCGCGGTTCTGGGCCGAAGGGCAAGAACAAAGGGGGCTCATCATCATTGCAGAACGCTGTGTTCGATGAGGTCGCCATCTTCTCGGGAATGACCAAAGATTCGGGCATGGCGATGGTCTGCCCAGACCTCATCGCCCACGTGGCTGGCGAGGTCGAGCGCGACGCTGCGATCCTCAAGCAGGTCCGCGAGGCCCGCGAGGAGAGGGCGGAGCTCGGGAAGCAGGGGAAGAAGGGAAATCAGGAGCAGGGGTGATGCTTGCCCCACCAGGGCTGGACCGACCTCCCGACCAGCCCTGTCGGGATCACGCATTTCAGGGAGGGCCTCCTGGACTTGCACCTGGGAGGCAGTCTGCTCACGGCCATCCTTTTTGGGCGGAGGAGCGGCGGCGTAACTTGCTGCCTCTCCCTCGGCCCACTTCAGTTTTGCATCGGGGTTCAGAGGAACTGTGCACCTTGGCAGGTCTACCCGGCGTCGGCTGCTGCGTACCAGCCATGTTGATGAGGTGTGTGACGAGGTCGCCGGCGCTCTGAACGATTTGTATATTGGTTCATCTTGTCCGCAGAAGACCCATGGCCCCACCGCCAGCCAGCAGGCCAGTCTCAACGTGATTCGCCAGTCGATCATATCGGCGGGGCCGCCGCCGGACGATCTGAACGGCCCAGGAGCCCTTCGAGCGCTTCGGGCGAAGAGCGCTTACGGCGGAGGCGCCGTGATCGCTCCCCTCAGCATGGACTCCGCCCACCTGGCCGACCCGCCGGCGGCTGGATCTGTTTCGCGGTCTCTTGAGCATCTGGCTGGTGATCGGGGCAAGGAGATTGCTGAGCGGCCAATTCAATTGCGCTTGCCAGAATCCACTGGCAGGGAGATAGCTAGACTCGAGGGACCTGCTCGACCTTACTCGGATGCTGCTCTTAAGCGGTCGCCCGCCCTCTACGCGGAGCTGCTGCGTAGGATGGCTGACTGCGACCTGATCGAGTGGCGCCTGTCGGGCGAGGTCTCTTGTGGCCTGTTCTTCGTTTATAAGAAGTCAGGGAAGTATCGCTTGATAGTTGATGGTAGGCTACCATCGTGCCATTTTCGGGATACCGACCCAGTGGCGCTGGCGTCTGGGGCTGCCTTTTCGGCCATGGAGGTTGACAGTGCGGCTCCTATCCAGGTCGGCTCGGTCGATATCGTAAACGCTTTCTACAACGTGCAGTTACCCGAAGCTCTTCGTGCTATGTTCGTCCTCCCGAGGGTTCGTGCCGACCTGGTGAATGTCTCGTCGGCCCAAGGCCGCGCTGTCAGACGGGGCCAGTTCCCTTCTTCCAGTCCTGAAGGTGATTCCGATGGGCTGGAAGCTTTCTCTCTGGGCCTGTCAGCAAGTACTTGAGCATCGAGCCAGAAGGGTTCGAGGCGTGTCTGAAAGCAATGCCGCTGTTGATCATCTTCCCCCTCCGTGTCTGGAGCCCTTCGCGCACACCGAGTATGTTGACATTTTTTTCGCTTTCGGGAAGGATCGGGAGGTAGTCAAGGGCGTGGCAGAGGAGGTTCAGCAGGAGTTGAGCGGGGTAAATCTTCCCACGCATCCAGTGGAGGCGGGCCCCGGCGCGACGGCTTTAGATTGGACCTTTTCCGACGAGAACGCTACAGTTAGTCTGAGTCCTCGCATTGCCTGGAAGATCAGGCTGGCTATTCAACAGATTCTCAAGGAAGGGCATGTCAGTGGAGAAACCCTGACGGTTATCATGTCTCATTACACGACGCGTGCTCTCATCCGCCGCGAGTTGTTGTGCGTTTTCTCGGCCTGTTACTCCTTTGCAGCTGACGCTGGACCTCATCGCCGCCGTCTCTGGGGTTCTGTTCGACGTGAACTGGGCTGGGCCACTGGGCTCATCTTTCTTGCCTCTCGTAATCTTGGGGCTGCTTGGTCTGAGGATGTTCTCGCTGTCGATGCGTCGTCTTGGGGAGGGTGTATCGTGCAGCAGAAGGTGGACATCGGCACTGTCAAGTCGCTCGGTCGGTTCAATGAGAGGTGGAGATTTTCTCGTGAAGATGAATTTGGTTATCGACCTCGGGACCACGCTCTCTCGCTCGCTCTTCTAGGAGGCTTCGACATAGACGGGCCCGCCCCCGAGGTTCCAGAGGATAAGCTCGACGTTGACTCGAATATATGGGACGGCGAGTGGCGGCGTGTCTTGGTGAGACGGCGGGCCCGCTCGGAGGCCCAGGTGATCCCCGAGGGCCGCAGCATGGTTCTAGCTCACCTTCACAAGACGCGTGCCCTGGCGAATTTCGGGAAGCGCCACTTGTACTTGGGTGACGCCATGGCCAGCATCCTTGCCGTGTCCAAGGGTCGTTCATCCTCGAGATTGATGCGAGTCTGTCGTCAGATTGGTGGTCTCAACCGTGCTTTCGACATGACTTCTCGCTGGCGGTGGCTTCCTTCACAGCACAATCCTGCGGATCGAGGCTCAAGGCGCAAGCAGAGTGACTGGGCCGAGGCGTCGGCCAAGTCACATGCGCCCGACCCTCCAGCTGCTGTCCTGCCCAAGCCGAGGCATGCTCCGCTGGGCGGGGACGCCTGCGGCCAGCGGGACAGCCGCGTCCGCGCCTTTGCAGCCGGGCTCAGTCGGGCCTTTGGCGTCGACTTCGGACCCGCTGATGTCCCAGTCGCAGCTGCCAGCAGCGAGGCCTTCGACCGCCCAGAGGTGCCGCAAGCGGCCCGCAGCGCAGTCGCTGGCACCGCCCAGCGGCCTCGAGCCAGACCTTCGAGCCGATCGCGCTGCTCGCCGCCGCAGGGGCTACAGGTCGGAGCCGGCGGTCGACGAGCTCGGCCTGTCTCTGCGCGAGAGGCTCACCGTGAAGAAGCCTCAGGAAGCTCGGTGCAAGCGAATTGTGGGTCAGTGCTGTCTGTGGTGTACGACAGCCAGTCGGGTGATCGAGAACACCACCCAGCTCGACTCGGCGGTGACGGCCTACCTTCACGAGCAGATCTTCCAGGGCTACCCGAGCTCGGTAGGCACCTACCTCCTGGCGGCCCTTGCGTACTGTCGGCAGGACCTGTCGCCGAAGGCGCCCGAGCTGCCGAAGGCGAGGCGGGCGCTCCTGGGCTTCTTGAAGGCCGCCCCCAACCGGTCGAGGTGGCCCCTCGCGGACTTGCTGATCAATCAAGGCCACTGGGTTGCGGCCGCAGCGACGCTCCTGTGCTTCGTGTTCTACACCAGGCCGTCCGAGCTGCTGCGCCTACGAGCGAAAGATGCTGTTCCACCACCGCGAGGGGGACCCAGAGCTCTGGCGATGAGGACCCTGGTGCTGAACGCGTCGGAGTACGGCACGCCTTCGAATACGGGCGAGTTCGACGAGTCGCTGAGCCACGACAACACGGTTTTCTGGTGGGTGGGAGGCCTGCTGGCGCGACTCCGTGCCGGCCGCGGCGCGACGCTGCTGCTGCTCGACCTGAAGTACTCGAGCTGGGCCGCCCTGTTCTCCCAGGCCGCGGTAGACGTGGGCCTCGGCAACCTGGGGCCTCCCACGCTGTGCCAGCTCCGCCACGGCGGAGCGAGCCACGAGCTGGCCACCCGCGCCCGCCCTCTCGCCGAGATCAAGAAGTGCGGGCGGTGGGCAGCCGACAGCAGCGTGCGCCGCTACGAGAAGAGCGGCCTCCTACCCACGCAGTTGCAGCGGGCCTCGGACGCCGTGCAGCGCCAGGCTCACACTGCCGCCACGAGCATCGGCTCGCGGATCTTGAGGATGCCGCTCGCCAGGCAGCAGTGACAGGACGACAGTTTGCTCTAGAGATCTTTTCTGGGCCAGGCCTCCTTGCTCGAGCATGGCGGCGAACTGCAGCTTTGAAGAGTATTCTGATATTTGAGATCGACTTCCGGCACGGGCCGCACTTTGTGACTTGCTAAATGAGGGCCTCGTCCGAAAAATCCTCGGATGGGCTCGCGCCGACTTGATCGCCGCGATCTGGCTGGCTCCGCCTTGTTCTTCCTTCTCGGCCCTCCGGTGCCTCTTCTCGCCAATTCGGTCGCGTGCCTTCCATCTTGGCCTCCCCTCCCTCTCGCCTGCCGACCAGCGTGTAGTCAACATAGCCAATCGCCTATGCAAAGTTGCCTCCAGTATCCTAGATCTGTGCCGAAGGCTCGGTGTACCGTGCGTCGTAGAGAATCCTCACACCAGCCTGCTTTGGAATGTTAGAGCCTTCGAGATCTTCGCGCGGAGCTCATGCATAGAGACTTGCGTCACATATTACTGCGCCTGGGGCGCTCCGTGGCGGAAGCGCACGAAGTTTCTCTGTGCCCACATCTCCTGCAGGCATTTCAGTGCCACTTGTTCTGGCCGCGGCGTTTGCTCGTTCTCAGGTAAGAAGCATGTTGAAATCATTGGCAACCATCCGTGCGGTGACAAGTTCAGTAAGCTAGCAGAGCCGTGTCCTCCCAAGCTCTGCGCCGCGTTTGTCCGCGCCTTCGCTGACAGCATTTTCCGCCCGCTCTGTAAGCCATTCGGTCGAATATAAGGCCTGTGGCCAGATGGTGCTTTGGAGCATGTTCGGAGAGGTTGCAGCCGCCGAGTGTGCACCTTTCTCTTGGCGGCCTCCATCTGTTCGCGCCCCGGCTGCTGGGCACATCGCTACTGGGAAGTTGTCTTGGCATCCTCTGGCATCGAGAAAAGACCGCTCACATGCCTAGTGTTCAACACGTCTTTGTTAGCTTCTGTCTCGGGGTTGGGCCGCCGTGAAGGTCGCTGGCTTGCATCGCGTCGGAGTGTTGTATCCGTGACCTTGTTGGCTCAAGCGCCCTCCCTGCTTTTAAGCTCCCTCCCTGCGGATCTGCACAGAGGTCTCGGAGAGGTTGGAGCCGCCGAGTGCGCACCTTTCTGTTGGCGGCGTCCATCTGTTCGCGCCCCGGCTGCCGGGCACATCGCTACTGGAAAGTTGTCTTGGCATCCTCTGGCCTCGAGAAAAAGAACGCTCACAAGGATGTCTCAGGCGAGACGGGCCGGACCACCTCGCGCAGGGCATCGCAGAGCTCAGAGTTTCGAGGATGTCTCAGGCGAAACGGGCCGGACCACCTCTCGCGCGGCATCTCCGAAGTCAGAGTTTCGAGTATGTCTCAGGCGAAACGGGCCGGACCACCTCGCGCAAGGCATCGCGGAGCTCAGAGTTTCGAGGATGTCTCAGGCGAAACGGCCCGGACCACTTCGCGCACGGCACCTCGGGGCTCAGAGTTTCGAGGATGTCTCAAGCGAACCGGCCCAGACCACCTCTCGCGCGGCGTCCCGGAGCGCAACTTTTCGAGGATGTCTCAGGCGAAACGGCCAATCCCGGCCAACTCAGGAACGAGAGTTGTGAGGATGTCTCAAGCGAAACGGCCAAAACCATAACATTTGTGTGAGGATGTCTCTGCTCCGCGTTCCCTCGGCCGGAGTTAGTTTCTACCACAACAGCACCCCGTTCAGCAAGCTGCTTGGGGAAAAACACCCACCCTCAATCCGTGAAGTTTTCGCAATGTTTTGGAAGGGATGTGCGCGGCGCTAAGGTGAGAGCCACATTTCGAAAACGAACCGCCCTCCATCTGCGAAGCTGTTGCCAATGTTGAAAACGAATGCGCGCGGGGCTAGCCACATTTTGAAGACCAACCGCCCTCAATCCGCGAAGCTCTTGCAGTTTTATAACAAGAATGTACGCGGCGCTGAAGCGAGAACCGCATTTTGACACCGGCGCGCCCTCCATTTGCGAAACTGTTGCCAATGTTGAAGCTTCGGGGTCATAAATGGTGAGGAAGTCTCAGGCGGAACGCCAGGCCCGCCCCAAAAGATGGCCTCGGAGTGCGACAGGGAAAGGTGATTTATAAGGAGGAGGAGGAGGAGGAGGAGGAGGAGGAGGAGGAGGAGGAGGAGGGAAGGGCAACTCTGTGCGAGCCTGGCGCCCACGGAGTGTCAACCCTCTCGGCGAAGCCCGAGGTTTTGCTGGGGCGTGTGCTGTGTTTGAAGTTTTTAGCTCAGTGGGATGCGATTGGATTCGCCGTCCCGTTTTGGCCAGCTCTGTGTCAAGGACGAGGCGGAGCAGAGGGGGAGAGGAGGAGAGTGTGAGGGACGAAGGGGCGGGGGAAGGGAACTGGTAGTTGGATCAGGACGGGGCGCTGGCGATTTGGGCGATCCTCACTCCCAACTCCTCCAGCTTCTGCGAATCGTAATTCCGCGGATGGTTTCGCAAAAAGTGTTTGCTCTTTGCATTTCTTGTTTGGTTTCTGAGGAACTGGGCACCACGTGCCGCTGGAGAGGAGGAGGAGGAGGAGGAGGAGGAGGAGGAGGAGGAAAAAGAAGGAGGAGCAGGAGAAGGGCGGAGGAAGGAGGAGGAAGGAGGAGGAGGAGGAGGAGGGGGAGGAGGAGGAGGAGGAGGAGGGAGGAGGAGGAGGAGGAGGAGGAGGAGGAGGAGGAGGAGGAGGAGGAGGAGGAGGAGGAGGAGGAGGAGGACGTTTGAGGAGGAGGAGGAGGAGGAGGAGGAGGAGGAGGAGGAGGAGGAGGAGGAGGAGGAGGAAGAAGAGGAGGAGGAGGAGGAGGAGGAGGGGGTGAGCAGGCGGAGGAGGAGGCTTTCTTGCCCAGCCCCTGGGGGACTGGGCGCCACGTGCCGCTGGATCTCCGTGGCGACAGGGCCCCGCCCGTGGGGTCGCGCCCGCGAGGCCGCGCCGAGTGCGGCGGAGTGTTCGCGGCCGCGCGGCCCCGCTCAGGGGGGTCCCGCCGGGTGAGGTCCCCGCAGACGCGGCCGACGCTTGGTGGCCGCAAGGCCCCGCCGGCGGTGTGCTGCGCTGCGCTGCGTTGCTGTCTGCACGGTTTGCCATCGCCTTGCTCTGCTCTCCTCTGCGCCGCGCTGCCCTGCGTGTCGCCCCTTTGCGCTACAACTGCCCAGCGCTACCTCGTGTCGCGTTTTAGCGGTTGGATGTGTTGTTGCTGTTGCTGTTGCTGTTGCTGTTGCTGTTGCTGTTGCTGTTGCTGTTGCTGTTGCTGTTGCTGTTGTTGCTGTCGTTTGTTTGACGAGCTTCGCATTGTTTGACATTGTTTCGCGTTGCCGTGAATTCGTTTGTGGTACAGTGCGCTACATTTGCCGCCGCGCCGCTTGCTCCGACGCGCGGCCTTCCGTCTTGGGGAGGGCGTCTCGGTCACCAATGGCAAGCGCCGCCTCGGACGCGGTGGGTTCGCCAGGGGTTTGCCGCGGTGCCGGCGCTGTTTACTTGGGGCGCGGGCCGCAGGGCTGGCTGTGGGTTTACTATGCTGTCGGTTTCGTCTGCCTGGGCGCGTTCAGAACAAACGGCGCGGCGACATATATCGCTACTGTCACACTTATATGTGTGTATATATATATCGCATCACATGGGTTGTTCCACAGTGACTGCCTCACGTCGACTTCGCAACGTATACAGATCGCATCAGATGGATTGCACCGCAAATATTGCACCGCCGTGCCACGGAGTTTGCACCACATACCCTGCGACGACTCACTGTGTGAGGCCCCCGCTGGACTCTTGCTCGTCTCCGGCAGTGCCTGGATTCCTTCGACTGGGGATGGGCACGAGTCCAGGTGGGCAATGGTACACAGTGTTCATTTCTCATTGTTCGGAAGTTCTTTGATTTTTCTGGGGGGCCAAGACCCTTTCATTTCTAATTGTTCTATCCTGGGCCTCTTCCTGGCCACCGGGGGGCCAGGAACAATTAGAAACGCGCACACTTAGAAATGAGCATGATTAGAAATGAACGACGCGTAGAGTGCAGCCTGAGCTTGGGCACCGGGGTGGCCGATGGCGTGGGAGCAGCGTGGGAGCCAGCGCTTCAGAGGAGGCTTGCGGAGCTTTGGGAGCGGCGGGATGGGGGAAGCAGATGTGAGGAAGGCAACGATCCACCTCTGCGTCGCGTCTCCCAGCCGGGCGCCGGGCACTCCAGAGGGCTCGCCGTGGCGGCAGCAGCCCTCGCGGGCGTGGCGCCCCTTCCCCCCCCCCCGGGGCCGCTGCGCCGACCGAGTAAGGCATGAGGCCAGAAAGGGACTCCGCGCAGGTCCGGGGGCGAGTGCCCGCAGGACAGCGCGCAATGACGATGCAGGCTGGAAGGGGGACTCCGCGCAGGTCCAGGGGCCGAGTGCGCACAGGACCGCGCGCGAGGAGATGCGGCACGAGCCCCGCCACGGCGGCGTCCGCGGCAGGCCACCAGTGCCCCCAAGTTGCTGTGACGGTGGGGCCAACCAGCCTCCTCTTCCTCCTCCTCCTCCTCCTCCTCCTCCTCCTCCTCCTCCTCCTCCTCCTCGCATCGCATCGCATCGCATCGCATCGCATCGCATCGCATCGCATAGATAAAGCAGGAAATCCGTTGCCTGTACAAGGGTGCAGCAGAGCAGAGAAAAGATTAGGCGCCGAATTCACATGCAAGGACAGGAGAGGGGGAGCGAGGGGAGCCCACGGCCTAGCCCGTCCCCTCGATGGGTATTTGGAAGGTCCTGCCGTGAACCATGCCATCATCCGCCATCTCGTGCCGATTGTAGGGATCGAGCGGCACGAAGAGAGCCGCCGCCCACTCGGGCACATCCCATTCTACCGCACTCCCGCGCACATGGGGGAAGTTAAGATGTGAATCGGCAAGAACAGCAGAGGCGAGATGATAGCAGAGGGGGCCAGGATACACTTTGGCCTGAGCAGTGCTCTATGACCTGTCCGAGTTGAACCCCATGAGAGAAACACGAGCACACCCTCCACACCGCCCACGCCGAGGTTTGCAATCGGTCAGGGACCGCAACGCGACCACTGAACGGCCAGCAAACGGGTGGGTTTCATGGCCACGGAACCGAACTGGCACTGATCGATGTCAACCACTTGCACAGAGGGAAGCTGCATGAGCCGTCGCATTTGGGGAAGATACCAAGAAGACGGCATTTCGGGTCGGGACGGCTGCGGGGCGGGATGTTCCATCACACAAGGGATCCTATATTTCCATCCTTGGAAGAGAAAGATCACCATGGTCCGAAGGAGGGCGTTGGCAAGACCAACCTGCGTAGCCTCACGACTGCAGGGGTAGGGCAACCCCCAGAGGTGCGGGGGGGAGCGAACAGGGCGAGGAGACCTGAGGGTGCATTCGCACTTGAGGTGACGAGCAGCACTCCACGTTTCGCATGGGGGTCCCCCGAGGATAGCAAGCACGAATCCCTGAGACACGAGGTAGAGCCATAATCGCATCGTGTCCATGTTGGTGAGATCTCCACGAGAGGAACACTGAGCGACGCCGACACTCAACACATGCACACGCATGGGATGTCGGCACAGCAGCTGCTCAAAGTGGTGCCGGAAATCTTCTTCTCTCCTATGTCCCGAGAACAAGTGGAGCATATACCTCCTCCTCCTCCTCCTCCTCCTCCTCCTCCGACCAGCTATCCTTGGCGATGTCTGGGCCCAGATGGCACAGAGGCCTTGGCATCGCTCGGACGTGTGCTTTTCTTCCTGGCGAGGACCATGGAAGACCATTGAGCAAGGTGGTCCACAACCATTGTTTTTTCTGGCAAGCTGATCCAGGACCTGGAACATCTCGCCAAGATTACAAAAAAACACGCACGACACCGACAAATGCACGGGGAATGGGCGTCCGAGCGAAGGCAAAAGGTTGGCGTGTTTCTGGAGGAGGGCACCGCAGTCCACGCAGCAGTGGCGGCGCACGCGGCCACAGGCGGGTGCTGGCCCCCCGACCGACGCTGCCGCAGAGTCATCCGCGACGCCTCGTCCTCCGCAGTCGTCGGTGCCGTTAGCTCGGCGCACGCCGGAGAATTTGCCCATCGGCTGCCCCGATTAGCACCACGCTGGTGCGGATTGCCTCTGCCTCGCTGCCGACGAAAAAAGTGCTTAGCCCTGCCACCTCGAATGACCAGCACACCTCGGCTGCTCACGCTCGAGGTGGCAGCTGCTTCTGAGGGCGGCCTGGAAGCCAGGTGCACACGATGCGACCAGCCTGGGCGAGGCCCGGGTACACCTTGTGGCCAGATGTTTCTTCAGCGTTCGGCCCTTCTGTGGCCGGGTCCACCGAGGAGGAGGAGGAGGAGGAGGAGGAGGAGGAGGAGGAGGAGGAGGAGGAGGAGGAGCCAGGACGAAGCAAGACCCAGCCCCTCCGCCGCCGTGGCTCCCTGGGCCCACCCGCCGCCGTGGCGCTCGCCCCGCCCCGCCACCGCGAGGCCTCCTGGATGCCTCTTGGGGCCTCTTGGGGCACGGGGCGTTGCCTTCTTCATCGGCCACGCCTGGACGCCTGACGCTGGACACCTGTCTTCCTCACCGCCCCGCCTGGACGCTGGACGCTGGCCGGCGCTGTCTTCTTCGTCGGCCGCGCCCCGACGCCGCGTCGAGGCTCGGAGCCGCCAGCTCTGCAGGCCCGGCCCCCTCGCGCGCGCCTGCGCGGGCTGCCGCGCACGGGACACCTTGTCCCGCCCGTGCGGTGCCCCGCTGCTTTCGGTGCGGGGTCCCCAGAGGTCGCGACCAGTTCCCCGGGGCCGGCTTCTCGTCGCGAGCACTTTTTTTGTGCACAGTCCTGGGGCGGGGCGGAGGGGGGAGGGGGAGGAGGGTGGGGAGAAGGCAGAGGACGAGGAGGAGGATGGAGGAGGAGGAGGAGGAGGAGGAGGAGGAGGAGGAGGAGGAGGAGGAGGAGGAGGAGGAGGAGGAGGAGGAGGAGGAGGAGGAGGACGACGACAAGGAGGAGGAGGAGGAGGAGCGAGAAGGAAAAGGAGGAGGTAGAGGAGGAGGAAGCGGAGGAGGAGGAGGAGCGAGAAGCGAGAAGCGAGAAGCGAGAAGCGAGGAGCAAGAATCGAGGAACTAGGAGCAAGGAGCGAAAATGATGATGAGGATGAGGATGAGGATGAGGATGAGGATGATGATGATGATGATGATGATGATGATGATGATGATGATGATTATGCTGATGATGATGATGATGATGATGATAATGATGGTGCTGATGATGCTGATGATGCCGACGATGATGATGATGATGATGATGCTGCTGGTGATGATGGTGATGACGATGATGTTGATGTTGATGTTAATGTTGATGTACATGGTGATGATGATGATGATGATGATGATGATGATGATGATGATGATGCGGATGAGGCTGATGCTGATGCTGATGATGATTGTGGTGATGATGATGATGACGATGATGATGATGAAGATGAGAAGATGATGCTGAAGTTGATGATGATGATGATGAGGATGAGGACGATGATGAAGATGTTGTTGATGATGAGCGTGATGATGATGCTGATGCTGTCGATGATGATGAAGTTGATGTTGATGTTGTTGTTGATGATAATGAGGATGATGAAGAAGAGGATGACGATAATGAAGATGATGATGATGATGATGATGATGATGATGATGATGATGATGAAAATGACTATGATGATGGTGATGGTGATGGTGATGATGGTGATGATGGTGATGATGCTAATGATGCTAATGATGATGATGATGATGATGATGATGATGATGATGATGATGATGATGATGATGATGATGACGATGATGATGATGATGATGATGATGATGATGATGGTGGTGGTGATGGTGATGGTGATGATTATGGTGATGGTGATGATGATGGTGATGTTGATTATGGTGATGATTATGCTGCTGATGATGATGCGCTTGATGATTAGATGACGATGATGATGCTGATGCTGCTGTTGATTATGCTGATGAATGAGAAGGAGGAGGAGAAGTAGGAGGATGATGGCATCTTGGTCGACATCTCAAGCGAGAGATATCTTGCAGAGTTTCCTATATGCCCTTCGGGCTTGCCCTCTTTCGCCCGTCCTCCTTGTCATACTTGTCATCGTGTCCCAGCGTGAAGTTGCATATTCCACTAAGTCCTCGTCGCCTGAGTCTGTGCTTTCTTCATTTTCATTCGCCGCGCAGACGCTTCCAGCCAACCTGAGTCCGAGCAACGCCAACATGGAGGAAGAGGGGGAGGAGGAGGAGAATGAAGAGAAGGAGGAGAATGAGGAGAATGAGGAGAATGATGATGCTGATGCTCATGATGATGATGATGATGATGAGAATGAGGATGAGGATGAGGATGAGGATGATGATGATGATGCTGCTGATGATGATGATGACGATGATGATGATGCTGCTGCTGGTGACGATGCTGATGATGATGCTGATTATGATGATGATGCTGATGGTGATGCTGATGATGATGATGTCGATGATGATGAGTATGATGATGATGATGCTGATGATGATGATGATGATGATGTTGCTGCTGCTGCTGCTGATGATGATGATGATGATGATGCTGATCATGATGATGCTGATGATGAGTATGATGCTGATGATGATGATGATAATGCTGATGCTGATGCTGATGACGATGATGATGTTGATGATGATGAGTATGATGCTGCTGGTGACGATGCTGATGATGATGCTGATGATGATGATGACGCTGATGTCGATGATGCTGATGTGATGCTGATGATGATGGTGATGATGATGATGATGAGGATGATGATAATGATGATGTCGACGATGATGAGTATGATGATGGTGATGATGATGATGATGATGATGATGATGATGATGATGATGATGATGATGATGATGATGATGTTGATCATGATGATGCTGATGTTGGGGATGATGCTGATGATGATGATAATGCTGATGCTGATGATGATGATGATGCTGATGTTGGGGATGATGCTGATGATGACGATGATGATGATGATGATGATGTTGATGATGATGATGATGATGATGATGATGCTGATGTCGATGATGAGGATGGTGGTGGTGGTGGTAATGATGATGATGCTGATGATGATGATGATGATGATGATGATGATGGTGATGCTGATGCTGATGATGATGATGATGCTGATGATGATCATGATGCTGCTGATGACGATGATGATGATGATGGTGATGATGATGTTGATGATGATGATGATGATGATGATGATGATGATGATGATGATGATTGATGAGGAGGAGAGGAGGGAGGAGGAGGAGGAGGAGGAGGAAGGAGGAGGACGAGGAGGACAAGGAGGAGGAGAGGAGGAGGAGGAGGAGGAGGAGGAGGAGGAGGAGGAGGAGGAGGAGGAGGAGGGAGGAGGAGGAGGAGGAGGGAGAGGAAGAGGGGGGAGGAGGAGGAGGAGGAGGGAGGAGGAGGGAGGAGGAGGGAGGAGGAGGAGGAGGAGGAGGAGGAGGAGGAGGGAGGAGGAGGAGGGAGGGGGAGGGAGGGAGGGAGGGAGGGAGGGAGGAGCAGGATGATGAGGAGGAGGAGGAGCACGAGGAGGTAGAATACTAATAATAATAGTAATACTAATAATACTAATAATAATAATACTGATAATAATAATAATATTCATAATACGAATAATAATAACAATGATAACACCAATAATAATACTAATACTAATAATAATACTCTTACTACTAATAATACTACTAATACGAATATTAATAATGATAACACTAATATTTCTAATAATAATGATGACAGTACTAATAATACTAATACTACTAATACTACTATTACTACTACTAATAACAATACTGGAATTTAATAATCGTAATCATAATCTTACGAATAATAGTTATAATAAGAATAATAATACGAACACTAATATTAATACTAATACGAATAATATTAACAATAAGATGAAGAAGAAGACGAGTAATGATCATAATAATAATACTAAGAATAATAAGAATAATAATAATAATGATAATAATAATACTAATACTAATAATAATAATACGAATACTAATAATAATATTACTACTAGTAATAAGAGGAGGAGGAGGAGGAGGAGGAGGAGGAGGAGGAGGAGGAGGAACAGTAGGAGAGGAGGAGGAGGAGGGGAGGAGGAGGAGGAGGGAGGTGTGACGACGCGGTCGTTCCCGCCATCGTTTTGTCAGCCCGAGGCGGATGCGCCCTCCCTCCTCCTCCTCCTCCTCAGAAGGAGGAGGAGGGAGGGAGAGAGGGAGGGAAGGGGAGGAGGGGGATGATGGGGATGAGGGTGAGGAAGGGAATGATGGGGGAGAGAGCAGGCAGAAAGAGGATGAAGCAGAGAGGAAGAGAAAGAGTTGGAGGAGGTACCAGCGAGGAGGCGTTGGAAGATACGAGGAGGATGCGGAGGAGAAGGAGGAGGCGGACGAGGAGGAGGAGGAGGAGGAAGAGGAGGAGGAGGGTACGGAGGAAGAGGAGGAGCAGTAGGAGGAGCAGGAGGAGGAGGAGGAGTAGGAGGAGGAGCACGAGGAGGTAGAATAAGAAGAAAAAGAGGAGGAGGAGGAAGAGGAGCAGTAGGAGCAGGAGGAGGAGGAGGAGGAGGAGGAGGAGGAGGAGGAGGGGGAGGAGGAGGAGGAGGAGGAGGAGGAGGAGGAGGAGGAGGAGGAGGAGGAGGAGGAGGTGTGACGACGCGGTCGTTCCTGCCATCGTTTTGTCAGCCCGAGGCGGATACGCCCTCTCCCGATAGCGCACGTGCAGCCGCCGGCAGCGAGCGTTGCACTCCAAAAGGTCCCGCCCTTCTCATGCCACCCTTCGTCGTCCTCTCGTCGTCGTCCTCCTCCTCCTCCTTCTCCTCCTCCTCCTCCTCCTAGCTCCGGATCCCCGACGAAGAAGCAAAGGTATAGCACATATTTGGCTGAAGCTCCGCTCGGATGTCTTCGATCTAGGCTGGACCCCCTGGCGGCGCCTCTGGCGCCGCTCATCGCGCCAGGGGGGGGGCCCGGGCCGATCCAAGAAGTCCGTGCGGACCTCCGCCAGCTTATGCCTGTGCCGTTTGTGTTCGTCTGGGTCCCCCTCGCCGTCCCCCTTCTGATCCTCCTGCCTCGAGGGCCATGATGGGTCTATTTTCCACCACCACCACCATGATTTGGAGGGGGGAAGGAGGTGGAGGATGTGGATGAGGAAGAGGAGGCGGAGGAGGAGGAGGAGGAGGAGGAGGAGGAGGAGGAGGAGGAGGAGGAGGAGGAGGAGGAGGAGGAGGAGGAGAAGGACCCCCCTCCCCCTCCTGCTTATGGTGGTGGCGGTGGTAAACAAGCCCACCAGGCCAGGCATGGATCCCCGCTGCCATCCTGAGGCTATCCCGCGGCTGCTCCGCTCCGATCTCGCTCCCAGTTGTCCCCTCTCTGCCGAGTCCTCATATTTCCGCTGCCTCCCTCCCGCCTCTGCCTCCTCTTCTTCTCGCAGAGAAGGCGGTATACAGTAGGAGCTCGACCACAAGAAACCTTCCACAAGAAACCCATCCCTGAGACCCCAGGACGTCCATTCGTTTTTGGTGTGGGAACGTCAAGCTTCCCATCGCCAAACCATCGAAACCCAAGACACCCAGGGCACCCTGGAGGCAAGCAGGGTGTCTCTTGGCATGGGTTCCCACTGTATGCGCACAGTTTTGGAGGACCGCGCAGATCTCTCGGATCGGCGCCGGACTTCCCCTCCCGATCAGCCTTCCTCCTCTCTCTCGTCCTCCCGCTGCATCCGTTGCTACTCCCCCTCCTCCTCCTCCTCCTCCTCCTCCTTCTCCTCTTCCTCCTTCTCCTCC
Source organism: Prorocentrum cordatum (assembly GCA_963575745.1). Taxonomy (NCBI): domain Eukaryota; class Dinophyceae; order Prorocentrales; family Prorocentraceae; genus Prorocentrum; species Prorocentrum cordatum. Next base: position 58,952 of record CAUYUJ010003886.1, read on the forward strand.
TTGCCATCCTCCTCCTGCTCCTCCTCCCCCCCCGCCGTTTTCTCGCGCTCGGTTCTATCCACTCTGCTTTTCAGGCCCTTCGCGCCTCCCCCGCCCACTCCGCTGCATTCGCCAGGGAGGTCATTGTCGGGAGAGCGCGTGTTTCCGTCAGGCGCGCCCCGCGCCTTCAGGCCCTGTTGCAGTAGGGCAAGACCGGGACTCGGGGGATGGGTCTCCTCCCCCCCCGCCGGAGCCGGGGCCGGGGGCGCGCGGAGCTCGTCAGAGGCGGCGCCGGGGGCGCCGCCAGGGTGGGCCCATCGCCCGATCCAGGGACACCGCGCGGAGCTCCGCGCGTTCTCCTTCGCAGTGTGTTCTCCTTCGGACGGCGTCGTTGTCGTTGCCGCCGCCGCCGCCGCGCTGACCTCTCGGTGCCACGATCGATCCCTTGATCCATCGAGCTCTTGATCCCTCGAGCTCTCGATCCCTCGAGCCCTCGAGCCCTCGAGCCCTCGAGCGCCCGAACCCTCGATTCCCCGGGCCCTCGAGCCCTCGAGCCCGCGAGCCCTCGAGCCCGCGAGCCCTCGAGCCCTCGAGCCCTCGAGCCCTCGAGCCCTCGAGCCCTCGAGCCCTCGAGCCCTCGAGCCCTCGAGCCCTCGAGCCCGCGAGCCCTCGAGCCCTCAGCCCCTCCCCGGCGCTCCAGCGGCGGCAGCGCTCTACAGCGTCGGCGGCGGCGACGTTTTCGAGGTCCCTTCGGGGGGTAATCCGCCGGAGCTCCCATGGGGCGCGGGAGCGCAGCACTTCTTCCGGGGCCTCGGGGGGGGGCCATGAGGAGGAGGAGGAGGAGGAGGAGGAGGAGGGGGAGGAGGAGGAGGAGGAGGAGGAGAGGAGGAGGAGGAGGAGGAGGAGGAAGAGGAGGAGGAGGAGGAGGAGGAGGAGGAGGAGGAGGAGGAGGAGAGGAGGAGGAGGAGGGAGGAGGAGGAGGAGGAGGAGGAGGAGGAGGAGGAAGTCAGAGCTGGTTTCCTCCCTGAGGAAGAGACAAGGTCTCGGCTGTCATTACAGAATTTTAGCCCGAGGCCTAGATGTGGAGCGGTCAGACGAGCGCTCCGATGCATCGGGAATAGGAGGAGGAGGAGGACCAGGAGGGAGGAGGAGGAGGAGGGGAGGAGGAGGAGAGAGAGGAGGAGGAGGAGGAGGAGGAGGAGGAGGAGGAGGAGGAGGAGCATGAGGAGGACGAGGAGGAGGAGGAGGAGGAGGAGGAGGAGGAGGAGGAGGAGGAGGAGGAGGAGGAGGAGGAGGAGGAGGAGGACGGGGGGCCAGGTGGGGGACATTGCGCAACGGGGGGCGACCAATGAGGCATTCAAGAAGGGGCCTCGTCTTCGACTTGGCATCGCTTGGACGTGTGTTTTTTTTTCACGGCGTGGACCATCGAGGAACATCTTGGATCATCTGGCACAGAAAACACGCGCGAGACAAATGCACGCCGAATGGACGTCCGAGCGATGGCGAGACGACGATCAAGGGCTTGTCATCTCTTCCTCGGCGGAGGGCGGCGGAAGGCCGGCGGAAGCGAGACGAGGCCGCCTACTCTGGCGGAAGGAAAAATCGGCCTCCCAAGAGATGGCAACCTTTTTTGGTTCAGGGTGTCCCGGACCCACCCAATATGGGGGGTGAGGAAAGGTGCGCCTTTCGTGCGCCTCGCCTCAGGAGCCCTAGAAAGGCCTCCCGGGGCCCAAACGGGGCACGAAAGGTGCTCGTTTCCTCCCCTCTCCCCACTTCGCAGCGCGCGATAGGTGGGGGTGGGGGTGCGCTCTCTCTCCCCACCGCTCTCCCCCTGCCCCCCACCCCCCCAGGCAGACAGCACTCCCCTCCCCCCACGCAGGCGAGGAGGGGAGGCGGGAGGGCGACGCCGAGCGCCCGGGCGGGGGCGCCGGGGCCGGCGGGACGAGGCGCGGCGGGAGGGCAGGCGGGAGAGGACTTCCCCTCCACTTCCAAGGAGGAGGAGCAGGAGGAGGAGGAGGAGGAGGAGGAGGAGGAGGCCGCCATTGGGCCACCATCCCCAGATTGGGGGGGCAGGTGTACGTGGGGTCCGCTTTTGCTGTGCCGCCTCTGCGGGGCATCCTCGCAGTCGGGTCTCAAAACTCTCTAGCCCAGCCCCAGGGGCTGGGGAGGGAGGCCCAGGTGGGGATCGGAGGTGCGCTTTCTCTCTAAAACCGCGCCCTACCTCGCTCCTCCCTCGCCACCCTTCCTGATGCCTCTTCCTCCTCCTCCTCCTCCTCCTCCTCCTCCTCAGCCCTCATCCGTCCTCGGGAGGAGGTGGGGTCCCAAGTTGCGGCGCCGCCTTTGTGGAACATCCTTGCTCCTCGTTGGCTACCTTCCCCGAAGCCTCCTCGTTCGCTACTGTCCCCGATGCCTCCTCGTTGACTACCCTGCCGAGGCCTCCTCGTTCGCAGCCGCACTCCATCCCCAGACCCCCGACGACATGATTTTTGTTTATCCCGTTGACCCCCAGTGGCCTCGAGCCATTCCCCGAGGGCGGTTTTCATACCGACCCCGTTGTTTGCCCTGTCAAGAGGAGGATGAGGAGGAGGAGGAGGAGGAGGAGGAGGAGGAGGAGGAGGAAGAGGAGGAGCATGAGGAGGAGGAGGAGGAGGAGGAGGAGGAGGAGGAGGAGGAGGAGGAGGAGGAGGAGGAGTGGAAGGGGGAACGAGAAGGAGGAGAGGAGGAGGCGGAGGAGGAGGAGAGCATGTATACGTGCCGACCAACACGCCCAAAGGATGGATGAAGACGCTCTATCCCCATGACTACACCATCGCGTACTTGAAAGCGACCAAGCACACGTGGAAGAGGACCACATCAAAGAGAGCCGACAGCGCGATCCGCAATTCAGCAAGAACCGCATGGACCCCGACATCGACAACATGGACTGCCACTATACAGCAAGACCAGCCCACATACCTCTTTACAGAACCGCCATATACACTAGAACGCGAACTGACGGCAACCCGCGCGACACAGAGCGTCGCGCCTTGATCGCGGCACTCCCGTGTCACGGGCCAGGGAGCTTGCTGAGGCCAACATGTTCTACCCAGTCCCGCCAGAAAGGGGGCCATACGGAGCTGAGATGCCCAACGTCGACCAGATCCACAAGGTTCTCACTGTCCACTCACAAGCGCGCCGACCTACCGGGGGGCAGAACGGAAGTCAATCACTCGAAGAGCCACAACGTTTCCGATATGTTGCGCGTGACGGACGCGAACAGCAACGTCCAGGAACCGAGCGAAGCCCTACCGTTCCTCTTCTACCTGACCGACACCCTGACAACCATGAGAGCAATAGCGGTACACCCCCACAGCAACACCGTGTTGTTTGACAAAAACAACCACCGCAGTACCGCGCAGACCCGAGCCGGACTGCACGCAGCCGAAGGAGACCCCAACGGAAACCTCGTCCCTTTTGATCGAAGTCACAGACGAGGAGTATCATTACCTACAGAACTGCAAGGCCGTGTACAGGGTCCCCATCATACCCTTCAGCGAGACCCGCGAGTGATGCGAAATCCAGCTGGGGCCGCCTCCCAACTGTAACTCGCAATGGCCCACCATTGCAGGCATAAGCTGGCACCTACGAGCCAACGTAACCGACGAGAGCAACATCGCGAGACGCGACACCATGACCGACATGACGCCACCCCAATAGGCAGCCACACTCGTACGACCGCCGCCTCCAGAGGCAGCCGCCCGGGTGGAGCTGACATGCATCAACGTGTTCGGCTGCATGAGGACCTTGGCCGGCGACATCCACAACCTCATGTCCCATCCCACCCCTGACCTCCGCAAGGAGGGAAAGAGGATTCTCTCCGAGACGAGGACCGACCTCTACAACGGCATCCACGACGAGCGAACGGGCTCCGCCATGCGAGCACCAGCCGGCCAGATCACCCCTTGCTTGCACAGCACCCAGCCGGCACGCACAGAGCGCCCACGACCGCCGCAGGCCGGCACCAGAAACCCCAAGGCAGCCGACAGTTCGACCCACGCCACCCCTGGCCACTGCGAGCCACCGCCGTCGAACTGCCCGCCCCCGCCATTGTGCCCACCGACTAACGCGGCCAGGAACGAGCATGCGCCAGCACAGGCGCTGAGACAGGCCAACCTCGCACCCGGCTCGCCCTCGGCCCCAGCCGCCAGCTGCCTCTGCCGAGGCCATGGGTTGCGCGTGCCCAGTCAGGGCGCAGTGATGTGGAACGCCCAGGTCCTAATATTGCAACCTCGAGACCCGCGCGTCGGAATGTGGCAACGAGGGTGGAAGCCAGCATTATCCGCCGACGACTCGGAATTCTTCTTCGACATGAATCAGAACATCACCACGAACCCACCCGCGGCGCAAAGAGACCAAGGGCGGCCGCCACTTCCGCCGGAGGCGCGCTCGCCATCGCCGCGGGCAAGGTCCTTCTACGTAGACGTTTCTGCCCTCGCCGACGCCGTCCTGAGGCGCCGCGCTGGCCGCGAGTCCGAGAGCTAGGCGTGCGCGCCCGTGCGCGACGGGCGGGGCCCCGCCCCCGATCCTCAACGACCGGGCGGGCGCCTCGATCACCCGAGAGGGAGCAGCGAGAATCATCGCGGAGATCCACGCGGCATCTCTTCCTGCGGCAGCAAGCTACCAGACTGATGATCAGCAAACTACTGCTTCGGCAAGCAGCTCCACGCGAGCTGATAACCTTGACGAAGCCGGAGACCCAGGCATGCGAGCGACGCCGACTTCCGCGCCCGCGACCTGGCCCGACGCTGGAGCCATCGGCCCAAATGCGGGCCCCAGCACGAGCCGCCACCAAACATTTACGGTGCCAGCCAAGGCGCCGCCGCAAGTGAGCGCAATCCTGCCCACAGCAGTGGCGAAGCCAAGGGCCACGCCTCTTCACGAGCGAGCCCAGATGCACCCGACGGCAGAGCTCGACGAGCCGGCGCCCATCAGTGCCAGGGCGGGGGCAGGGCCCCGCATGGGCGCTCTTCACGAGCAGGCCATGCCGCCCATCGAACAGCCACATGCAGGAAGGAGATCAGGTTCAGCCAACAGCGAGCGGCAACAGGGCCGCAGTGCTCGGCTGACCGACGCCACCAGCAGCATGCATGCGCCACGAGCGGCAGGCGCGCTGGTTCAAGATCTACGCTCGGGCTATTTTGCCAGCGTGGGCGACGCGGCGAACAAGTGCGATTTTGGCCCGAGCGCTAACCGCGAAATGAAGCGCGAATGCGACATCCTGATGACCGACGTCGAGGCGCCGCTGAACAACGTCCCCCGACACGACGGGCTATTATACGCTTGCTTGTTCAGGATGCCCCGCGACCAGACTATCCTCGCCCAGTTCGTCGACCATCAGCTCGCCGCGATGCTAGCGTACCCGATCGGCGACGACTGCGACGCCATGCCGGCGCCGTCTGCTGTGGCCTGCCAGCGGCGTGGCCTCCTCATGCACATCGGGCTGGGCACGCGCTGCAACTCCGCGTCGGAGCCCGGGCCATTCATTTCCAGGGGGGGGCACCGCCGCCGCAGCAATTCGCGGGATCAACGAGCTGATCAGCGCCGGGGGATATGACCCGCAGGCGAGGCAGTCGGACGGACTGCCCGCGAGGAGGGCGGCAATCGAGGGCCGCGTAGCGCGGCAGCTCCAACGGGCAACGCCACCACTCATGAGCCGTCCAACACCTGCGCGAGCAGCCCGACAACCGAGCCCCAGCTCTACGGATCACTGCCCGACTACTCACGCCGCAAGTGCAGGAGGAGCTGCACCTCGACAACACCATCACATGGCAGAACCGCCTGCGAGAAGCCCTCGGCCATCATTGACAGCGGCGCCTCGCCGCCGACCTGCGCGCGCGCGCCCATGGCTGGCAACCGCCAACAACGACTGGCAGCAGGCGCCAGTGCCCATCCGCACGATGATCTCCGACTCCCAAATCACGATGTCCGCTGGCGACATCAGCGCTACTGGCCCCCCCCGCAGGGGCAGCGGGACAGGCTGTCCACGCACGGGGAGAAGGGCGCGACAACCCTGCAGACCTGCGCGCCGAGGAGGCCCACAGCTCCGAGACAGACGCCACGCTCGGAGCAGAGACAGAGCGGCATCCGTGGCCTCCGCGCGACATCGCCTGCCAGCTCGTCTACAACATTCCGGCGAATCAGGGCCCCCCCCTCGGATCGCCCACAACCCGCAAGGCTCGGGCCTTAGGAGGGGGCCGTCCGAACGGCGGCCCATCAGCGCGTCGCCCTTCTTCCGTCTGGACCGCCTTTGCCCCGCCGGCAGACGGCAGGCCCTGCGCGCGCCCGGCTGCCCCCTCCCGACCCCGCGTCTCTGAGTTCGCATATTTCCAAGCGTTCGCACTCTATGGGGCTACCGGCAGCAGCGCAGCCGGGCCGCAGAGGCCACTACTCTCTGAACCCCCCACCGATTGCGCTGAGGCGGCAGCGCACTGCGCCGCCTACGCCTGGCACCACGCAGCACGGCGCAAGGCGAGCATTGCTGCGACCGCTGTGCTATGCAGTGGGTCCCCAAGGGGCTTTCTCAACGACGCGCTACGCCGTGGGTCCGAAGGGGCTTTCTCGCCCGCGGAGAAGACATCGCACGACGCACTGCGAGCGCGGATGCAACGAGACTCCGGACATCGCACTCAGAGCCTTTCAGGGCTTCAACCAACCATCCCCCCCCAGGCCCACCTTATTTCGGCCCCGTCTCCCCCCGCCTGTCCCGCACAAACCTCCCCCCCTTCCCCTCGCGCGGTGGCGGCGCGGTTTTCGATGGAGCGGGCGAGGGCGGCGAATGGGCCCGCCATTGGCTGCCCTGGCTAGGGCGGGGCGGCCGCGGCCGCGACGCAGATGCAGCCCGCAGCAGGCTATATCAACCGTGCCGTTTTCCCGGCCGCGTCGAGGACGGTGGGAAGAGGGCGTCAGAGGCGGCGGGGGGGGGGGGGGGGATCACGCTCTAACCGCGCCCGCTCTACCGCCACGGAAGGCACAACCCTCCCCCGCGCGCGGAGGAACCCCTAAGCGGCCACCGCCCCCGCGGTCTGGGCACCTCATTTTTCATAGCCGCGGGGATGGTGGACGCTTCGGGGGGGTCCTGCGTGCAGGGCGAGAGACTCTTATGTTTTCCACCGGGGCGGGCATGGCCAGCCACTCTGCAGCGGCGAGCGTGGCCGCCACCACTGCCAGGAAGGGTCAAGCCTCCCTCAGGCTCGGTGGGGCCCCTTCCGGCGGCCCCCCGAGGCCCATGTATTGGGGGCCCTGCGCCTGCTTGCAGGTGAGGGATCCCGGGCGCTTGCGGGGGTCCCCATGAGCGGAGGGAGAGGCCCTTGAGCCTTCCACCTCGGCGAGCGTGGACACGGGCCGCCACCGCCACGCCGCGCGAACGGCGAGAGCCTAGCCCACCGCACCTCCATCGCCCGCCCATTTTTGTTCGCACTCACCTCCTGTCCCAGTCCAGCGCTGCCTGCCACCGCGGCTTGAGATCTTACGTGCCCTCTGTCGCCGCCCAACGATTCGTTTACTCAGGTTCTCTGCGCGCATCGACCGCCACGCTCAGCTTGCATCATCTTATGGGCGTGGGTGGATTATCTTGGGGGGGGGCGAGAACCCACGCTGAAGGGCGTGCTACCTAGTGCCAGGACGGCTTCGGACGACACACCCGCTGCTTCAGATGAAAACCAACGCCGCTCTTTCCTCTGCATCCTTGTTTCCCACACCCACACTTTGCCCGTTTGTGCGGCCACTGCCGCTACGCACGCCGCACAGCCTGCGCCGCCGAACATCACCCCTGCTTCCTCCTCTTTGGTCAGGTAAAGGTTTCCCTCCCTCTCTTCCCCCTCGTCTCGCCCGGCTGTCTGTCACATATACCTGCACTTTTCTCTGCCACCAGCCAGCGAATCCTGGAGCGACGCTCCAGGAGCCGCCCGGCTCCAGTTTGATCGCCCGCCCCAGGGCCGACCGACCCTGGGGTGGGGGGAGGGCGGTGCTCGACGAGCACGCAAGCCGACAGGAACAGGAGGAGGATGGGGGGTGGCGCGCCGCGCGCTGCAGGGGGACGGGAACGGGAGCAACGGGGAAGCGCAGAACTCAGGTTTCTTCGGGCCACGAATGTTTATAGCGTTTTTTCGGCTGTCCTCGGCTGTTTCCCAGCTTCGGGGTGCGTTCCAGCAGCTGCGCCTGTCCGAGGGCGTTCCAGGGGCGTCCGGATTCCCGGATCGCCTCGAACGGCCGCCCGAGAGCCGAGTCATGGCTCGACTCCGCTCTTCCTTCTCCTCCTCCTCCTCCTCCTCCTCCTCCTCCTCCTCCTCCTCCTCCTCCTCCTCCTCTTTCTCCTCCTCCTCCTCCTCCTCGTCCTCCCTATCGTCGTGGCCGACCCGTCGGGACCCCAGGCAGGCCCTGGGGCCATCAAGCAACGACCGAGGACGAGAAGCCAGTCCCAGGGAAAGGGTCCAGACCTTTCTGAGCCCACGTGATGAACGCAGACGTGGTGGTTCAGTCCTCGCGTCTTTCCTCGATTTCGGCCCCTCGAGGGCCGTTGTCTGGCCCCGGGGCGATCGAAAATGGACCCCGGGCAAGAAGCTGGCCCCGGGGAGAGGGGTGGCGCGAGGGAGCGGTTTTCTTAGAAGGCGGCGGGGCTTCGCAGAAGGAGGACGGCGGCGGGGCTCCTCCTCCTCCTCCTCCTTGTCCTCCTCCTCCTTCTCCTCCTCCTCCTCCTCCTCCTCCTCCTCCTCCTCCTCCTCCTCCTCCTCCTCCTCCTCCCCCTCAGAAGGCCGGAGCCTTCTTCGAAGGCCCTTCTAGACAGAGTTCTTAGAAGCTCCCGCGGCCGTCAGGAAGGCCCGTGCCCTCGCTCAGAGGCCCCGCCGCCATGTTAGAAGCCCATCCTCCTCGCGCCCCCCCCCCTGAGTTCGGGGTCTGCTAAAGGTGCCCCTGGCCCAAGGTGCCCTCAGCTTCTCGCCCCAGATCGCATCGCAACAAAAATCAGGACGAAGGTTTTCGCTATTTTCGGCCCCTGGGGGCCCTCGCCGGGCCCTGGGACCGTCAAACAACGATTCAGGATGACAAACCGGCCCCGGGGAAAGGGTCAGGACTTCCGGGGAAGCCGTCTTGAAGAAATCAGGACGTCGCATGTCTGGGGCTCAATTTTGGAGCCCCTGAGGCCCCCTGGGCCTCGTGAGGGGTGCTCTGGAGGCCGTAGGGGCCTCTTTGGAACTCCTGGGGGCGCCTTGGGCCAGGGGCACTTCCAGCAACGCCCGACTTGTGGGCGTCGCCAACCTGGGGCCGCGGGCGGAAAACGTCGGACCGTCGGGCGTGTGGGGCTCCGGAGCAGGAGCTGAGGACGGGAGCAGTGCCCGAGCAGTCCGAAGCGGCGCGGGCCCAGATTCTCGCAGGTCCGCGCGGGTCGCCTGGGGACATGGCCCATGGGCCTCTGGATTTGCCTGGAGGCCTCCCAGACATGTAGCGTCCTGCACGAATCTGGTTCGTTTTTCCCTACCTAGGCTCTGCCTAGAAGGGTTCTTACTGTCTTGGCTTAAAGGGGCCAGGCAGTGCAAACCGCCCCGGGCGGTTCCCCTGGGAGCCAAGCAAAAGCAACAGCAAAGGTAAAAGCAAACGCGCGGTTCCCCCAGTTGCGCTCCCTGGGTGCCAAGCAAAAGCAAAAGCAAAGGCAAAAGTGAAGGCAAAAGCGAAGGCAAAGCAAAAACATAGCATAGCATAGCATAGCATAGCATAACATAGCATAGTATAGCGCAGCATAGCATAGCGCAGCATAGCATAGCGCAGCATAGCATAGCATAGCATAGCCTAGCCTAGCCCAGCATAGCATTGCGCAGTATAGCATAGCATAGCATAGCATAGCACAGCATATCATAGCATAGCATAGCATAGCATAGCATAGCATAGCATCCACAGCATAGCATAGCGCGCCACAGCATCAACGGCACAGCATCCACCGCTACTGCTACAACTACGACGATGAGGAGATGGAGGAGGACGGCGTTTACCGCTCCTACTAATGTTGCTTTCCTAGAGGCTCCAACTCCTAGGTAGGGTCGCACTGGGATAATTGTTTTGCGTGTGTGTGTGTGTGTGTGTGTGTGTGTGTGTGTGTGTGTGAAGTCTCCCTCCGGCGCCCGCCCCGCCGCAGTCGGGACTTGCCTGAGCTGGATTGCGGCCCAATGTGCATCTAGCGCGCCCCACTGATGCCCGATCGCCGGAGCAGCAACCTCTGCCCAGCCGCCGACGCAAAAAGTGTGTGTGTGCGCGTGTGTTTATATATATATATATATATGTATATGTGTGTGTGTGAGCGTGTGTGTGTGTGTGTGTGAGTGTGTGTGTGTGTGCGTTGTGTGTGTGTGTGTGTGCGCGCGCGCGCGTGTGTGTATTTGTGTGTGTGTGTGAGTGTGTGTGTGTGTGTGTCTGAATTCGTGTGCTTGTACTTGTGTGTGAGAGAGAGTTTTCGACCTCTGGGGCGTCACACTTGGCCCCAGGGACCGGCAGAACACGGCTCGGGATGAGAAGCGGGCCCTGGGGGAGGGGTCGGGGCTCCCCGGGGAGCGGCCCCCCCCCCTCCCCGGAGGCTCCGAGACTGTGCCTCTGCCGCGCCTCGCGCCTCCCTGCACAGCGAGGAGGAGCACGGCAGGTTCGCATCGCGTCGACGCGGCGGCGACCCCAGCGCCAGCTTTCAAGGTTAAACGCCGCCGGATTTAAGTCGGGGCTGTCCCTCTACCGGGGGAGTAGTCGAAAATAGTCAAACAATGGTCAGGGGGCGATTTTTTTCGGGGGGGAAAACTTTTGAGCATGGTTAATTTTTCGCTCAAAATCTCCCTGTAGGGGCACAGGCCCGACCTAACGCCAGATGCCAGAATCGGTCAGAAGCGGTCGGCATCGAACGATCCGCGCTGTCGGAAAGTCGCGTCGTGGTGTCGGAAGCCAGCGCCGACGTCGTCACGGCGCGACCCCTGCCGTACAGGAGCAACAACGGCCACCCTTGCAGCCCACACCTTTGCATTCTCCCGGAGCGCAGCTACACTCCACGCGTCGATGGCTTGAGGCCCACACGGTCCAGGGTTCGGCGGTTTTGTGGCTCTTGGTCTCTGGTCCTCTCCGCTGCCGCGGTTGCCATGGGCCTGCTGAAGGGGCTCGACCCGCTGCTCACAGCGGACCTGCTCTACGTGCTGCGAGCAATGGGCCACGGCGACGAGCTCGTGGTATGCGACTGCAACTTCCCTGCCACTACCACGGCAGAGGCCACCACGACGAAAAAGCTCGTCTCTCTGCCTGGGGCCGACTGCCCCCAGGCCATCGACGCCATCTGTTCGGTGTTGCCGCTGGATTTCTTCGTGCCGGATCCAGCCCACTTCATGAGTCCACAAGAGGGCGTCGAGCTTCCGCCAGCCGGCAAGAAGGTCCATGCCACGGTGCAGGCCGCCTTGGATAAGCATTGCGGAGTCAAGATGCAGCCGCTCGATCGGTTTGCGTTTTACGAGCGAGCGAAAAAGGCATTCGCGGTGGTTCAAACAATGGAGCGTAGACCATATGGCTGCTACATCCTCAAGAAAGGCGTTGTCGGCCCTGATGGCAATGACTTGAAGCCGTGAGTCGGTCATGTCTGTCCGCTCGTCTTTCAAGCGGGCGAAGAAGTTTAGCGAGTTGTTTTCGGTGTGCGCCTCGCGCACCGGCTGGACAACATGTACTTGCTTCTGGTCCCAGTCCCTCTTTCTCCTTCTGCCGCCCCCGCCCCATTTCCATGGTGCCGCTCGTCTGTGCTCCCACCCCCTCCCGAGGACGGACGAGGGCTGAGGAGGAAACCACGTCAGGGAGGGTGGCGAGGGAGGAGCGAGGCAAAGGGCAGTTGTGGAGAGGTAGCGCACCTCCATCACCACCTGGGCCCCCCCTCCCCCCTCCTGGGGCTGGGCCAGAGAGTTTCGAGGCCAGCCTGCGAGGCTGCCCCACGAAGGGCGGCCAACGAAAGCAGACCCCACCCACACCTGCCCCCCCAAACCTGGGGGGTGCTCTCTTGCTCGCCGGGACAGGGAGGGGCAGTTCTCTCTTGCCTACACCCCCGCCCCCCCCCTCGTCCCGCTGGCCCCGGCGCCCCCGCCTGGGCGCTCGGCGTCGCCCTCCTCCTCGTCCTCCTCGCTTGCTTGGGGGGGGGTCAGCGCGGCCTGCCTGGGGGGGTGGGGGGCAGGGGGGGCGGTAGCGAGAGAAAGCGCACCCCCACCCCCGCCTGTCGTACGTTGCGTGAGGGGGGGGGGCGAGGAATGGGCGATGGGGGGGGGGACGGGGGGGGAACGAGCATCTTTCAACCGCAAAAGAACAGGAAAAATAGTGAGCAAGTCGTCCTCGTAAATTTTTCCCTCCCATCCCGTGGTGTTGGGTCCTCGTTTTGAAGAGACGGTCCCCGCGTTCTCCTCCTCGTCTTCACCCCCCTCCTCCCTCCTCCCTGCGTTTCACCCATCCAGTACAGCGTTTCGTGGCCCCATAGGGAGTTCCACCGAAGGCCCCAGGGCCACCGCCCGCATGCATGCCCCACACCCATGTCGGCACACCCCTCACACGCTTCGTGCCCCCACAGGGAGCTCTACCGAAGCCTCCAGTGGGACCGCCCGCATGCGTCCCCCACACCCAATCTGGCACATCCTTCATGACCCTATAGGGAGCTCCACCGAAGGCCCCAGGGCCACCGCCCGCATTCGTCCCCCACACCCAATTTGGCACACCCCTCCCACGCTTCGTGGCCCCATAGGGAACTCCACCGAAGGCCCCAATGCCACCGCCCGCATTCGTCCCCCACGCCCAACTTGGCACACCCCTCACACGTTTCGTAAACCCGTAGGGAGCTCCACCGAAGGCCCCAGTGCCACCGCCCGCATGCGTCCCCCACACCCATTTCGGCACACCTCTCACACGTTTCGTGGCCCCATGGGGAGCTCCACCGAAGGCCTCAGTGCCACCGCCCGCATGCGTCTCCCACGCCCAATTCGGCACACCCCTCCCACGCTTCGTGGCCCCATAGGGAACTCCACCGAAGGCTCCACTGCCACCGACCGTATGCGCCACCCACATCCATTTCGGCACACCCCTCCCACGCTTCGTGGCCCCATAGGGAGCTCCAGCGAAAGCCCCAGTGCTACCGCCTGTAAGCGTCACCCACACCCACTTCGGCAAACCCTTCCCAAGTTTCGTAAACCCGTAGGGAGCTCCACCGAAGGCCCCAGTGCTACCGCCCGCATGCGTCCCCCATTCCCATTTCGGCACACCCCTCACACGCTTCGTAGCCCCATAGGGAGCTCCACCGAAGGCCCCAATGGCGCCGCCCGCTAACGTCAGCCACACCCACTTCGGCACACCCCTCCCACGTTTCGTGGCCCCATAGGGAGCTCCACCGAAAGCCCCAGTGCCACCGCCCGCATGCGTCCGCCACAGTCACGGTCTCAAGGAACGTCTCCAGACCTCTGGGGAGGAGGAGGCGGAGGAGGAGGAGCAGGGGGAGGAGGAGGAGGAGGAGGAGGAGGAGGAGGAGGAGGAGGAAGAAGAAGAAGAAAAAGAAGAAGAAGACGAAGACGAAGACGAAGACGAAGAAGAAGAAGAAGAAGAGGAGGAGGAGGAGGAGGAGGAGGAGGCGCTCTCTCCCTCGTACGCATTTTGATTTGCAGTCGCGGGAGGTTCCATTCCACCAGCGAGGGTCTTTCCGGTGTTCTCGCTGTGGCCGCCGTGAACGAGCGGTGTTGTGGTTTCGTGGATGCCGTCGTCGCCGTCGTCGTCTGCGTCCAGCGGCGGCTCCGGATCGCCCCGCGGCCTGCGGGCCGGCGGCCGTGGACGCGCCGGGGACCCACCGCATCCGGAGGGAGTGCAGGAGCGCGGCGCGCACGAAGCGGTGCAGGAAGGAGGCGACGGCCCTCGCCACGGAGCTCGGCTGCACCGAGTTTTATCCGCGAGGCCTGACCTGAGGGACGTCCCGCCCGATCCGCGCCTTCTTTCGATTGCCCAACTAACTGCTTGGCCTTCCTCGCGCCGCGGACGACCAACGCGCGTCGCTGGGACCCTCTCGGGGCGACCAGCACGCGTCGCGGGAACTCCGCGCCGCGCTTTGTCCAGCGCCTCGCTCGCCCGTCGTCGCTCTGCCCAGCGGCCAGTGCCTTGCCCGGTATCAGCCAACCAGCTCGCCCTCTTTGCTCCGGGCCGCGGACCCTCGGGAGCCCCGGGAAAGCTCCCTGCGGCGGCAACGCTCAGTGACGCGAGTGTTCAGAGTCGAGCGCGCCCAAACCATTCACAGTCATATACACTTACGCTAGGCGTATCCATGCTCGCGTTCATGCAAATAGATTCATTCGCACAAGAACCCGTTAACAGACATATTCACTCGCGTTCATATCTCTCTAATTCGATAAACCTGCCCTCGTCGTTCGCGTCGTGCGCCCCGCCACGCATTTCAGCACGCCCCTCATGCGGTTCGCGGCCCCATCGGGAGCGCCACCGAACAAGAAATTCACAATTTCGGCGTTCGCAACTGCATGTGGTTGGGTCCTTCGCCAGGATATTGTTTTTTGGTTTTGTGTGAATATTCCCGTATAGGGACGTGCCCGACTTAAGTTTACAGGGCCCTTTCAGGGCCTCCACTTGGCGCCCCCGCCCGTGGCGGCGGGGTCAGCTGACGGGGGGGAAGGAGGGCGTGTGGCAGAGGATTAGAAAGCAGGAGGCAGGGGTGGGCCGAGGAAGGGGGACGGGGGAATGGGATGGGGCAGGGGGGAGGAGGAGGAGGAGGAGCGAGGAGGAGGAGGAGGAGGAGGAGGAGGAGGAGGAGGAGGAAGGAGGAGGAGGAGGAGGAAGGAGGAGGAGGAGGAGGAGGAGGAGGAGGAGGACGGAGGAGGAGGACGGAGGAGGAGGAGGAGGAGGAGGAAACGGAGGAGGAGGAGGGAGGAGGGAGAGGGGGAAGGGAGGGGCCGGGGGATTTGTACATTCCGATGCGTCGGGGAGGAGGAGGTGGCGGATCGGGTGGCCGAGGAGGAAGAAGAGGAGGAGGAGGAGGAGGAGGAGGAGGAGGATGACACTGAACTTTGCAGCCACCAGGATGCAGGAAGTATGATGATGATGTTGATGCTGATATTGGTAGTGACTATGCTGATGGTGATGATGATGACGATGATGATGGTGATGATGCTGGTGATGCTTAAGATGGCGATGGCAATGATGATGCGGATGATGTTGATGATGTTGTTTGATGACGATGGTGACGGTAATAGCGATGCTGCTGCTGATGATAACGACGATGATTATGATGATGCTGCTGTTATTGATGACGATACTGAAGACGGTGGTGATGCTGATGACGATGAGGAGCAGGAGGAGGAGGATAAGGAGGAGATGGACGAGGATGGTGACGTGGCGGAGGCTACTTATGGCGGGTGAGCAGGAGGTTGAGCAACAGGAAAAAAGGGATTAGGAGGAGGATGAGGGTGAGGATGAGGATGCGGATGCGGATGCTGATGGGGATGTTGATGATGATGGTGCTGATGATGCTTGTGATGATGATGATGCTGATGGTGACGATGCGAATGGTGATGATGCTGATGATGACGATCATGATGGTAGCGATGATGATGATGATGATGATGATGATGATGATGATGATGATGATGATGATGATGATGATGATGATGATGATGATGATCGTTATGATGATGCTCACGGTGCTGATGATGATGCGGAGGAGAAGGAGGATATGGAGGAGGAGTAGGAGAAGGTGGCTGGAGGAGGAGGAGGAGGACGAAGCGGGGGACGAGGACGAGGACGAGGACGAGGACGAGGACGACAACGTCGTAGTAGTAGTAGTAGTAGTAGTAGTAGTAGTAGTAGTAGTAGTAGTAGTAGTAGTAGTGGT
>CAUYUJ010003887.1:0-74792 GCA_963575745.1 Prorocentrum cordatum
GAGGAGGAGGAGGAGGAGAAGAAGGAAAAGTACAAGGAGGATGCTCAAGCCGTTGCCCGGCCGCCTCCCTCCTCACCTGCTCTCCCTTTCTTTCCTTCCCCTCCTTCCCCAACTCCGGGGCCATGGAACGCGACGTCGACCTCGGCGCCGCGCCGGCGGCTGGCGCTGCGCCGGATGCGGCGGCGCCCGCCGCTGCTCAGGGGAGGGACGACGACGAGGACGACGAGGAGATGCTGCCAGCGGAGGGCGCAGCTGGCGGAGGCGCTGCAGCCGGCGGAGTCGCTCCAGGGCGCCGCCGTCGTCGCGGAGAGTGGGCCGTGAGCCTGCAGCCCGCCTCCAAACGGCCTGCTGCCTGCAAAGGTTGCGCGATTCCTTTTGAGACGGAGGAGCTGCGCATGTGCCCGTGGGGCAGCCGGCATCGCTACAGCTGGCTTTGCTTGGGATGCGTCTCTGCGAAGGCGGCCCCCGACGATGACATTCGTCCTATGGCCCCTCGTGCCCAGGACGTCCACGTCCAGGAGGCGCGCACGGCGTTGGCTTCGGCGTCCGCCAGCCGGAACAGCGACGGCCAGGGGCACGAGCAGGAGCAGGAGCAGTGCAACGTTCCGGTGATGCATCCGGCCTGGGACGAGACGACCCTTCCTGACCGGGCCTGGTGGCAGCGTTTGGCGCGGCAGTCAGCCCTACGCGCGGGGGTCCCCACATTCGTGCAAGTTCCAGACAGGTTTCGCGGTGCGGTGACGCATGCGAGACGCAAGGCGCTGGAGGTGCTCGAAGAGGCGGGCCAACACGGGGATGCCACACCAGAGTGGGAAATGCTTCTGCTGTTCGACTTGGTGCTGTTCGCTCGGCCCCGGGGGGTGGGCCCGACGTGCGCAGAGCTACTGGAAGAGCGGCTGGCGTTATGGTGGGGCGGACAGTGGGCTCAGCTGTGGGCTTCGGCCACGAACGGCCCACCCCCGCGAGCGCCACCAAGGAAGACAACCAACAAGCAGAAAGCACACCGGGTGCACACTTTGGCTGCGGCCGGGGAGGAATCCCGCGCGCTGGCGGCAGCAGTGCAGGCCGAACTGGCGCCGCGCACGGCTGACACGCTGGAGAAACTGCGGGCGAGCTTCCCGCCAGACGAGCCCGGAGACGGCGCTGGCGCGGCGCCGCGCCCTGCCCCGCCCTCCGCGCCGCCCAGCCCCGAGCTCAGAGAGGAGGCGGAGGAGGAGGTGCGCAAACTACTGCGGCGCCCTCCCCGGCTGGCGGCGCCGGGCCTGCTGGGAAAGCGGCTGGAACACCTGGGGGCGAGCGACGGCGAGACGGCGCGGCTGCTCGCCCGGGCTGCCGCGAGGGTCGCCTTCGGGGAGCTGCCGCGGGAGGTCCTCGAGGCGCTGCGCACGGGGGAGCTCGTGGCGCTCGCGAAGGGCGCCGGCGAGGTCAGACCCCTGCTGGTGGGCGCCGCGCTCCGCCGCCTGGGGCTGCGCGCGCTGGCGCGGGCGCGGAAGGCCCACCTGACTGAGGTTGCCGGGAAGCACCAGTACGGCGTCGGGCGCAAGGGCGGCGCGAACGCGTTGGTAAAGAGCTTGCAGGCCCTCGCGGAGGCCCGGCCGAACGCGACGTTCATCAAGGTGGACGTCAAGGCCGCGTTCGAACGGATGCGCCGCGGCCCCGCTTTCGAGGGCTTGGACGAAGCTGTCCCCGAGGTGGCGGCGGCCCTGAGGGCCTGGTACCCAGGCCCCGCAGAGCACTACTGGCGCACGGCCGACGGGCGCTTCGAAACGGTCTGGAGCCGGCGCGGGTTCGATCAGGGAGACCCCTTGTCTCCGGCGGCGTTCGCATGGGGCAGCGGCGCGCCCTTGAGCAGCTCTTGCACAGGCTGCAGCAGCTGGACCCAGCCGCCCGCCTGTACTCCTACCTCGACGACTCCTACTTGGTGGTGCGGGCGGGCCTCGGCGCCCTCACGCTGACGGGCCTCCGCGAGGTGCTCGCGCCGCTGGGGCTGGAGCTGAACGACGACAAAACGCTGGTCTGGCCCCCGGCGGGAGTCCAGGCTGTCGAGGCCGAGCTCGCGAGCAAGTGCGTGCCCGTGCTGCCAGTCCTCGGCGCGCAGCTCCGGGCTCCACGAGGCGCCGACGGGACGGCGCTCCCTCTCGGCGGGCAGGGCTGCGGGCTGGACGGGGCCACGGCGCGCCTCGAGAAGCTCTGGGCCAACCTGGAGCGGCTGCTGCAAGGGGGGCTCAAACGGCAGGCGGCGGGCGCGCTGCTCAACACCTACGCCGGAAACGCCAGCCAGCACAACTTGCAGCTGGCCTTGGCCGCGGGGGAGGAGACCTTCCGCTACGACGCCGCGCTGCGGGGCTGCTGGGAGAAGCTGCTGGGGCGGCCGCTCGGGCCAGAGGCGTGCGAGCTGCTAGGCCTGCCGGCGAAACTCGGAGGGGCTGGTGCGCAGTGGGCGGCCACGAGGCGGGCGCCCGCCTGCTGGGCGGCGCGGGCGCAGGCGGCGGAGGAGGTGCGGGACGACCTCGGTGTCTCAGGAGTCTCCACTCTTGCAGACACGCTGGCGGCGCTGCCGCGGGCCGCAGCCGCGCTCGAGGCGACCCAGGCTGAGCTGGCGCGCCGGGGCGCGGACCCGGAGCCAGCGGCGCCCCTGGAGGCCTTGCTGGGACACCCGACAAAGCAGAAGACCCTGGTTGCTATGGCGCATAAGAGAACCCACGCTGCTGCGAAGCAGCGAATGCACCACTGCAGCCAGGCGTCGCTGCTGTCCGCGGGAGGGCCCGGGGCCGGCGCCTACCTCCAGTACCCCGCGGAGCTGGCCTGCACGCTAGAGGGCCCGCACTGGCAGACGGCGACCCGCAGCCGCGTCCAGCTGCCGCGGCCGGAGTGCTCCACTGACGAGCTCGCGCGAGCGGCGGCGACGTGCCAGAACCTGACGGCGGGCGGGGTGCCGTGCCAAGCGCCGCTGGATACGGCGGGATTCCACGCGGCCGTGTGTCAGCCGGGCGGAGGCGTCGTCAAGCGGCACGCGGGCGTGGCGCGCGCCGCGGGCAGCCTCGCTGGCAGGTGGCGCCACTGCTCGCCGCAGTACGAACAGCGGGTGCCCACCTGGGACAGGGCCCGCGCGCCGCGGCGGGGGCAGGCGCCGGTCCTGGAGCGGGCGATCTTGGACGTCGAGTATGACGACCTCGACGGCCGGCGCTGGCTGGACGTGACTATCCGCCGCCCAGCGGCAGGCGACGAGCCCGCCGTGCGCGCGGCGGCAAGGCGCGCAGGCGAGGCAGCCCGCCGGGCCGAGCGCGCCAAACACACCCGCTACCCAGGCGAGCGCCTCACGGCGTTCGCCGTGGAGACAGGCGGCCGGCTCGGCGGGGAGGCGCGGGCTCGGCTGCTGGCGCTGGCCAGGGAGCTCCCGGAGGACTCGCAGCAGGAAGAACTTGCGCGAGCCTACCCCTTGAGACTCCAAGGTCGATCTATAGTGCGGGGTCGAACTATAATGCGGGGGTTATACTTTTCTGCGGGTCGATCTATAGTTCGGGCGCGCCGAAAATAGTTCGACCCGCCGTTTTGGGGCAAACGGGGCTTCAGCGCCCATGCTCGCGCTCACCCCACTGGGAGGGGTCCAACATATATTTGAGCCGACAGCAATGAATGACAACGATACACACAGAAGCGTTCTTTTCAAAGCATGCGCACAATCGGCTGGCCGCAGAACTTAGAGATGCATGCCACCGAAAACGCTCTCATGGACCTCCTTTGGCCCCTCCTTCGGCCAAATGCAGCTACAGATCCACCGAAATCCTCATCCCTATAGTTCCAGTGCTTCGCTGGCTCACCGCCGCCCATGCACAGCTCCAGAAACATGTGCATTTTAGGCTTCACTTTTAAATGGGCAGGAAGCGCGTCTTGCAAAGCGGCCGTCTGCGTGGCAAACTTACTTGAATGCTCTCTAAGAATGTCCACAGCAAATGGGCGATTGTCAGAGAGTGCCTCGTAACACCGAGATAAGCTTTTCATCCCTGTGTGAATAGACGATTCTACAGCTGCCCGCTCGTCGACGCCATTCCTCCTATCAAGGAAAGCCTCCGCCATCTCCAATGCCCATGGAACCATGCGCCTGAGCATCCCCGCGCCGCACCTCATCTTAGCCGTCGTTGCTTTTTGTCCTTTCACAACGCCCCGCGTCAGTCTCGATAGGCGGCTGGTCTTCTCACCTGGCGGCTGCCTGTCGTAGAACGCCATCAAATGACAATGTAGTGTGGAGACGCGGCCTTTCTGGGTAGTTCCAGCCACCTTTTTGTGCGTTACAAGATACCATAGCAAGCCCCCTATGAAGTCAGCCGCTACTCCAAGATCAACAACGTGTAACCAATCTAGCTTCAGCAACTTTTCGTTCGCATACGGCACTTGGAAGAGAGGGCACACCTGCTCGCCTGAAACGATAATATTCGCAAGGACTTCTGGCCATGTGCGTCGGTGCGTTCTCCACGGCGCGTCTCCCCCAGTCTGCGATTTCACCTGCGGGGAGTAGCCAAAAACACTCCTCCTCCTCCTCCCTCCTCCTCCTCCACCACCCCTCCCCCTCCTCCTCCTCCACCCCCCCTGGAAGGGGCCGCAAAACGACGACGACGCACCCCCTCCCAGAGGGGATTTCCATCCCCCCCTGATGTGTTGCGCTCCCATGGCCTCGTCCTTCTTGATGTTGCACAGGAAGCATACTTCGTCATCTTGCCAGCCAGGTAGCTTGAGCACCTCCTTCATCATCTCCAGTCCCCTTTGATCTGGCAAAGCACTCCGCCAATTGGTAGGGTTGCATCGGCCACTTGTCGGCGCTTCCTCCATGCGTCCTGCGCGCCGAAGGGAGAGCCGTCGTGCCGTGCCGCCGGCCAGCGCTTCGCAGCCAAGTGAACAAAGCTCCACTGCACCACTGCAAAAACATCATCAAATGTGTTGGGGCCCACGTGCTCTTTGAGGAACGCTGCGATTGGGGCCCGCAGGTTTTTCCAGCGCCCCGCAGCCCCTGGCAACATGAGGCTGATGATCTCTGCGCTCATCGATCGGTCCCAGAAGCAAGGGGCCCCGTCCTGCCACACGCCCAGGGCCACCAGGTCGTTGCAACCACTCTCCGCCCTGGCTCTTTGCACGTGGCGCAGAGACACGCCGTCGAGACTCGACGTCTCCAGTAGCACGCTCCGCTCGCCAAAATGATGAAGTTGATGAAGTATTTCGTGAGGAAGCATCATCGCTAAGTCCATCAGTTGTTCTGTTTCAGACTTGGGGTCCCAGCCCCTCACCTGGCAGTGATAGAGCGGAGGCCACCCTTTCCTGAAGAAATCCCGCCTGAACTTCCTGGCAGCGTTTTTCATGCCCGACGTTGACTCCGCAGTGTGCAGGTCGGAGAGACCTGTCGCAGATGCAGAGACGCAGTCATTGATCAGCTGAGCGCCGCGCTGCCCGCTGACCACGTTGCTGCTTATCAGGTCCTGCACGTTCGCTCTCAGCCGCCTCTCCGGCGGCAAGCCCAACCTGTCATAAGGCAACCGCCGCCTGGAAAGCATCCCGCGGGGCCCGCGGGAGACAGGCGCGAGCGCGGCGGCCTTGAGCCACTGCAGTGGCTACGGACATGCGCGGCTGAGGCAAGGGGCCCTTGCCCTTTCCCGCGCCCCTCCTCCGCGCCCTCCTTCAATCCCTTTCATGCCCCTCCCCTCCTGCTACTCCCCTCCTGATGATACCAAGCCCCCCTCCCCCCCGCCCCCCCCTCCCCCCGCGCCCCTGCGATGAGGGGGGCTTCTTTACTGGCAAACCCAGAAACACGCGGCCCCTCACGAAGGGGCACCCCTGGCAGAGGAAGCGGCAAGTTCTCGTTTTCCCACGGGCGTCGGAAAGGCAGCGCTGCATGCGCGTCGTCGGGCGAGGCAGAGCATCTCAAACCCTACTGCATATATGCATGTAAATACTGATATGTAGATGTAGATGTAGGGCCGCAGCTCAATTGAGGAACTTCTTGAAGCGCTTGACCGAGAGCTGAATGCCCTCGAACATGTGCTCGTGTGTGTTGTAGGCGGCCTGGACCTCATTCTTCAGCTTATCGTACATGTCCGTGTCCTTGCCGACAGAATCAGCGCCCTCAATTTTCGCAATCAGAACCTCCATCGCCGTCTCGTGCTGGTCCGCATTGTCCACGCACTTCTTGCACTCATCGGCCCAGTTCTGGAAGCTCTGACGGTCCTTCTGATCCTGATCCCCAGCCTTCGCGAGCAACTGATTCTTCGTGTGCTTTAGGAACTTCAGCTCCTTCTGATACTTGACCAGCATTTGCCTTGGTAGGGATCATAAACAAGCAATGCGCCGACATGCTTTTCAACGCAAACAACGCACGACAGAACGGATACGAACCAGTTTCTATCGCCATCCCCTCCAGGAGGGGCGGCGGGGGCGTGGCGGGGGAGAGGGCCCCCCTCTGGGAGGGGTCTGGCAGAGCACCAGAGATGGAAGGGCAGGGGGCGGCTGCCGAGGACGGCGCGCGATCTCGTCCTTCTTACTCACGATCTCTGGCCAGTGCGGATTCTCGATCTTCACCTCGCCGCCCCCACCCGACCCCGAAGCGCTGGACGACGGGAGCTCGGCCATCCTGATGCCTGCAGCTTCGAGTTGCTTCAGGTTCTTCAGGTTGGACGCCCCCCTGAAGGCGCGCGAGTCCTTCGTCACCAGCTGGTCATCGCCCATGTTGCGCTCGACGAAGTACCACTCCTTCCACAGAGGCCTGTCCTTGACATCTTCCTTGATGGGGAATTCTTCTTTGGTGCCGTGCTCTTCGCTGTTCTCCTCCCACCATTCCTGCACGAAGGCAGTGGCTTCCTGGACGTTCGCAAAGTCTTTGATGGTGAGGTTCTTGAGGGCCAGTGCCTGCGATACATTCCGGTACCCTTTCTTGGCAGAGCGCGTGTGCACCTCTTCATTCGTGCATCTCTCTTCGAAGGTGGCCAACCAGTCAAGTGTCTTGTCCTTGTCACTCGCGAAGGTCTGCAAGAAACGCTTCCGATCGGCTGGGTCCTTCATCCCGTTCCAAAGCGCCTGGGCTGCTCTGGCGGATTCTGCTGTGCTCGTAGGTTTCCCGCTGCCGTCCTTCTTCTCCGACTGGTACTTGAGCCACGCCCTCATCTTGTCGGCCTCCTGCTTGTCGAGCCCGTGCCCCTTCGGGGCCGCCTTCGACTTCTTCGCCGCTGGTGCGCCCTGGCCCTCGATCTTCTTCTTCGGCGCCATGCTGCACAACGGTGTGAGGAGAGTGCCCAGCAGGAGCAGAGGAGAGACTACTCCTGGGGCGGGCATGGCTGCCGCGGGACTGACCCCTGAAATTTGGGATACAGCAGCAAAATCGAAATGCCCTGCGGCAGCCGAAACGCCTGCGAATGGCAAGTAGATCGTCGGGGGCCTTCCCCGCGCACTTCAGTGGTGCGTGTGGGTGTGGTGTGGTGCTGTGGGTGTGGCGTGTGTGGTGGTGCATTTCAGTATCGTCGAGCCTTCCCCTCAGCCAGGGGTTCGTTTCTCTCCCCTCGAAGGGGCTCGCAACCCACGCGGTCGCCTCCTCCCCCTCGAAGAGAAGGGGTGCTACCTCATCAGCGGTGAGGCGGGGAGGGGGAGGGGGTGTGCCAGGGCCCCCCCCCTCAGTAAGGGGTGCGCGCCCCCTCAAAAAGGGGCACCCCCCTCTCTGGATTGCTTTGCGCGGCAGGCAAGCACAGGGGCCCGAACGACTCACCCATGATGCAATGCTACTGCTCCCCCCTGCTGCCCCTGCTCACACTGCCCCCCCTCATTAAAGGGGCTCACCCTCAGTAAAGGACGGTGGTCCCCCTCCGCAAGGGGCCCGTCAAAGATGTTTCAGGGGCTCCCCTCAATCAGGAACACCGCGCCCCCCAACCCCCCTAGGGGGCCCGTCAGATACGGCCAGCCCCGCCCCCTCCCCCCCCACCCTCAGCCAGTGCCCCTTTTCGCCCCTCAGCGGGACTCGTCTGGCCCCCATGCAGCGAGGGGGGGTGCACTGCAAGCGACCTTTATGAGAGAGATTCTCTTAAGAGAATTCTCTTAAGAGAATTCTCTTAAGAGAATTCTCTTAAGAGAATTGTTGGTTTTGCCTGAGACATCACATTCTCTTAAGAGAATTCTCTTAAGAGAATTCTCTTAAGAGAATTCTCTTAAGAGAATTCTCTTAAAGAGAATTTCCCCTTAAGATAATCGGTTTCGTGATCGCCCGCCCCCTCTGCCAGGGGCAGCCGCGCGCGCCCCTGCAATGAAGGGGCCGCAGTCAAGCAGAGCCCCCTTAACCCGTGCCGCCTCTATTCTGGCGCGAGAGGCCGCGCAAATGTATATGGATGTCGGCGCCGTCGCCGACGCGGTCGCCCCGCGGCTCAGGGCGCGCCGCCCTGGGGCGGATGGGGGTGCAGGAGGAAGATTGACAAGGAGGAAGAGCAGAAGCAAGAGGGAGATGGACAAGGAGGAGGGCGGGCGACAAGCAGGAGCAGGAGGAAGAGTGACCAGGAGGATGGAGAAGCGGTCCTAGCCCCTCTTAGAGGTCGCCTTCGGGCGCTTGCCCTTGTCCTTCTCAGCGTCCTTGTCCTTGTCTTTGTCGCCCCTCCCCCCTTTCGAGGGTCTGCCCCCCGCCTGGTCCGCGCGGGGCCTTTTTTTTGTTTTGGGGTCCTTCTTTTTGTTGTCTGCGTTCTCCGCGTCCGCCCTGGCTGCGTCCGCCGTTGCTGCGCCCGTCTCTGGCTGCTCTGGTGTTGCCGCTTCTGGCGCTGCCGTCTCTGCCGCCTGCCGCTCCTCTGCCTCTCGTTTCTGTTTCTGCTCCGCTTCCTCCTTGGCCCGCGCTGCGTCCTCCGCATCCTTGGCAGCCTTGGCCGCCTCTTCCGCCCTCCGTGCGGCCGCTTCGGCAGCCAGCAGCCTCGTCCTCGCCTGCGCTTCGGCGGCCTCTGCTGCCCTCTGCAGCTCCAGGCGGGCCTCTGCCTCCCGCCTCAGCGCGGCGTCCCTCTGCTGTTGTTGCGCCCGCCTCAGGCGGATGATCTCCTGCTCTGCCCTGCGCTCCTGCTCCTGCCGAAGGCGCTCTTTGTGCCTTTCGACGCGCCTCTGCGCCGCCTCCGTGCGATTCAATGCCCGCAAGAGCCTCCGATGCTGCCTTGCGTGCTCTTCCTCTAGCCTCATCAGCTCATCAGGCTCATCTGACTCCGCTTCCTCCTCCATGCCCTCTTCCTCCTCGCCCTCGCCCTCCTCTTCTTCCCCCCCCTCTCGGGCTCCGTCGTCGGATCCGTCAACCTGCATTGCTTCGGCAGGTGCTGCCGCTGCTGCTGCTGCTGCTGCGGGCGGTGCTGCTGCTGCTGCTGCTGCTGCTGGGGTGTCCAGCCGCTGCTGCTGCTAACAGTGCTGCGGGTGGCGGGCCGATCGGTGGCGTTGGCCCCCCCTGCGGGGGCGGCGGCTGCGCTGCTGTTTCGTTCTGCTGCTCCTGTCGGGGAACGAAGTAAGCTCACCCCCATGAGAGGGGCCTCTTCTTGCGTTTATTCGGTCCCCCCTCGTTTATCCCCTCAAACAGGGGCCCTCCCTTCTTGGCAGCGCGGGGCAGAGGGGGGGGTGCGGTCCTGCAGCAGGCCGACCAAGACCGCCTCCCTGGTATCGCACCTCCGCTGCCAGTGCCTGGCAGGCGCAGAAACTGACCAGGATAAACATTGAGAAAATCAAAACATCAAACCGACATAACTTCATTCCTCAATGTTTGAGGGTTCCCCCCTCCCCACCACTTGCACCCTTGCGTTGCCTGGCTCTGGCGACCTCGCTCTTGCCGCCCCTCCACCTCCTCCCGTTGCGGTCGCGGTCGCCGTGCTCGTGGAACCACTGGGTCGCGTGGTGTTCCTGGCACGTCTTGCCAACGCACACCGAGAAGAAGGTGTGTTTGCCGCACTGCCAACACTTCTTGCAGTTCATCTTGCGAAGCCACAAGCGGTGGGACGAGCGGGTGTACCGCTTCCTGTGGTCCTGGAAGTCCAGCATGAATTCCTCCTCCGCCTCGCTGTCGTCGTCGTCGACCTCAAAGACAGGCGCGTGCCCGTCCTGCAGGGTGTCTCTGTAAATCAATCCCTTCAGGAAGGGTCGCGGGTCTCTGTGAATGAATCCCCTCAGGAAGGGGGGGTTCTATCGATAAATCCCCTCTGGCAGGGGTCTCTGTCCCTTCTCTGTAAACGGATCCCCTCAGGAAGGGGCGCCTTAACCGCTTGTACCCCCAGCTCCTCGTGAGGCCGCTTGCCGCCGCCACCGCCTTCTGGAGGCAGCCCGCCGCCGCAGCCGCCCGACATCATCATGCCGGAGGCCTGGGGTCCAGAACGGTTGCGGCCGAAAGTTTTGAGTCAGACTCAAAAGGCTAAAATCTGGGGGCCTCGTGGGAGGCCCTTCGGGGGGGTGAATGCAATGGAATCTCATAGGAATTCGTCCAATTTTAGACCCCTTTTTTTTTGCTAAAAAAGGTGGGTCTAAAACTCGGCTGCTGGATTGATTTTTTATCGCCCAGATGGCCAAACAAGTGGCCGTCACTCTTACTTTTCTCCTCATCCTGCCCCGACTCCCCCCTTGCATTCTGCTTCCGCGCGGCCTGGAGCGCCGAGAGGCACATGATGAGCGCCCGCATGGCCGCGAGCTCGGGGCGGGGGGCTGGCCCCCGAGCGCGCTGGGCGTCAGCTCTGTCGAACGGTGGCGGATGAAGAACATGAAAGCAAATGGGAGAGGGATGGAACGAGGAGGAAACGCAATGCCATACACATAATGAGTAAGCAGACTGCCGCACCTCTGATCCCCTCCCCGAGGGGCCCCCTCTCGGAGGGGGCCGTTGCCCTGTCTTATCGCGAGCGTGCTGAAGCCCCTCTTAATGGGTTCCCCTCTTAAGGGGTTCCATCACTCGCCAATCCATCGCGCGGTCCCCTCACGGAGGGGCGCCCCTGCGATGAGGGGGTGTCGTCTAGCACTGGGGAGGGCGCTCTGCCAACGGGCATGGCGATGGCAATGGCGATGAAGACGGTATGGATGATGATGATGATGGATGCGACGATGAGGATGGATGCGATTAGTCGCCCAAGCGCTGTGCCACTACGCGCTCAGCCTCCGCCTTAGCAGCTCCCTTGGTGTCAGCCACGGCGCCGTCGACCAAGGCCTTCTTCAGCTCTGCGCCGATCTCCCTGAGCGCGGCCTCGTCCAAGGTGTCCTTGTACTTTTTCCCGCCGAAACTCACAAACTGGTTCTTCTCACCGTGCGTCCGCTTCAACCCGATAGAGTGGCCCCTCTTGTAGTACATCACGCTGTACCCGCGGCCGGCGTGGCCAGCGGGGGGCCCAGCGCCGACCGAGGGCGCATCTGCAGCATCCACGGGCTCATCGGGTTCCAGCTGCTCTTCCTCCTCCCCCTCATCGTCCTGGTCCGTCTCCGTGTTCGCGGCGGCTGCACTGGGCTTTCTCATCGCAGGCTTCTTTGCCACTACATGTCCTGCTGGCTTCCCTTTTTTGCACGCTTTCGCCTTCGCCTGCGCGGCTGCCGCTCTTGCTGCCAGGAGGGCGTTGGGCTGCTCCGTCTTCTCCGTCCTGCCGTCGGGAAACACGGCATCCAAGAAACCATCGCCTCCTTTCGTCAGTGTTCCCCGCTCCTCCCTGTCTGCGAACTTCATCACCATGCACATCGGCTCGGAGTTGAAATCGAAATGCGTGGCCAGGGGATCCTGGGGCGGGTCTCTCACTTGCCCCTCCCGAGCTCCCCTCCCGAAGGGGTTCGGTTACGCCGTGAAAAATCAAAACTGCTCCCCCCCCCCCCCCACCCTGCCCGCCCCCTCCGATCCTCCTTCGGGGCCGCGGCGGGCGGGTCAGCGAGCTCGACGTCCTCCTGCGACGAGAACACCACCATCGGGCTCCACGTGGCAACCTTCTGTTTCTTCCCTGCCGGTTTCGGAGGCGGGCTGATGCCGAAGGCGTTCTTGATGACATTGCGCCTGCTGCCCCCATCTGCGCTGGACGACGCGGCGGCCGTGGAAGATTTTGGAGGGTTCATCTCTATGTCGGAGCTGCTGTCGGCGCGTTTTTTGCTCTCTCCTGTGCTTGGGCTTGCCCTGCCAGGCTGCAGCCCCATTGCCACCCCAAGCATTTTTGCGTGCGCCTCCAGCTTCCCCCCCGTCTTGGCGATGTAGAACTTGTTGCAAACATGGCTGAAAGCGTTGGCCACCTCCTGGCAGAAACGCCTACACTCTTCCTGGTGCATGTTCGGCTTCTGCTTCAACACGACGTCCTGGAGGTTCTTCCATTTGACGCGTGTGGTGAGCTGCGCAAGCGGCAAGAGAAACGGCATGTTGTTCTTCATGAAGTCATATATGCCCCCTTGCAGTTGGCATTTTTCGATGAGATCAATGTGCTGTTTCACGAGCGGCTTCAACTGTTCCTCAGTCACAGAAGAAGCCCGTATCTTCACCTCCGTCTTGCCCTTGACCATTGCCCACCCCCCGCGCAGTGCGCGCAAGCAAGAGTAGCGCTATGTGCCCTCGAGCCTTCGCAGCTGCGGGATGTTGTAACATGCGCGCAATGTGATGCAGCCGATACCCCTCGCTCAGGGGACGCATGCCCCCTCACTCAGGGGATCCTTAACAATGCGCGAGCGAAGAAAAGTACGACCTGGCCAAAAATCATGGGTTGGACTATAGTGCGACCCAAGGAAAGTGCCAGGTCGATCTATAGTTCGACCCCGCACTATAGATCGACCTTGGAGTCTCAAGGCCGGGTGCTCAGCTGCGCGCTGCAGCGGGAGCTGGCCCACCAGCTGCGGCGCGTGGCCGGGCTGCGCTGAGGCTGCACCGGGGCCGCGGCCTAGGCCTGCGGCGTGCTGCTGGGCGCTGCGCCGGGCGGCTGCTGCTGCGCGGGGCTGAGGCGCTGCGCTGCTGGGCACTGCAGCTGAGCTGGCGCGGGGCGCCGGGCCGCGGCCGGCGGCGCGGCGGCGGGGCGCGCTCTGGCTCGGGCGCTGCGCGGCCGGCAGGGCGGGCGCGGGCTGCTGGGCGGGGAGGCTACGCCGGGCGCTCGGAGGAGCAGGAGGGCGAGCTGGGCAGGGGCGCCAGGCTGCTGCCGGAGCTGCTCGGGCCGCGGGCGGCGGCAGGCGGGCGTGGGGCAGGCGCGGCGGCTGCTGCCGGCGGCGCGGCAGGCGCCCGGCGCAAGCCGGCGGCGGGGCGACGGCTGGTGGCGCGGCGGCCCGCGGCGGCGGCGCGGGGGCGTCCGGGGCGGCTGCGGCGCTGCTGGGCCGAGCGGCGCCTGGCGGTGGGACCGCGCTGGTGCTGTGCTTCCTGGAGGAGGTGTGGCGCCTGGCGGTGGGACCGCAGGCCGCAGGCCAGGCGGCCGCGCGGCGGGCGGGCTTCGCGGTCGGACACGCGCCCCGCGGCCGGAGGAGGAGGAGGAGGAGGAGGAGGAGGAGGAGGAGGAGGAGGAAGAGGAGGAGGAGGAGGAGATGGAGGAGGAGAAGGAGAAGGAGGAGGAGGAGGAGGAGGAGGAGGAGGAGGAGAAGGAGGAGGAGGAGGAGGAGGGAGGGAGGAGGGTGGAGGGAGGAGGAAGGAGGAGGAGGATTAAGGAGGAGGAGGAGGAGGAGGAGGAGGAGGATGGGAGGAGAGGAGGAGGAGGAGGAGGAGGAGGAGGAGGAGGAGGAGGAGGAGAGGAGGAGAAGAAGGAGAAGTACAAGGAGGAGGAGGGGAGGGAGGAGGAGGAGGAGGAGGAGGAGGAGGAGGAGGGGGGGGGGATCTATTCGGGGGGGAGAAGGGTGCCCTGCTCGGACCCTTCGAGGCCTCCTTGGGGGCCCGAAGGAAACCCTTTGGGGCCCGAAAGGGCCCCATTTCGGCAGCCCTCGCTGCGCCCCCCCCCCACCCTCCCCCCTTAGGCGGCCTCCAGCTATCCTCCGCGCCCGCTGGAGGCCCCCTTTGGGGCCCGAAAGAATCCCTTTGGGGCCCGAAAGTGCCCAAATTTGCCGAGCTCTCGCTGCGCCACCCCCCCCTTTCGCGGCCTCCAGCCTTCCTCTGGCCCCCCCCCCCCCGCGCGGCCGCTCTGCCCTGCTCTCTCCTGCCTCTCGCTTGGGCCCGAGCACTGAGCAGCTGCCCCGCGCCCCCGAGCTGTTCGACCAGCCCACGCGCTCGCTGGGCCTGCGGACAAATGACAACGAGTCTTCCGCGAGATGACATAGCTTACCCGGGCCGCCAGCGCGGCACGCCACATTTGCAGCGAGGGACCTTACGCGCAACCTCACGCGGGCAGCTTACGGGCCAATGCCGGCGCAGTTGGACCTGTTCTCTTGCACCGCTCAAATGTTCCACCGACCAACCAGCGTGACTGCCTACCAGACCACCCCAACCTACCCCGAGGACCCAAATTGCGGGTTGGGGGGGTACGGGTTCCACATGCTTTTGTGCCATGTTTCCTGACATCCCCCCAGGAGTGGAGGGCAGATTGGAGCCTCCGGGCTGGGTTGGGGTGGTTTGGTGGGCGGTGACAGCGTGCCTCCGGTCTCCTCCTGGCCACGTGCGAGCCGCGCTCCACCACCCCGCGATTCCTCAGAGGGGAGGGGGTCCACTTCGCTCGGGAGGCCCCGGACGAAGTGAACCCCGCTTCCCCCTAGACATCGTGGGTGGGGTAGGGTTCGCATGTGGCCTCCTGCTCCTTAAAAAATCGCCCCCCCAGGGCGCAGCGCGCCCCCGCTCCTCGCTGGCGCAGCCCTCGGGGCGGCGGCCGTCCGCGGGGTGGGCGGCGAAGAGGACCCCGGGCTTCAGGCACACGCCCTCGCCCTGGAGCTGCAGCGCCGCGTCCTCGGGGGCACCACGGCGCACCGATGCCGCGCAACGCAGCAGTGGACGATCCCAGGCCTGTGACAGGTCAGGGGGCAAATGCCGGGAGGTCTTCGTCGGATGGATTGGGGAGAATTGCGCCCCGTTGAGGGGCTGCTACGCCGGATCAGGCCTCAGATTGAGCGGGATCGAGCCGCGGGATTAAGCCAGATTCGGCGGGATGGACCCAGACTCAGCAGAAGTTGGCCTTCCCAGGAGTTGCACCCGAAGATGGGGACAGCTCGTTGTTTCAGGCGCTCTGGGTGAGCTCTCGGCGACCACGTCGCACGTCGCCTCCTTAGACTGGCCTGGGTCTAAATTTAGGTCGGGCCTGTCCCTCTACAGGGGGGTTTGGGGCGAAAAATTACAGATATCCAAAAATGCAAAAAAAATAGAGACAAATCGTCCCCTGACTATTTTTTGACTATTCTTGAATATGCATCCTGTAAAGGGACAGGCCCGACTCAAGTCTAAATGGCTACGTATGGCCCTCCATCCTGCCAGAACGCGCGTGCAGGAGCCAGGAAGGGGAGGGAGCAGGAAGGTACTGTCTGACTGCGCCGCTCCACGCCGTCGAGCTGGCGCCAGACGCGAGAGAAGCTGGGACCGAAGAAAGAGGCAGCGCCGACGCGATTATTCCACGCGGAGCGTTTCCGCCCGATGTCGGGCCCTCACACAGAGCGACCAGGCTCCCAAACATGCAGCAGCAAGTTGGGGTGCGCGGCTCTTGTCGTATCTTCCCTCCCCGTCTGTCCTCCTCGTCCTAGAAGGTTCCAAAGGGGGTTGGGGGGAGGGGGTTTTCCAGGAGGGGTCCCCCAGGGACTTCGCACCCCCGGTTTTGACGAGGTTCCGAGGCCCCTGGGGGGCCCTCTGGAAAACCCCCTCCCCCAAAACCCCTTTTGGAACCCTCCGGCCTTCCTCCGTGGCCACGGAACCCTCCGGTCTTCCTCCGTGGCCACGGAGCGACCTCTCGCGCGTTTGCTAAACACGAGAGGGTCGGGTGCTGCCAGAGGCGTCCCTGTGCTGGCTGGCGACTTGCTGCAGCTTCTGCGTCGGCTCCCGGGGTCCCCGGGCCTCTCCCGGGGCGCGCTCCGATCAGGAGGGCGGGGCGAGCCCGAGGCCGCGGCAACGGAGGCCTCCGAGGAGGCCCCCGGAGAGGCAAAGACCGAGAGACGGGTAGGGGCAGCGTACACGTCGGTCGGAAGAGGTGGGCAATCAGCACCACGAGGCAGGAGGGCGTTGAAAGCAGATTGGGCTTCCGCCCGACCTCCGAGGACGAGGGCAGAGGGAACACCACTCGACGCTCGAAGTAGGAAGGCGCCTGAAGTAGACTAGGACTAGGGCATCCAAAACTACAAGTGTTCGACGGCCAGCGTGTACCTTTCCCGATCCCCCGACGCCGTGCTTTGTTCAACGACGCAGTCCCCCAGGGGTCTGGACCCCTTCTTGGGAACAATTCCTTCATCCTGAGCCGTTCTCTTGACGGCCCCGAGGCCCGTCGAGGTCCCCCCAACGCCGAACAATGCGCAAAACCGGCGTCTGCTTGCTTCACTATAACTACGTTGGAGGTCTGGGTTTCCTCCTCCAGCTAGTGGACGCACCAACCTCGTTCAGCCCAAACCCGGGTCTGCCAGGGCCCTGTCGCGGAGCTCGGCCAGCAGCCCAGTAGCTCCTAAATCCTGATCGAGCAGCCGCTGTTGGGCAGGCTACCTGCTGTCTCAAGTCAACCACGCCCGCGGCGGTACCGCCAGCGATTCCTGCGCGCAGTGGGACCCCACTATTTCCGCACCAATATCGATCCTACCCAGAGACGTCCTGGGAGAACAACCCGAGTCCCAAGACCGCGCAGTGGTCCAAACTCCCCACTGACTCGTCATGTAAGACGTGTTCACCACGCCGTCTGGAGGCCCCGGACTAACGTCCGTGGAGAGGAGGAAAACGGGGACCATGACCAAGACTGAACGCGAAAACTTCGTGTCGGTCGTGGTCAACATCTATATTCGTGAGCATCTTCTTATTCGGCGTTTCGACATTGAGCGAAGAGGGTAGGGAGGGGGGGGGTCTGGCTCCGGGCCTCTGCTTAGTGCGACTGTTCGCGACAGTGCGCCCTATGAGAAGAGACAGGCGCCAACACAGCCAAGATCTACTCCATGGGGGGGGGACGGGGGGCGCGAGGGCCCGCGCAGATCGGCAAAACAATGCATAGAAAAACGATCAGTCAGTCAGCGTCCATTCGGGGATCGTTCCGCGGTGCGCCACGGGCAGATTCGCGCCCTTGCGCTGCCGCCCTGGAGAAGGGCGCCTCTCCAACCCAGGGCGCGAGGCGCGGAGCTCGATCACCTTCGCGCCCCCAGGGGGGCGACCTGGCTCTTCAGTAGGCTCAACCTCGGGGTTTCCTCGACCACGCGCAACAAGCCCTAGGCAAGAGTGCCCTTGGTGCGCGACTTTCGGGGGCCGCGGGGAGGCCAAACCCGAGCGCGCTCAGTCATCTGGGGGCCCCAGTGTGCCCGCACCGGAGGTACTCAGTCACTCTGGCGAGCAGGTCACTCGTACGTTGGAGGCGGCCAGGAGGTCTGAACTGGCTGGGCCCCGAGAAGATCGATCAGGAGGGAGAGATAAAGCGAAATCCGATCAAAATCGGCCCCGGGACCCTCCTGGGGTCCACCTGGTGCAGTCTGTCACCCCAGATTCGTTTTTGAGGTTCTGTGCCCCGATTGCGGCCCCCGGATGCCGAAAAAGGATAAAAGCCTTCCCGAACCCAGCAACGCGAAAGCCGCCCACTCCTCCTGGCCGGAACCCATGCTGGGCCACCTCAGAGCCCCGGCCAGCTCCGACCACAAGTGCGCCCGCACCAGAGCTCACTCTGGTGGAAGGTCCCTCTTACAAGTAGCTGGTTTCGGGAGCGGCCAAGAGGGGGGCGTCCAAGAAGGGGGGGTGCAAATCATGGCTGGCGGCATGTGCGCGGCGGGGCGGGGGGGCCAGGGACGTCATGAAAATAAGAACAGGCGCCATGAAATCTGGGGAAATGTTATGTCCCACGCCATGATATCCACCCCCCCTGGTCATCACCCCCCTCTTTGCCGCCCCTGACGGTTGCCTCCCTTGACGTCCAGGGCGGACACGCCGGGGAGCAGGTGCACCTCGCAGCGGCGGTCCCCGAGGCAAGCGGCGCCGCCCCGCGAGGGGTGCGCCAGCCGCAGCTCCGGGGGCGGGCCGGCAGCCAGGGCCGCCGCCAGGAGGCCGCTGGCCACGGACGCCTCCAGGGCGCCACGGAAGTCCTCGGCATCGACGGAGGTGGAGGAGGAGGAGGAGGAGGAGGACGAGGAGGAGGAGGCGGAGGAGGAGGGGAGGAGAGAAGAGGAGGGGGAGGAGAAGGAGCACGAGGAGGAGGAGGAAGAGGAGGAGGAAGAGGAGGAGGAGGTGGTGGAGGAAGAAGAGGAGGATAGAGACGGTTGGGAGACGATGAACGACCCAGGTCACACATCTAACTACGATGTAAACAGGAGACAACTGCCGATGAAAAAACCATTGGCCGGGTCTGCGCCCGCCTCGTGGGCCTCGGCACGTTGTTGGTCCCGTCTTGCCATTCACCCTTCTAATGTTAATGTAAAGGGGCCCAGGTACATACAACAAATACACACAAGTCCCAGGATTCCCCGCATGTTTCTATATTTGTTGGATTTTCGTGTTCCTCCCCACTCCCCATTTTTCCTGTACTTTCGAGGGAATCGACAATTAATTGTGCTGGTTGTTCCTTCCTGAAAATTCCTGGACGGGACCGCCCAACTCCGAACTTTGGTCCGAGTTTCTTTGCCAGCTCGGGTGGGGTGATGCTTACACGCAACAAGAAGGCCAGCCCCAAGGCGGGCCACCTACATTGGGGGACCTTCGAACCAAGGCACGCACACCTCCAATAAACAACTGACCCTCCCCTGGACTTCGCCCTGGGGGAACAGTGGGGCGGGTTATCCCTGGGACTCGTACCTTTCTTGACGGAGCCAGTCCAAAACCGAAAGCTTTCCAGGTCAATGTTGAAGACGTTCCGAGAAAAAAAACCTTTTTCATGCCATGGCTCACTGGCACACGGCACCTTACACAGGAAGCTGTGTTTGTCACGCTCTCCTTGGGCAGATGACGAAATTGCAATGACTACCTTATGCTGGACCAGCAACGCCTTGAACTCAGTCTCTGCTAGGGTCAGTAGTTCAGGCCCCATTGGTCTAAGCATTAGCTCGGCACCTTTCTGAACGAATTTGTCTGCTAGATCATTGCCCCTCGAGATATGTGGAGCCTGCTTGCCAGCCAACGGAGACGAGTAACCTAGGTGGGAATTACGCTGGCTCAATATCACACGCCTGCCTGCCGATTCACTCCTGATTCGAGCCAACCAGCCCACCAGATGCCCATAAGCAGCATCAGAAACTTCGCATCAACCATCAGACAAGACTTGGCTGTCTCCATTCACCCAAATCGGGCCCTGGGAGATTTCCAGGGCCAACCAGAGGGCTGGAAGCTAAGAGCGAGGCATCGTTGGAACCACATCGATGCCACCACGCGAACCTGGACGGAGAACCTCAGGATCACCATCCTTGACTTGCTGCACAGACTGGGCGAACTGCACCCCCCAGCCTGCACGCGCTATCCGCGCGTCCGTGCGCGACGCCGAGCAGTCCAGGAAGGCCAGCTTGCTGACGATGCGATTGTGGTACGGGACGGTGAAGTCAGGCAGAATGTCGGGGCCGAACCGGTTCAGGTCGCGTGGACAGTGCTGGTCCCCCATCACGGGGGCGGTGGAACGTCCTTGCACGTACTTGGCAGCAGAAGGTCTTGCTCCAGCAGCTCCGAGTTTTCATCCTATTGGGCGATGCCTTGTGCAGCATCGGCCCGCAGCCTCTCGCTCTGTCGGATCCACGGGTGGCCGGTGTCCAGCGCGCGCTTGCACTCCCAGGCCCTGTGGCCCATGGCCTCACGCCGGCCCTTTCAGAGCCCATCACGAAAAGACCCTGCTGCGCTGCACCTCGCTTAGGTCCACATGGTATTGCGCGCCACCACGCGCAGTGCTCCAGCGCCTCGATGTAGCTCTATCCGCCTCATCATTTGCCCTGTCACGGCAGCCGATGCCAGGCCTGGTCTCGAAGTCCACTTTCCTCCCAGATGGTCCTTCCCGGCCTGCTGCCACAGGTTCTGCGGGGCGTCCGCCACTACACTCGACCAGGATAGTAAGGATGCGCGGTAAGGACGCAAGGACCTTGGAACGCCATGTTGACGTGTTCCGTGCGGAGCGCAGTAGAATGCCGAAGGATGCCGAATACCCAAGGGGCAAGGATGCAAGGCTCGGGTAGCCTTGGAAAAATGCCCAATCGTTACTATCATGGTTGACTGTATTCCCCCTCACCATGTGCTTCGCGGTCTGCATGACCGTCATGGTCAGAGCGCTGTGTTCAGGATTCGCTTGACCCCGACGCTCTCCACGAGCAGGCGCGACTTCTGACCGCTTGGTCGATCACCACGATGCCCAACAGAATCGCCCACATTTTTGTTGACCTCCACGGCTTCACCACATCAGCCAAACAGGCGACTCCTTACAGCATCTGTGGGAAATGCTGTAAGCATAATGCACCGAGCAGCCGGTGCAAAGAATTGGGCGACCTCGCCTCGGCGAGCGCCGCTTCGGGGAGGCGGCGCGTTCCCCCGAGAGGCCCTCCAGAACAACCCACTCAGTTGTGATTGTTGTTCTTTGTTGTGCCCGCTTCTGTGGCAACTCACGGGAGCCTACTATGCCGTATTGCTGGCTCTTGCGAACGAACGCTATCCAACGCCAGTCGATGCTAATCGACGCTAAATCGAAGCTAATCGACGTGAAGCCGGCGCGTCATCATCGATTTCCAGAAGACAACCGACACTAACGCACTCCAAAGACGGAATTGCGGAGGTATACAAGGCTCCCATGATTCAAGGGGATCCAACAAGTACTCATATACCGCCACTCCCCGGACCTCTCCCGGTGTGAGGGTGGGTTCTGACCAGCCTTTCGAGGCGAATCCAGCGGTGGTGACGAGGGCCTCCAAGGAGGCCCAACAAGAAGGGAACAAGAAGGGAAAACGAGGATAGCGTAGCGGTATGGGTACCTCTTCCTCCAACGATCACTTGCTGCCGAAGCCAGGGGTCCGCGTTGCGGAAGTGCGGGGAGCTGGCCCGCCACCGCAGCAGCGCCTCCCGCAACGGCTGCGGCGGCCCCCCGACAGAGAGCCCTGCGCCCGCGCCGCTCGCCGCGGAGCGGCTGTCGGCGGCGCGCGGCCCCCCGGGCGCCAGGTACTCCCCCGGCCGCCTCGGGAGCGCAGGAGGATAGTGACGGTGACGGCGACGATGGCGGTGACGATGGTGGTGACGATGATGAAGAAGGATGGCTTGGTGACGATGGCGATGATGGTGACGAGGATAATGGTGACGGACGATGAAGATGATGCTAATGACAGTGACGGCGGTGATGGCGAGGATGACGGTGGCGGTGATGGCGAGTGATGGCGAGGATGATGGAGGGGTGGCGGTGATGGCGAGGATGATGACGGCAATGATGGTGATGGTGATGGTGATGGTGATGGTGATGGTGATGATGATGATTATGATGATGACGATGATGATGATGATGATGATGATGATGGTGATGATGATGATGATGATGATGATGATGATGATGATGATGATGATGATGATGATGACGTTGGCGTTGGCGCTGACGATGACGCTGACGATCGCGAGGATGACGGTAATGGTGATGGCCATGATGACGATGGTGAATGAGGCGATAATGCTGACGATGAGAATGGTGGTGTGTGCGACAAAACTGAATACGATGGCGAAGATGGCCACTGTGACCACGATGAAAACAATGACGATGGTGGCGGTGATGATGATGATGATGATGATGATGATGATGATGATGATGATGATGATGATGAAGCCCCCCCTGGCCCAAGAGGTCTTCTGAGGGGCAAACACTCATCCTTCTTGTCCGCCGCGCCCGCCAGATGATGGCAGGTGCTGCCTGGTGAATGCCGAGAAACTCCCCGCCGTCTGCACGAGACTTCTGCAGGGTGCAACCTACAACCCGATGTCCAACGTCCACGCGGGCAGAGGGGAGCAGGTGAGCGAGGAGCTGCGACACCTGCACTTCGCGGGTCTGAGCGGGACCCGTATTCGCCAGCCTATTCAACGTAGCCGCCATACATGTCAGTATACATACCACTGGGCACTTCACTGGGGTCATGGAACAGGCAGTGGATCAAACAATGCAGCTGGAGTAGCAGGTTTGTTTCATCAGCAGCTTGTAAAGTCGGCACAGATCAGAAGAATATGGGATTCTCCGACGACATGCCCTGGAAGAGGAGGAGCCGCACGTATTGCTCATGCACACTTGCATATGAGATTATGTATTTCCCGCCACATCCGCAGGGTCACACAGCACTGCGAAAATGGCGACAGACTGTCCGGCAGATGGTTGAATGACTTGATCATACTTTGATGGGAATACCAGCGCGGTCGACTCCTGTGACTACGATGGACTTAAAGGATGAGTTTACGTGGCAGGGTACAGTGCTCATACCAAATGGGGAGGCTGCATCTGCACTGGGAGAAATCTTACACAACCAGTTCTTGACGGTGGTCACCAGACATCATCAACACGCTCTGACACTCTACAGTACCAGACAGTCGCCGCATATTGATCATGTATGCGTACCTGCCACTGCTGGACCAGAGATTCGTGACATAGAAGTCTGTCCATCGCTCGGACGTCCATCCCCTATGCTCTTCTCGGTTTCGTGTGTGGTTGTTCGCCAAGTGGTCAAGGATGCTCCTCGATGGTCCTCGCCGACGGAAAAAAAAATCGCAAATCCGAAGGATGCCAATGACATAGAAGTGAATAAAAAATCTGGCCGTCGTCTGCAGGTGATACCCGACGCGGTTCCACGTGACCACATGCCACGTGTTATCAAATGCGCTATGAGCGTCCTGTGATGAAGCCTAAGACCCCAGGCGAGAACCTGGAACCAAGAGGCCATTGAAAAGTGTATCCAGGAGGGTATCTTGAGGGACGAGTTCTTGCAAGAAGTTCGGGAGGTTCTTGAAGCGCACCCTGAAGAGTTTAGACGTATCCAGGATTCCCCGACAGCTGATCGTCATTGGAAGTTGTTGTGTGATATTGTTATCCCTGCGGCTTATAGTTTTTTGGAAGGGACCCGCCAGATACATCGGAGGCCAGCTGGAAGAAACGCAGTCGCCAACTATTACAAAGCTGAACGATGGAGCCCTGAGGAGTTGAGTGAGAGGATCGAGGATATAAAGAAGCTGAGCAAACTGATACGAAGTGAAACAAGGAAAATGCATGCTGCTTGAAAACAACATACCAGCCAGGAATTTTTAGAAGGCTGAAAGCAGAATGATCATGCTCTTGTTGCCCGATTGTGTCGTCAACTTGCGGGTACCCAGTTGCTCGCTCGCAAACGTTTCTGTAATGCTATCAACGGCGCTCGAGCAACATGTGAAGAATGGAAAGAGGCTTTACAGCAGAAGGGACCCGAGGGTAGAATCACAGGTCGTCCAATTGCTTGTCAGCGCCATGAATATATTCAGGAGTGGATTGCACCGCCGCTGCCCAGCCCAAACGACGAAGCCGATATGATAGCTCTGTTTGATTCAAAACGCACGCATCGAGAGCTCCGTCAATGCAGACGGAGACGAGCCGCTCCCCCTTGGAGCATGCCAGCGGAACTGTCGCAGACCCTGGCAACGCCTGAGCCACGCCCCCCGCCGAGAGATGCGAGAATCGGATTGGGGTTTCAGAGGAGAGTATCGGAACGGACGAAGGAGGAGGAGTACATCACGAGTGCTAACTATCTCCAGCAGTTACTTGTTCATGTACGACGCGCGCACGGTGCGCCAGTTATTGGACATAGGTCATATACGTGGCAACTTGATAAGCATAACGGAGTTCCGAAGACAAGAGGTAGTAGATTGATGCATGGTTGGTGTCCCTTCTGGAAAAGTTTCGCCGAAGGGTTTATCGCACACGCGATCTTCCCGGTTTTCCTCATTATGCCCGTGGAGGTCGAGCTCACTTCCGCAGGGAGGCCGCGATGATGGGCTCACACATTATGTCATTGCGTGTGCGGCGATGCAGGCGTTCTTTTTCTGTGACCTCACACGATATGACAAATGCACTCCCGTCAACGCAGCACAGCCAAGTTCGAGCAAGCAATCATGCTGCACTTCGCCGCCCTGGTGCACTACTACTGGATCATAGACGCCAACACATGATCGCACACATGGACGCACTGGGCGGGGAGATAGGTATACATACACGTGCTGGCGGTTTCATGGGAGACGGGAACGCACCAGATGAGTTCCTAGAAGTGTTTCAACTGCCACTAGAGCGGTGGCGACCCACACTGCAGGATATCATCGACGAGCTGACCATCACTCATCCCGTATTTCAGAAAAGTTATGATGCATCGACCAATACCTTTCTTGAAAATATCCTGCAGATCCATGTGCATGTACACCCTGTTGCGACGTATTGTGCACAGCGGCTTCGCCGCACCAACGACGCGCTGGACGAGGCCCTGAGACCTGCAGGCTACGCCCAGAACCGTAGCAACCAAGAGGTTACCCCGTGCCTGAGATCTACGCAACAGAACCGTCGGTTTTTCAACCCGTCTGGAATTGGAGTTGTATTACATGGGATGAAATACCTGGGGGGGGGCTATCTTTGATCCGTCGGGATCCATGGTGTCAGAACGAAAGGCGCGGGTGAAAGCTTCGAGGATGAATTGGGCGCAGTTCTACGGGGTATGGTTCTCTCATATCCCGAAGGCGGTAAAACGTGCTGCATATAGCTCCAGGGTCCAGGGTCCAGAGTGATGATTTTCTAGCACTGGATGTACCGATCCTGGGGCACCTTAGAGCGATGATGCAGGGGAGGACGAGGAGAGACACTGACACGCACATCCGCACGGTCACGAATCTAGACGTATGGCAATTCTGGAGGATATGCCCATCTGCTCTCGAATTACGCGTTCGCCGCCTGCGATGGCTGCAGGCGATGGGTAAGTTCTCACTCGAGCATGAGCTCCCAGTGTCGACACTTTTTGGCGACCTGCGTTGCGAGATGCGAAGTAGAATTGCCACGACTCTTACTCAGACGGGTCGTGTACCGCATGAGGCAAACCCGTGGGGAAAACTGTTCGGGGCTGGCGTGCACAGCCTGACGGAGATCTAGGAATGTGAAGCTTTCAATGATATGTGGGATCGCAGTATGCACACTCTCTTTCGGAACGCTGAATTGGGGGAAGCTTGTTGTACTTTGGATCCTGGGATTCGACGGGCTCACTACTGGTCCTCTACTGTTGCCCCTCCTGAATACGACGTCTTGGGCCCTCTACCTGTACCTGATGATGGAGCCTCGTTGGACGCCCTGTATGAGTGTGACATGAGACTGGAGAATGGATGTAAATGTGATGCGCGATTTGCCACATATAAGAGTTTACGTACGCATCACATGAAATCACATCGTGTTCGAAATGTCGCTCGACTCGCCATCGTGACTAACCAATGC
Source organism: Prorocentrum cordatum (assembly GCA_963575745.1). Lineage (NCBI taxonomy): Eukaryota > Dinophyceae > Prorocentrales > Prorocentraceae > Prorocentrum > Prorocentrum cordatum. The sequence continues at coordinate 25,458 of CAUYUJ010003887.1, forward strand.
CCAACATGTAGTTCGGGATTCAAATCTACGGCGTGTGCTGAACAACATCTTCAATATGCGCTGATACATCGGAGATGCTATGCTGCTAGGTCTTCGATAGATGTACACGTTCAACAGCCAGCTGATCTCACATGCCCGCTGTGTACTGTGGAGCCACTGCCGTGTCTGGCTCAGCTTCAGCAGCATATCTGCCAGCATCTTCCTTTGTCAATCGAGCACGACATTGACCTTCACTATGAGTCGCCTAGCGGATGTGACGCCAGTGGGACCGTAGCAGCCCAAGACCAAAGAGCGACGCAAGGGCGGCGTCGCAGTACAAGAGCAGCAGGGCCCCAAGGTAGACATCTCAACGATCCAGGACCCAACGGTGAAACGAGTACTCAGCATGATGATGAAGCAGGTCGCAAAAAAACCCGAGATAAACGCAGAATGAAACCCACGGTGATCGACACCTTCCGAATCAAGAAGTCCTCCCAGATCATTCAAGCACTGGAGGAGGAACAAAGCCAAGAGATGACAGTTTCTCCTGCACCATACAAGGCGTGCGTGCTCATCCGTATGCTAAAGGAGTGCGACGTGGGCGCGGCTACCAGGAAAGCACTCGAGGAGGTAGACCAGAAGATGCAGCGACTGTCGATAGAAGAAGTGGAGGCGGAGTTCCAGGTGATGTGGATCGAGAAGGCATTCGACAGCGACATGTGCATATTGAACATCATCAGGTGCATGAGCCCCCACCGCGCCCTGATCGTCCAGTCCCTGAAGCAGCTCGAGTTCCTATATCCGCACTCCGGCACCGCCAGGCTTCATGGAGCGCCAGCTGTCGACGTGGATCAAGGATCTTGCGCAGAGACAAAAAGAGAAGGTCGTCGGGGGTATGACTTCTATTACTGTAAATGCTGGGGGAGCGTTTGTGGAAAAGGGCAGTGTGAGTACTGATGAGAAGTCTCAGATATCAGACCTTGGTGAATCTCGAAGAGATGATGTGCATGACGGTACCCAAGGCCCTGAAAAAAAAAGCCAGACTGACCCCTCCTGTTGTCCAGAGATCGGTGTCCTGAGCCCTACTATGAGCCCGTGCCTCCAGATCAAGTTGTCTGGCCTCGTTTCGCCCCATTCCACCGACCCAAGGCCCGCCCCAAGTACAGCAAAGAGCAGGAGCGAATGCTCCAGTTCCATTATAAACGAATGGGGTGGGACTGGGACGGGGGGATGAGGATGCAGAGAACTCCCACTCTTTCGTCGTCGTCCTAGTCTTGTGTCCCTCTCTCTCTCTTTCTCTCTCTCTCTCTCGACTTTCTTTGCGAAATACGCGCCCGCGGCGAGGTAGCTGGAGAGGACAGGCCTCCAGGCTCCGAGGCGCGCACGATGTGCACGGTCACTCTCCCACGTCGCTCGGGGGGAGGCTCCCTGGGAGATTGAGCCATGACCTCCGCTCAGGGCTCTGGCGTTCGCCAGCTTGCTGGCATCAGGGATCAGTGGTGCAAGTCTTGCTAGTCCTGCTTAGTTCACCCCCTGCTTTGTAGGATTGAGGAGCTTGCTTGGCCATTACCTGTGTAGAGGGTAGAGATGATGATGATGCTGATGCTGATGCTGATGATGATGATGATGATGATGATGATGATGATGATGATGATGATGATGGTGATGATGATGACGATGGTAATGACGATGGTGGTGGTGATACTGACGACAACGTGATGGCCGCTCCTCCTGGTGATGCGGTGGTTGATGATGATGGTGTTGATGGCGATGATGATGGTGGTAATGGCGATGAAACATGTGGAGATGATGAGGGTAATGATGGTGGCGTCGATGATGATGATGATGATGATGATGATGACGATGATGATGATGATGATGATGATGATGATGATGATGATGATGATGATGATGATGATGATGATGATGATGATGATGATAACAGCGACTGTGACGCCCGCGATGTTAATGAGGTAAAATGCACAGCCACTTCACACGCCAACCTGTCCTGTGAACAGCGTTCGGATGGCAGGCCTGCGCAAGGATACAATCGGGATCAAATCGCTGCAGCACTGAACACTATAGCATACGCAAGAATCGCCAAGAGGACAGAGGAGGAAGAGGCCCGTTCGCGGGCCAGCAACAATCTCCCAATAACAGACCACACGCGATAGTCTTCAGGCGACTCGAGGAGAAGGACAGAACGCGTCCAGGACAACGGGGCGATGGAAATCCGCCGATCCGGTGTGTGAGTTTCAAAAACCCGGATATAGCTTGAGCCTCAGTTCTTTCAGCTCTGCTGGGGGGTGGGTGCCGGGGTGGCGCTGCCGGGGTAGGGGGAGGGGGGGGGTCCGAGCCAATTTTGGTGGCAAAATCAAAGCTCCAGTTCACTCGGGGTCGGCCCCTCGCCCCGGAGAGCTCGAACGCGGGCTCATACAAAAAAAAACAGCGGCCGACCAGACGGCCCAAGAGGGTCCTGAGTGGCCGAAACATCGCTCCAAGACACTCAATGTGTTCCTCAGGCGGCTCCAAAAGCCTCCAACGCACCATCCCGACACCTCCTAAGAGTGCCCAAAGACGGAAATCTGTCCCATTCCCTTCGGAAGACGTACTTTGTTTGCATGTTCGCTTCTTCGGCCTTCGCAGTGTCCAACACGGCCCAAGAGACCCCCAAAACAGGCCCAGAGGCTCTCAAGAGGGCCCTAAGTCGGCCCAAGAAGGGCTCAAGATGGCCCGGGAGGCCCCCAAGACAGCCCAAGCGGGCCCCAGGACGGGCCCAAGAAACGCCCAAGAGGGTTCCATGACGGCCTTTGAAGGGCACAGGACGGCCCAAGAGGCGCCCAGGAGGCACCAAAATGGCCCTAGGAGTCCCTAGGAAACCACGAGGGGCTCCAAGTGGCCCTCAAGAGAGCCCCAAAAGGCGCCCAAATGCGCTCCCGAAGGCTTACACATTTCCTCCTATACACCCCCAGGAGGCCTCCAGGAGGCCTCCTGTATGCCCCTCAAGAAGCCCAAAATGCTCCCAAGAGGCTCAACGATCACCTCCAAGACGCCGCCCCAGGAGGCCTCGAAGATGAGTCGTAGAGGCCCCGCAAGAAGCCCACGCAATGCCTCCAAGCTGTTTCCAAACCACTTACGTTTGAACAATCGCGCTGGGACGAAAGCGTCCTTCTAACAGCGGGATCGTCCCGGATCGGCGGCACCGGCCGGAGGCCTCTACAATAATGCAGAAAGCGACCGCCGCCGAAGCCTTGCAGCCGAACTGACAAACACGGCGCCCCGAGCTAGCGCCAACGAGTCGGCGGCCCTAGCGCTGCAGATTCCTTCGAACAAGCAGCCACCGCAGAGGGGGCAAGGGCTCATCGGGCGAATCTTAGCTTGGAAACAATGAGAGTGCGTTGGGCAATGAGGAGGCCTTCGCGCATAAAGTAACGAATTCGAAAAGGGAGGGCCACGGAAGGGTTCGCAGGAGTCTCGCGGCGGAGACTCAGGATTTGGTTCGCTCCCTCTTGCAACTAGGGGGTCTCTGGGAGGTCAGCGGCCTTGGGGATGGCAGACACGATGGCGAAGTCAACCAGATGCTCAAGTAGCGCATGCTAGAGCCACGCCATTTCTCGCGGCGCAGCGCAGCGAGAGGATCAGCCCCCTCAGCCTCAAGCCACGCGAATCTTCCACCGCTCCCGAAGGCTTACAAATTACCTCCTACACACCCCCAGGAGGTCTCCAGGAGGCCTCCTGCATGCCCCCCAAGAAGCCCAAAAGGCCCCCAAGAGGCTCAACGATCACCTCCAAGACGCCCCCCCAGGAGGCCTCGAAGATGCGTCGTGGAGGCCCCGCAAGAAGCCCGCGCAATGCCTCCCAGCTGTTTCCAAACCACTTACGTTTGAAGAAATGCAGAAAGCGACCGCCGACGAAGCCCTGCAGCCGAACTGACAAACGCGGCGCCCCGAGCTAGCGCCAACGAGTCGGCGGCCCTAGCGTTGCAGATTCTTTCGAACAAGCAGCCAGCGCAGAAGGGGGCAAGGGTTCATCGGGCGAATCTTAGCTTGGAAACAATGAGAGTGCTTTGGGCAATGAGGAGGCCTTCGCGCATAAAGTAACGAATTCGAAAAGGGGGGGCCACGGAAGGGTTCGCAGGAGTCTCACGGCGGAGACTCAGGATTTGGTTCGCTCCCTCTTGCAACTAGGGGGTCTCTGGGAGGTCAGCGGCCTTGGGGATGGCGGACACGATGGCGAAGTTAACCAGATGCTCAAGTAGCGCATGCTAGAGCCACGCCATTTCTCGCGGCGCAGCGCAGCGAGAGGATCAGCCCCCTCAGCCTCAAGCCACGCGAATCTTCCACGGAAGCCTTCGCAAGCATCCCATTCATGTCAAGGCAACCCGAAACACACTGGCTTTGCAATCTCGCTCAAGGCCACGGGGGTCTGCCGGGAAGTTCGACGAGGAAGGGCGCTCCAAGATCTCGACAAAGGTTCCGCGTCCCACGGCAGGTGCAAATCGTTGCCGGGCTTGCCCCCGCCGTTTCTTCCGGTCCCGCTTCGCGCATCTGATCCCAAAGGCAATCCAAGAACGCCCGGGCCCGCCAGGGCCGGCGTAGACTCCGAGGCATGCGCCGCGAGTATTGATGGGGAAATTGGGCGCCCGAACCCCAGCGCCACGGAACGCGGCCCTTATCTCGCGCGGGGCGCCCGGCACAAAAGAGACCGAACAACGTTCCCCCCCGTTCAGAGCGAGCTCCGTCAGGGGCGCCGCCCGAGAGACGGGGCGCAGCAGGATCGGGGGAGATGCGGCCAAGTCGCTCGAAACAATGCATGGACCATCAGAAAATGCGAAAGGCCGCGCCAGCGGCGTGAGAAAATTTAGTCGCGAAATGCAAGGTGGCTCGCAATGGCCCACGAGGCCACCGAGAGCGGGCGCCCGGGCTTGATTATCCCGGCGGGTTAGTGCCACTCAATACCCACGAGCAAGCCGAATATCATGGAATGTGTAAAAATACATGAGGTTGACGTACCGAACGAAGAACACATTGGGAATGCACCTGCGTTTTAGATGCGCGAAAATCCAGGAGCGGGCAACGCGGGGGAACGCAGCCGATAAGTCCAGGAGAAAAAAAGAACAGCCTGACAGGAGTCCAGGAAAACAACACGTCTTAGAAAGCGCGCTTCAATCTTCATAATGTCGCCAAGCACAGTGCGCCCATTGATCAAGCCCGCCCGATTGCCGCGCGCAGAGAAGCGCGCCTGCAGGCCGACGGAGATACCGAGCAAAGAGGAGCACATCTCACTGTCAGCGCTGCCGAGAAACAGCGGCATCGTTTCCCGGAGGGTTCTCTGCGCGAGCAGCGCCGCCTCATCCTCGCCATCCTCTGGCGAGAGGCGAGAAGACGGCGGCGCCGCGATTCAACTCGGCAGGCAAAGGGGCGTGCGACGCCATCGCGAAGTACGCATCGCACGACATCTCCATACGCTTCAGACTGCTCTTGGCCCGGCAAGGCAGGGGTCGAGACGGGGCCCGGCCGCGCAATCTCCCCTGCGCTTCAAACAAACCATGAGCTCGAAAACGGGGCGGACCACTCGATGCCAGGGGAGACTTTCATGACAGAGGGCACGAATCATGTCGGGGATATGATCCGGGACATCCGCGCCGGAAGCAGCCGCGCACATACGCCCCGACCGCCATCCTCGAGAAAGGCGGATTCGTGCCCGTCGCCATCCAGTACGCCAGCAATAGAAAAGCGCCTACTGTTCGGAAGCAGTGCCTTCCAAAGTTTGAGAAGTTGACCGCGCGCCCACCGTGAGGTTGATATTGAACACCTCTTTCGTGCCCACGGACCTCCAGCGCGAAAAATGCGCTCTTAAAGGATACGAGCATGTTCGTGCAATAGCGCGTAATCACGCGCGCGCTCGTCATTCAAGCTCAAGACATGCACACACACGCACACACACACCTTTCAATTCCATGAAGATTGCCCTTCGCGATAATGCGCATGCATTAAAACAAAGCGTTAATATACGAATGTCCGCTTGCGCGCAAAATCTGGAAATGCACGCCCTGAGCTCGTCGCCCACGTACTTCGCGCACACCTCAACCTCAGCCAACGCAACAAACGGGCCCCTGGAGAGGTCAATCCTATTTTCTTGACATCGCACGGCTCGACGACACCGATGCGCAAGTCGTAGCGATTGCCCGCGCAGGCCTGTGCGAAATGAACGGGACGGTCTCTCGCGTGCTCGTGAAAAGCCTTGGCGTGCTCGGCCCCGTCGAATATGATGGCAAAGGTCAACCGCAGGCTCTGACACTTAGAATGGCACTCCTCGCTATACTCACCTGGCATGGGGCGCCTGGTGATGCTGAAGTGTCTCTCGAAGACGACCTTCAACTGCTTCTTGGGGAACCCTCAGGCCAATAACTGGATCTGTCTGAACGGAAGGTGGGGTGAACAGCAAGCCGTACTGGAGGTGTGCCTGTGGAAGATGTGGCAGATGATGTCGTTGCTCCTTTGAGTTCCTGGTCCAGGTCAGCAAACTGAGCCCCGAGGGCTTGCAGTCGCGCTGCTTAAAAGTACGCGGCAACAACCTCAAAAACGTCCTCCGTCTTTGCATCTCCACCGCATGAAAGTTCTTCCCGCTTTCTCGAATTCCTCCATTCTCGAAGCGTGTGCGGTGACGTGATTCTGTATGTCGACAATCGAGCTCGTGTTCTTGGCGTTGCCCTCCGAGAGTCGGTTTTCGAAGCTGGTGAGAATGTTGCCGGCATGCGAGATGTTCAGGATGACTGGCGCCAGCATGTCCCGCGTGATGAGCCTCAACTGAGCGGCATCCAAAGTGCCGAAACAGAAGGCCGAAGAGAAGACGGAAAGTGCCGAAACAGAAGGCCTCCAATAGCAGCGCAGCTGACTGAGGCGGAAGAGTGCGGAGAAACTCCCAGTGAGCGTCCTTCGGCCCTCGCAACGGCTGCACACAAATTCTATGCCCCAGCGAGCATTTATACGAATTGAGCCATCAAGGCAACAGATGATGGTAATCATGATGGCCATGATGATACTGATGATGATGACGATGACGATGACGATGACGATGACGATGATGATGATGATGATGATGATGATGATGATGATGCGTATGATGATGATTATGGTGATGGCGATGATGGGGATGATGGTGATGATGATGGTGGTGATGGTGATGACGATGATGAAGAAGATGATGATAATGATGCTGATGCTGATGCTGATGCCAATACTGGTGATGGTGGTGATGAGAATGATGATGACGGTGATGATGATGATGCTGATGATGGTAGTTCATTCGATGATCATGATGATGACGATGTTCGTAATGGTGATGCTAGTAATGATGATGATGATGATGATGATGATGATGATGATGATGATGATGATGATGATGCTGATGATGGTGATGATGGTGGTGATGGTGATGGTGATTGTGATGGTGATGCTGGTGATGATGGTGGCGATGATGGTGGTGATAAGAATGATGATGAAGATGCTGATGATGAGGATGATGGTGATGATGATGGTACTGATTGGTATTATACAACGACGACGATGATGATGGTGATAGATGGCGTTGATGTTGATGACGTGAATGATTAATAATGATACTGATGGTTGTATGATGATGGTGACGATGATGATGATGACGATGGTGATGATGTTGATGATGATAATGGTGGTGATGATGATAATGGTGACGGTGATGATGGTGATGATGGTGGTGATGGTGGTGATGGTGGTGACGGTGATGGTGATGGTGATGTATGATGATGGTGACAATAATATGAACGGTGATGGTGGTTATGAATATTATGCTGATCATACTAAATGTGCGACGAGAAGCGTCAGAGGAACCGGGCAATCAGATAATGGTGGTGATGATGATTAAGAGGGGTACTTCCCATGCCGCCTCGGGCCAGATCGGTCAGCATCGATGACCCTGATCTCCGACGATCCGAGTTGTTCGATGCCAGCGGCTTCCCTCTCGTTTCGGCCTCGGAGGGGGGGCGGCTATCGGGCCCCAGGACCGTGCAAAACAAATCTCGGGGGAAAAACTGTCCACAGGGAAGAGGTAAACATCATCCAGGACCCCTCGAGTAGTGAAAAAGCATGGCGGGAGAGGTCGTGTCATTCTCAGCATCAAGGGGCCCAGGCCACGGGGCTGCAAAAAAAAACAGCTCGGGGTGGACAACCCGTCCCGGGGAAGGGGCCCAGACTTCTGGTGGTTCACGTCATGAAAAAAGGTGACGTCGGGGGGCTGGGATGAGAATTCCAACGATCCGATCTGACCAGTTAAGGCAGGTTTTGTCTTGCTTTGGCCTCCAGGGAGCCGTTCTCGGGTTCGGACCCTGGAGCCAGCACGAGCAGGCCCAGGGCACACGACGTCGGATGTCTGGGAACCGGGAGGTCGGATCGGGTCGGAACGCGCGTAGGATCGGGCCGCATCGGCACGGGTCGGCCACGCCAGGAGCACTGGAATCGCATCGGATCGGACCTGCCGAAATCCCAGACGTCTGGCGATATGAATGTTTCAAGTCGCGCGGGTCGGGACCTTCCCTGGGGCCAGCTATTCGCCCACAGGACCAGTTCTTGATGGTACTGGGGCCCAGCTGGCTCCCGAAACTGAAATGGGGGAACTCCGCCTGGATGAGAAAACAGATCGTCGGAAACATGGAATCGGATCGGACCAGCCGCCCCTGTTCAGGTACAGAAAATGGGCACAATGCCCAACAGTCAACGTTGTCCAAAACCGACAGCGGCCGCTGTTGGGCGGGCGACCTGCGGCCTCGAATGGACAACGCCCTCGGCGACCCCGATAGAGAGCCTGACTCAAAACGGACAGGAACTGCTGTCGGTAGTTGTCCCCATCCTCTCCGCACCTGTCTCGATCGTGCCGAGCCTGGGGTGGACCCCAGGGCGGGGCCCGATGTTGGGCCACGGAGGCCGACATCGAGGAACACCGCCCGCATTGAGAGCACCGTGTCCGGAGGAACCTCGGCTCCGATCGGACACCGAGCACGACCCTGGGCCCCAGCACCAGCGCCAGCCCCGCCGACGCCCGAGCTGATGGGCCTGCTCCCCACCACCACCACCACAAGTTGGAGGGGGAGTGGATCCTCCTCCTCCTCCTCGCACGTAGCTCGGAATGAGTTCGTAGTCGCTTAGCTCGCTCGATCGTCCAATTGCTGCAGTAGCTGCGCTCTGGCAGCAAGGGCATGCTGTGCAATCAACGTTGGATCAACATTGGCCTGACTCCGAGTCGAGTTATATAAGTAGAAACTCAAAATCAGGCGCTGCACAGCGAGCAATCGTTGCTCTCCAGTCATATCTTTGGCGATCCCCAGCCTACGATCAAGTAAGACCTCGGACGGAGTCGACGGTACCCAATGGTTGATCCTCCTCCTCCTCCTCCTCCTCCTCCTCCTCATCCTCCTCTTCGTCCTCCTCCTCCTCCTCCTCCTCCTCCTCCTCCTCCTCCTCCTCGGGGCCGCGGGCCGCGAGCCGCGGAGCCGCGAAGCTCCGAGCCGCGAAGCCGCGAAGCCGCGGGGCCCCGAGGCCCCGAGGCCGCGAGGCCCCGAGGCCGCGGGCCCCGAGCCCGCCTCGGGTGCACCCGCGTCAGGGCGGCCATCGGCGGCGCCCCCGCCGGCCGCCCGCGGCCCGCGCGGGCGCCGCTCGGGGCGCGCCGCCGCAGGGGGGGGGGGCCCACGGCCGCCGCCGCGCCCTCGGCCGCTGCGGCGGGCGCGGGGCGCGCCGAGGGGCGGCGGCGCCGGGCCGCGGCCTCCGGGCCGCGGGCTGCAGCGACCAGCGCGGGTGGAAGTCGAGATCTCCGACTCGGACGTCGCTCGATACAGTCAGAACGTGCACGCGTATTAAGGTTAGGTCGGGCATGTCATCCTACAGGCGGATTTTGAGCGAAACATAAAAAATAGTCGAAACATACTCAGAAATACTTACAGAAAAAACGTTCACAGAGGGGCCTCTTGAGAGCCCCAGATGGTTCATCGCCCCCACCTACCCCATTACGCAACGCCCGACCTACCACGTTGTCTCCACATCCGCCGCGTAAGCTCGTTCCTGGATCTCGGCCCCACCCCGGGGCGCGCCTGTACCTCGGTCAGACGCGAAAGGATCTGGGGGAGGAGGAGGATGTGAAGACGAATCTGAGGAGCCCGGGCGCTCGAAATGGAGGGGCCAGGGGCCCGAGAGCTCCATACTCTGTCCCCCTGGCCAACTCTCTCCGCTTGAGCTTCCTTGGGTCCCCATTCTGAGGATCGGGATGGCATGCAATTTCCTTAAGCCTGAAAGCCGCCTGCATCGCAACGGCCCCACAGCTCCTGCAGAAGACGACTGGCCGCCCCGGGGGGCAAGAGCTCACTCGGAGAGGAGACGGTGCAGGCGCGCCGGGCCCGTCGGCGGAGGCCGCTGACCGCGCGAGGGGGGGGGAGGCAGGCAGGAGGAGCGGGTTTGGTTTCGAAGCTCGTCGAGGGTTCGGCTTCGAGGCTGAAAGGTTTGGTCCGGTCGTCATCTGTTTAGCCTGCGGTGCGTGCAGCCTGGCTAGAGGCAGAAATATCGAGCTCGGCAAGGATGCCAAGGGGCATTCTGAGACTCCAGCACGCGTGCGAATGAAGAGGCTCAGATCTCTCGAGCCGTGGATCGACGCTGGAGGCCGATCCAAGAGATGAGCGCAAAACTTCAAATTTCATGTACCTGCGGTTGCTCTCATCTTGGAGCGATGGAAACGATCATGATTCCACGACGCCGTCGCCACAGTCGTCGCTTGTCCGCCCGCGCGGCGACACGTCCGTCGCCCGCCATCGTTCGCTCGCCAGCTCGTCGCTCGTTTTCGCGTCGAGGCGAGGCGGCCCAAAGAGGCAGGAGGGGAGGTCGCGCCTGCTCTGGCAATGCGCCAGGCCGCGACAACAAAAAGCACAACAATGCACAAGGACGGTGTCAGACGGTGCCATGGGTGAGAACACAAATAAGAACAGCATGTGGGGCTGGGAGATGTGATAACATCATCTTAGTCTGGTAAGTGGGCTTCGCCCACTTAACCAGATCTCTGCCCCCCGTCCGCCGCTCACGACACTTGCAACCCACTTGTAAGCTAGGTCAGGCCAAATACGCAAGTTACTTCGATCCTGTGAACCCCCCCTGATCTTCTCAGCATCGGGGAACAAACAATGACATAAACAGAAACTCGGAGGTCCTCGCGGACTTCTCAGATCTGCGCTGGAACCCCTCGACCCTGGCGCGCGGAGTGCGCCAGGGAAGCGAGGCGCCGCCCGGGGGCCCCAGCGCGAATCCGAGTAATCCGCGCGGATATCCTACTTCTTTATGTTCATGTCATTCCGTGCCCCCGCCAGGACTCCCCGCGGCCATGGGAGCACAGTGCGGCACCTTTCGAGGGCTGGCCCCGAAGTCTGCGGGGGGGGACAGCCGGGCTCCGCGCCTTGGGCCCCCCGGCGCCCCGAGCGCGGCCGCCGCGCGCCCTCAGGAGACGGCGCAGTGCAGGGAGGACCCAGTGCCGGGCAGCACCTGCCGCTCGCTCGGGGGCGGCCAACCCCGGGCGCCGAGTGCAGTGGGGCGCCGCCCCAGGCCCGAGGATAAACCCCGAGGTGCTCGTGCGGGCGAGGTGTCTGGCCATGCCCGCTTCGTTTCGGAGCTCGGGGCCCCCTCCCCCAGAGGCCAGGGCTGCGCGCAGGGGATGTGGGCAAGAGAACCTGGCCCTCAGGGGCTGGATGTGGAGCCAAGGCTGTTGGCGCCCCTTCCCGAGAAGCCCAAGCCGCAGTGGCTATGGTTCAGCCGGGCCTGTCCTCCTACAGGGGGATTTTGGTTGAAATATAATAACAACAAGAATGATGATAATAATAAGAAGGAAGAAGAAGAACAATAACAATAATAATAATAAAGGCTTTGAAATAATATTCAAAAATGGTCCCCTGACTATTTTCCGACTATTCTCGAATATTCCCCCTGTAGTGGGACAGGCTCGACAGAAGGCTATGGGTATCGATGTCCTCCTTGGAGGCGCGCGTCCGACCCGAACATCGGAGGTTGGGGGGTGAGATCGAAGTGGAACGGAGAGCCCCCCTACCGGGAAATCGATTTCGGTTTCGTGTTCGTGCGTGCCGTGCGTGCGGGCGAGGCAAAGCTGCGTGGGCGGGCGAGAAGAAAGTCTCCTGTGGCTGAGGCGCTTCCGGACCAAAAGTCTCCGTTCCGGCAACCGGTGTCCCGCCGGTGTCCCGCCAGTGTCCCGCCGGTGTCCCGCCAGTGTCCCGCCGGTGTCCCGATGATGACGATGATGATGATGACGATGATGATGATTATGATGATGATGATGGTGATGGTGATGGTGATGATGATGATGATGATGATGATGATGATGGTGATGATGATGACGATGACGATGACGATGACGATGACGATGACGATGATGATGATGATGATGATGATGATGATGATGATGATGATGATGATGATAATGATAATGATAATGATGGTGATGATGGTATGCTGTGCCGTCGTTGTATGCTGTGCCGTGCTGTATGCTGTGCCGTCGTTGTCGCCGTCGGACCGCAGCCCATCGCGGTTCTGCTTTGGAGAGTTCGTTCGGATCTTCGGCCGGTGCCGCGCGCGTGGCCGGTGCCGCCCGCCGTCCGTCCGTCCGGCGGTAGCTCGCGGTGTCCCGCGGTGTCCCGTGGTGTCCCGTGCTGTCCCGTGGTACCCCGTTGAGTGAAATCGATAGTGAGATCGATACTGAGAACGGTGTGGTACCCCCAGGTGTCCCGTGGTGTCCCCAAAAGTGAGATCGATAGTGAGATCGATGAAGAGATCGACAGGTGTCCCGTGTTATCCCGTGGTGTCCCGTTGAGTGAGATCGATAGTGAGATCGATACTGAGATCGATGTGGTGCCCCGAGGTGTCCCGTGGTGTCCCGTGGTGTCCCCAAAAGTGAGATTGATAATGAGATCGATAGTGAGATCGACAAGTGTCCCGTGGTGTCCCGTTGAGTGAGATCGATAGTCAGATCGATACTGGCATCGATACTGAGATCGATGTGGTGCCCCCGAGGTGTCCCGTGGTGTCCCGTGGTGTCCCGTTGAATGAGATTGATAGTAACATCGATCGTGAGATCGAAAATTGTCTCGTGGTGTACCGGGGTGTCCTGTTGAGTGAGATCGATCGTGAGATCGATTGAAACAAATGTTGGTTCCCCCCCTCTCCCCCCCCACGACCTCCTTATCACCCGAAGGTTGGTCGTATAGGTACAGTATAACCATCTTGTGGTAGATCGTTTCCCGAGCGGTGTGGCCAGAAAGCGCCCGCCGCGACACATATACTGTAAGATGTCTCGGTGCGCGCGTCGCCCCTGGGGGGGCGACGCAAATACAGCATAAGCATGTTGAGGTGACGCCGAATCGATCCTGCCAACGTGCTGGGCCAGCAGCGAGGGAGGCCGCCACGGCGCGTTCGGGACAACGGCGGGCCCCGCCCGGGCAGGGGGGCACGCTGCAGGGACAACCCGGGAGAGGAGAAGGGCGGCCGCGGAGGAGGAACGGACGGGGGTTTGGGGGGCAACGATAGGGGGGGGCCACAAAGGACGTGCGTGAAGGGGCCCTGGGACACACTAGTAACCCTGACCAGGCATTAGGAACCCCCCCTGGATTATTCTTAGCACCCGTTTTCTTCAATATTCTGGGCGGGCAATTCTCGCAAAACGATAAACTTCGCACCCGCCGCAAACACAAAACAAAATCCATCGGTGGCCGCCCAAATAAGGCCAAGAGAGGGTGTCGCAACGAATGTCAAGGATCTAGCCCAGATCTCTGTGGACCCCTATCCCTGGTAGGCCCTGCTGAGCCCTGTTAAGCCCTGCAAAGGCCTGCTAAGCACTGCTAAGCCCTGCGGGCCGAGGGGCCTTGCTAAGCCCTGCTAAGCCCGGCTAGGCCTTGCGAAGCCCTGCCAAGCCCTGCTAAGCCTTGCTACGCCCTGTGCAAGGCCCTGCTAAGCCCTGCTAGTTAAGCCCTGCTAGGCAGGCCTGCTCAGCACTGCTCAGCGCTGCTACGCCCTGCTATGGCCTGCTCGGCGTGGTCCGAGGTTGGTCCGAAGCAAAGCCCTGCGAAGTCCTGCTAAGCCCTGCGAAGCCCTGCTGAGCCCTGGTCCGAACGCGGTCCAAGGCTAAGCCCTGCTAAACCCTGCGAAGCCCTGCTAAGCCCTGCTAAGTCCAGCTAAGCCTTGTTAGCCCCTGCTAAGCCCTGCTAAGCCGTGCTAGGCCCTGCTAAGCCCTGCTCGGCCCTGCTTGGCCTTGCTCGGCCCTGCTAAGCTCTGCTAGGCCCTGCCAAGCCCTGCTGAGCCCTGCTAGGCCCTGCTAAGCCCTGCTAGGCGTGGGCCGGAGCGCGGTCCGAGGCGAAGCCCTTGTAAGCCCCGCTAAACCTTGCTAAGCCCTGTTGTGCCCTGCTAAGCCCTGCTCAGACCTGCTAAATAAGCCCTGCTGTGCCCTGCTAAAGCTTGCCAAACCCTGCCAAGCCCTGCTAAGCCCTGCCAGGCCCTGCACGGCCCTGCCAAGCCCTGCTGAGTTCTGGGAAGCCCTGCGAAGCTCTGCGAAGCCCTGCTAAGCCCTGCTAAGCCATGCTAAATCCTGCTGGGCCCTGCTAAGCCCTGCTACGCCCTGCGCAGGGCCCTGCCAAGCCGTGCTATTTAAGCCCTGGCAGGCAGGCCCTGCTCAGCCCTGCTACGCCCCGCGATGGCCTGCCAGGGGTGGTCCGAGCGCGCGTGGTCCGAGGCTAAGCCCTGCTAAGCCCTGCGAAGTCCTGCTAAGCTAAGCCCTGCTAAGCCCTGCTTGGCTTTGCTCGGCCCTGCTCAGCCCTGCTAGGCCCTGCTGAACCCTGCTGGGCCCTGCTGAGCCCTGCTAAGCCTTGCTAGGCGTGGGCCCGAGCGCGGTCCGAGGTTAAGCCCTGCTAGGCCTTGCTAAGCCTTGCTGAGCCCTGCTAAGCCCTGCTCAGGCCAGGTAAATGAGCCCTGCTGTGCCCCGCTAAGACCAGCCAAGCCCTGCCAAGCCCTGCTAAGCTCTGCGAAGCCCTGGTTAGCCTTGCTAGGCCCTGCACGGCCCCGCCATGTCAAGACTTGATATAGGCCCTGCTAAAGTCTGCTAAAGCCTGCTAAGCATTGCCAGACCCTGCCAAACCCTGGTAAGCCCTGATAAGCCATGCTACCTGTTTTTGTTTTCCTCATAGGCTCCATGAGAACCGTCGCGGGCTGTCCTTGGGGTCCCTGGGCGTTTTCCCCTCCTTGTCCTCACCTTTCCTCATCCTTCTCCTCGCCTTCCTGTTCCCATGCGATTCCTCTCGCAATCCCCTTAGAGAACTCGATGTTCGTCGGCCGTCCTCGGAGGGGGTCCATCCGAGGGTAACGCCCCGCCCCGCACCGAGGCGTTACCTTAGCACCAGGCGGCGCGGAAATTCCAGAGAGCCCGAGGCGTGGACACAGAGCGAATCTGAATGTGAGTGAGTCTGAACATGAGTATCACAACGCCAATGATAAGCCAAGCAAGAAATATCTTAATAATACGAACCATCTACTGAGTAGTACCACGCTAGGAAGAAGGATCACGAGTTTTGAATGTGAGTGACTCTGAGCACAATGAGTCTGAATGTGAATGAGTCTGAGAAAAAAGATTCAGTCACAACCCAGGCACTGCTCCAGTCTCTGACCCACGACCCAGGCACTGCTCCGGTGTCTGACACACCACCCAGGCACTTCTCAAGTCCCTGGCCCACAACTCAGGCACAACTCTGCTTTTCCTGTGTTGTCATATTGCTCCCTAGCTCCTCCTCCTCCGCCTCCTCCTCCTCCTCATCCTCATCCTCATCCTCATCCTCTTCTTTCTACGAGATTACACTTACATTCTCATTAAAGAAATAAACTTCCGTCGGCCTTCCAAGGGGGGAGCCCGCCCCAGGGCGCCCCCCCGCCCCGCGCCCCCGCGTGATCTTAGCACCCGCGGACCCAGAAAGGCCTTGCTGGGCCCTGCAAGGCCTGGCTATGCCCTGCTAAGCCCTGCTATGCCCTGCGAAGCCCTGCTAAGCCTTGCTACGCCCTGCTGTGCCCTGATAAGCCATGTTAAGCCATGATATACCCTGCTTCGTCTTGCTATGACCTGCTAGGCCCTGCTAAGCCCTGCTAAGCCCTGCTACGCCCTGCTAAGCCCTGATAAGCACTGCTAACAGCTGCTAAGACCTGCTAAGCCGTGCAAAACCCTGCTCAGCCCTGCTAGGCCCTGCGCTGTTGGGCCCTAGAAGCCCTGCTGAGCCCTGCTGAGCCCTGCTAAGCCTTACTACGTCCTAGTACGCCTTGCGACGTCCTGATAAGCCCTGCTAGGCCCTGCTGAACTCTGCTGGGCCCAGCAAAGCCCTGCAAAGCCCTGCTAAGCATTGCTAAGCCCAGACAAGCCTTGCTAAGCCCTGCTAAGCTCTCCGAAACCCTGCCAAGCCTTCCTGAGCCCTGCTAAGCCTTGCCGAGCCCTGCTAACCTTTGCTGAGCCCTGCTAAGTCCTGGTAGGCCCTGATCAGCCTTGCAAAGCCCTGCTAAGCTCTGCTAGGCCCTGCTGAGCCCTGCTAAGCCCTGTTCAACCTTGCTAAACTCTGGTCGGCAATGCTTAGCCCCCCTGCTTAGCCCTGCTTAGCCCTGCTAAGCCATGCTAAGTCCTGCTAAGCCCTGCTAAGCCCTGCTAAGCCCTGCCAGGCAATGCTGAGCCCTGCAAAGCCCTGCTAAGCCTTGCTATGCTAGGCCCTGCTAAGCCCTGCTAGGTCCTGCTATGCCCGACTATTCCCTGCTAGGCCCTGCTACCTGTAAGCCTTGCTAGGCCCTACTACCTGTAAGCCCTGCTAAATGTAAGCCCTGCTGAGAGCTGCTGAGCTCTGCTAAGGGCCCTGCTACGCACCTCTGCTAACCCCTGCTAACCTCTGCTGAGCACTGCTAGGCTCTGCGAAGCCCTAGCTAGGCCCCGAGCCCCCGCAGCCAGGCCCTCCGGTGTTAAGGCCCAGTAAAGCGACCGGCGTGCTGACCCCCCCCCCCCCGCGACAGGAGGTGCGTCGCGCATTCGTCGCCCCTGCGTCGGCCGCCGAAAAGGCCAGCCGCCCTCTCGAACGTGCACGTCGCCCTCGCAAGGGGGCACTCTGGTGAGTGCGTCGCCAGCGCGGCGGACACCCACGGGGCGGATCGCACGCGCGTCGCCCTCTCCACGGCCGCTTAAAAAGGCTGGTCGCCTTCGGGAAAAAATAAAGTCGCCCACGCTGCGGCCCTCTCGGCGAGAAGAATGCGGCCGCTGGGCTACCTCGGCAGATCAGCAAATCCCCCTAAGATTACAAATGCAGCGACGCTGCTGAACGCAGCCCGGCGATAGGCCAGCAAGTCCCCCCAGCCGCCGCCACAGCCGCCGCAACCGCCGCCAGCGCCAAAACTACCGCCGCCACGATCACCACAGACGGATGCGACCGCAACCACATCCACCGCGACGATTACGACCAACACCATTTACCGCCGTCATCACCACCACGACCACCACGCTTCTCGCGACCACCACAACGACCGACACCAGCACGATCACCGACGTGACCACCACCAGCCCGCCCACCACCAGCGGCACGACCGCCGCCAACGCGACCAAGGCGACGAACGCGACCACGACCATGATCACCAACATGACCATTACAGAAGCACCCGCCCAATCCGCCCCCCCCCCCCCCTACGCCTGCCGGGCCGCCCTTGCCGCCGCGCCCGCCTCGCGCCCCTGCCCCTCCCCCCTCCTTCTCCTCGTAATCTTCCTCCTCCACCGCCGGCGGCGGGGCCGTTCGCGGAAGGCGGGGGCGCCGCTCGCGGCGACGCGCCGCGGCCGTGGAAGGGGGGCCGAAGGAGAAAAGAAAATGAAGGGGGGCACGGGGTGGCAAGGGAAAAAAAAACAAAGACGAGAGAGGAGGGGGGAGGGACTGACAGAGGGAGGCCGGTAGAAAGGAGGAAGAGAAGGGGAGGAGAGAGGGGGGCGAGGCAGGAGAGAGGACGAAGGAGGAGGAATGACAAAAGAGGAGGGACGACGAGGAAGGAAAAGGGAAATAACAGGGGCAAGCACCGCCCTTCCTGGCGCAATGGAGGGCGCAGCCGCCGCCACTTGTGAACAGCGCAAGCACGGCGGGCCGACGGCCGTTGCGCATTGCTGCTCGGAGAAATGCCAGGGGCGGGCAAAGTCGCGACTGCGTCGCGCATGCGTCGCGCGTGCGTCGCGCGTGCGTCGCGCGTGCGTCGCGCGTGCGTCGCGCGTGCGTCGCGCGCGTGGCGCGTGCGTCGCGCGTGCGTCGCGCGGGTCGATCGTGCGTCGCGCGCTGGCAGGGGTGCGTCGCGCGCGGGTCGGGGTGCGTCGCGCGCGCGTCGCGCGCGCGTCGCGCGTGCGTCGCGCGGGCGTCGCTCGGGTCGTTCGCGCGTCGCGCGCAGGTCGCGCGCGAATCGCTCGCAGGGCGCCGTGGACTCCTGACGGCATGTGAACTGCACGGCCCGCTGGCGAAACAATCAAGGGATGCGCGCGGCAATCGTAGAAATAGCGAGACACGCACGTGAAAACTACGAACGCGAGGAGACCAAGAGACGACATGGAGATGCAGCGCGCACGGACTAATCCATTTCAAGCGCACGCCCCGTCAGATGTTGAACATCGGTCCGTCGCTGCAGCAATGTGGCGACGTCTCGCCCGCCGATGCATTGGGGGGGAAAAAGAGGATGGAAGTGAGGCGAGGGAAGGGCGGGCGGAAACGGGAACGGACGGGCGAGGAGGGGGCGCGCGGGGGCGGCGCAGCGGCGGCGGGAGCGATGGAAGGCGATCGAAAGGGGGGCGGCGGGAGCGAGGAGGGCGAGAAGAAGTTCCAGGAGGGTGGAAGGACAACGGGGGGCGAGTAGGGAGGCGGACAGGACGGCAGCCTGACACAGAAGAACTGAATACAAATTTCGCAAACGGGACAAAACGCGCAGCGCGTTGGACGAGGGGAAGAGGAAGGAAGAGGGGGGGGGCAGGAAGATTGGAGCGAAACGACATGGGGGTGCGGGGCGCGATGCGACGGGGCGAAGTGGCGCCGCGTCGCGCGACGTGACGTCACCCCACCGCGGCGCGACACGCACAGCCCCCAATCAACCCGAGGCGTCTTCGTCCTCAGCAACGGTTGGCGCCCCCGACAATGAGCACCGGCAAATCCTCTTGCGCCGAAGTGGGAACAGAACGCGTTGGTGGACCGTCGAACTAGGAGTGCGCCGCGACCGCCACAATGGCTGCTGGTGCACGGGCGTCGGAAACCTATATATCGCCAGAGCAATTCCGAAGTCGCGCCATATGTCGCCCATGCACTCTGGGAGGCCGGGATTCGGGACAGAGACGCAAACCAGGGCCGGCGCACGGGCGGCGCTCGGGCGACGCACTGAACGAAAACTTGAAGGGGGGGGGGGGTCGCTTCACTGGGCCTTAACACCCTCCGGTGCGGCCATAGCAATCCAGGGTGCGGGGGCGTTGTAATCCACCGGAAAGGGGGGGAGTCTTAAAGGTTAAAAAGATGCAAATCCGCCGACCCTGTCGGCGTGTGTGAAGGGCTTCTTCGTTCGACTCGTCGTTTCCGTCGTCTCCGGTCTCCCCCTCCCAGGGCTCTCCTCCTCAAGCGCGCTACCCAAAGCGAAATCAAACGACGTCCTAGTGGAGTCGAGGGGAAGCCCCTTCCCTTTGATCCCTTCCCCGCAGGGGGGAGGGGGAGGGGGGGGGGGTCCCGGGGCAGATACGACGCCCGCCGGGGCGCACTTTCCTCGAGCGGGCACGCACGGGATGCACTTCCTCCTCCTCCTGGTCCTCCTCCTCCTCCTCCTTTTCCTCCTCCTCCTCCTCCTCCTTTTCCTCTCCTCCTTCTCCTCCTCCTCCTCCTCCTCCTCCCGCAGAGGCGTCCCAGGAGCGGGCCCCGAGTCAAAATACCACCCCCCTAGGGCGCATTTTCCTCGAGCGGGCCGCCCGAGATGCACTTCTTCCTCTTCCGGGAGCACGTCCCAAGTCAGAATATCACACTCCCGGGGCGCATTTTCTTCGAGCGGGCACAGAAAGGATGCACTTCCTCCTCCTCTTCCTCCTCCTCCTGCTCCTCCTCCTGCTCCTCCTCCTCCTCCCCTGTCCTCTCCTGCTCCTCCTCCTCATCCTCCCTGTCCTCCTCCTCCTCCTCCTCCTCCTCTCCTCCTCCGTCCTCCTCCCCCTCTCCTCCCTCCTCCCCTCCTCCTCTCTTTTCTTCTTCCTCCTCCTCCTCCTCCTCCTCCTCCTCCCCTCCTCCTCCTCCTCCTCCTCTCCTCCCTCCTCCTCCTCCTCCTCCTCTCTCCTCCTCCTCTCCTACTCCTCATCCTCCTCCTCCTCCTCCTCCCCTCCTCTCTCCTCCTCCTCCTCCTCTCCTCCTCTCCTCCTCTTCCTCCTCCTCCTCCTCCTCCTCCTCCTACTCCTCCTCCTCCTCCTCCTCCTCCTCCTCACCTTCCTCCACTCCTCCTCCTCCTCATCCTCCCCTCCTCCTCCTCCTCCTCCTCCTCCTCCTCCTCCTCCCACTCCTAGACTTTTCGATCAGGGTCGGCGGCACCGGCCGTCAGGCCTCTCCAATAACAGGATTCCCTATATGTTCCCATATGTTCCTGGGAGTCGAAAATTAATTTTGTCTGTGTGTTTCTTTCCCTCCTGAATTTAGGGGGCAACGATAGGGGTGGATCCCACAAAAGACGTGCGCGCCAAACCATGTACATGAATACGGCCCCTCGATCCGCGAGACCGTCCGCGTGATACGAACATTCGCGCAAGGCACACTCTCGAAACCAGCGTGGATTCATGTACGTGTACGTCCTTCTTTCGCTCCTGGAGGGAGCACAGGCATGCATCGACCTGGAATCGGCGGAACGCGGCCGATAGATCGGCGATAGGCCCCCGGGTCTATCGGACCCCTATCGGCGATGAATGGGCGATTCGGAGTCGATGCATCCCCCCCTATGCATATCCCCCCCTATCGTTGCCCCTGAGTTGGGAGGCAACTCCAGGGAGGTCTTCGCTGGAACGAGCAAGGGCGATGGAGCCCGATTCGAGGGCCACTTTGCCGGATCGAGCCAGATCAAGCCCGGGATCCAGCCAGATTCAGCGGGATGAAGCGGGATTACGCGGGAGTCCGCCGAAGGAAAGCACGACTAGCTCAGATTAAGCTGGCCATGGACCGCAAAAAAATACCAGCGCCGAAACAGAATCCAATCTCCCAGGGGGTGCATCCCAGAGGGGGGGAAGTCTCTCGCGTGCAAAAACCGTCGCCACGAGGAGTGCGCTCAGGCGGCCTCGAGGCACCGAAAGCCGGTGTGTTGCAAGGCTACTAAGCGAGCGGCCAGCGCGAGCCGCCGAAGAGGGGGACCCTGAGATCCGGGGGGCTGCACTTGTTTGGCACCCGTCTTTTGCGCTCGGGCTCGGGCCCCGGGACCCTCACAGGTCGAGCCGGCTCGGAGAATGACGCGGACAAACCGGGTCTACGTAGGGCAGTGGTTGTGATCTTCACGGTGCTGCGATTGTTGCGCGACGTCGAATCTCAGGCGAGGAGAAGGGAATGGGAGGAGAAAAAGATCAGGATTGTGGTGAAAAAACGATGTTAGTGACGATGGTGGTGACGATGATGACGATCATGACGACGACGACGACGACGATGATGAGGAGGACGATGAAAGCTTGATGGTCGTGGCGGTTGTGAAGCTCTCCCCAGGGCGGCCCCGATTCGAGCCAACAACACACACACACTCACATTCTTTCCTACAGCGGCGAAGTGGCGACGCCGTCGCGATGCGCTATTCCCAGGTCACGCATTGGCGAGTTTCCACCTGGCGTGGCAAATGGGTGGCCTGGATGGAAGGCTGCAACGGGCTGGCACGTTCGGCGACCTGGCCCAACCCGAAAACCTAAACCATGAAGTCCCAAAGAACTAAACCCAAAACTCAAAACCCTAAAGGGCAAACACACAGTTAAAACAAGGCAGGGGGGCCCAAAACAAGCTAGAGGGCCCGCGCGACATGGGACGGCGCGGCTCCGAGGGCCTCGAGAGGATCTCTCGAGCGGGGGCGGAAGGGCAAGAAGAGAAGTGGAATGGGGTAGAATTGGATTAGCTAGTTGCCATCCTTGCGGCAGGACGAGGAGAAAAAGAAGCAACGGCATCAGGTCCCAGACCTGCAGGCGTCGCGAAAGATCACGACGCATGCTGCTCACGACGCCCGGTGCTCTATTATCATTTGGGCGACCAAGAAGGGAGACATTTGCGGGACCTTGGATCCGCGAAAAACGACCCGCGACGAGAACCCAAACTGCCTTTATATACTTTCTGGTAACGGCCGGTACCCGGAGGCGGAGGGGGCGGGTAACGTTAACGCTTGGGCGGGGTGGGGCACGTCGGGGTGGGGGTGCGCTGCGATCGCCATGGTATGGGCGCGAATACCAGCATGTGGGAGGGTCCAGGCGAAAATGAGACGCACTGCAACCGCACTGTGACAAATTCCAACATGTTGGTACCAAATCCAATCACACCGGTACCAATTCCAAACGCTTTGGCTGCTCCTTAGAGATTCCCTACAAATTCCTTAGAGATTTTTCTGACATTCCTATGCGACCTTTCCTGACATGGACGGGAGGCGCGAAAAAGCGTTGAGTTGCGCAAGAACGTACAGCATCCCCACAATCAGATGCATTGTACGCGAGCTCTCCGAACGTTCAAAACGGATACCAACGGTCAGCGTTGTCTAATTCGGCGTTTCGACATTGGGCGGAAGGGGGGGGGACCTGGCTCCAGACCTCTGCTTAGTGCGGCTGTTTGGAACCTGGCGTACCTGCTTAGTGCGGCTGTTTGGATGGGGGAGGCTTCCCCTGCTCGAAACAGGCGCCCAAAACAGACAAGATCTACTCCATGGAGAGGGGGGAGGGATTGCGATGGCCCGCGCCGATCGGCAAAACAATGAATAAAAGAACGAATCACATGCATACACGCTGCCCGAACGTTCACAAGCTTGTTTCTGAGAATCATCTCTCTCCTCTGTGCACCTCCAGGTTCCTCCTTCCTGCGCTTTCCAGTACACTAACGCTACAGACCCTACCAACCCCACAGACCCTAACCCTACAGACCCTTCCCCTACAGACCATGACCCTACAGACCCTCACCCTGCAAATCCTAACCTTACAGGCCCTGACCCTACAGACGGTAGCCCTAGAGACCCTAACCCTACAGACCCTAACCCAGCAGACTCGAACCCGACAAACTACATACCCTAGCCCTACTAACCCTGCAGACCGTACTCTTACAAGCCCTAACCCTACAGACCATAACCCTACAGACAATAGCCCTGCAGACCGTATCCCTACAGACCATGACCCTACAGACCCTGACCGTACAAGTCCTAACCCTACAGACCCTGACTCTACAGACAATAGCCCTACAGACCCTAACCCTACAGATCCTAACCCGGCTAACCCTACATACCCTAACCCTGCAGACTCTAACGCTACAGACCCTAACCCAGAGAACTCTAGCCCTACAGACACTTCCCCTACAGACCCTACTAACCCTACAGACCCGACCCATACAGACCGTACTAACCATACAGACCCTGATTCTGCAGACTCTGACCCCACAGACCCTAACCCTGCAGACCCTCACCCTACAGACCTTAATCTTACAGACCCAACTAGCCCTACAGACCCTACAGACCCTAACCTACATCGGCATGTCCATTATGAGAAGATATCTCAAACAAGCTATTGGCGCATCCCATTGGTTCGAGGATGTCTCACGCGAAACGGCAATCTCTGAAGTTCCGAAGATTAGGCAAGCGAATTCAATATCCCCATAGTCCGAGAACATCTCGGGCGGATCGTTCATGTTTTGCATCAGGCGTCTTCAGGTACGCCCCAAAGGTCGCGATTTGGAGAGGATGTTTCAGGCGAAACACTCATTGTCCAAACCTTTTCCTGACATGAACAGGAAGCGCGTGAAAGTAAAGAAATGCGCAAGGACTTACAGCATCATGGCGGTCGAATGTAATATCGACGAGCTCTCCGAACGCTCACAAGAGACACGTATGGACACGCCGCCCCCCGAAGGTTCACAAGCAGATCCCCCGGATGATCTTCCTCACCTCTCCGCATGAGGAGGACGACGGCGAAGACGACGACCGGGGGAGGAGGGGCAGGGGGAGGGGGAGGAAAGAGAAGAGGAGGAGGAGCAGCAGCAGCAGCAGCAGGAGAAGAGGATGAGGAGGGGAGCGGAAGGAGGACGAGGAAGGGGAGGAACGGGAGCAGGAGGAGGGGGAGGAAGAGGGCTACGAGGAGGAGGAGGAGGAGGAGGAAGGAGAAGGAGGAAGAAGCGAATCAGGAGAAAGGAGAAGAGGACGAGGAGGAGGAAGAACACGAGGAGGAGGAGGGGAAGGAGGAGGAGGAGGAAGACGAGGAGGAGACCAGATGGTTTAGAGGGCCAGTTCGAAGGCACTGCTTAGGGGCAAACACGCTCAGCATGATCCGTTGGTGGTCTCCGGAATCTCAGTAGTATGAAGTGATAGGCCCTCTTACACCTAAGGATGCTGCTTGATATGGGGTGTTACTCCGTACACTCCTACGCGTGCTTGCTCGAGCCTCCCGGAGGCCCGTTGCACTGTCTCCCTTGCTCAAGCCCCGTCAAGAACTAGCCTGAAGGAACGAACGAACGAACGAACGAGGAAGGAACTTGAGATCCGACGTTGCAAAACAAATGCGGTATTGCAAAAGATCACGACCGAAGCCCTCGACCCCATCTTTCCGCAGCACGCTTCGAGTCGGATCGATCCGAAACCAAACGAAAACGCCCAATGAGAAAAATGCAACGCCGGGATATCAGGGGAAGGGAGGGCAACCCACACTGAACGGATGTCTTGGATCGGCGCTGGACCCCCTCCCTGCCGCGCGGAGCGCGCCACGGGCGGCGACGGAGGCGCCGCCTAGGGGGGGGGGGGGGCAGTGCCGACCCAAGAAAGTCGCGCGGAGCTCGAGAAGCACGAAAGACTTTGCAAACGCTTCCGCCTCGCCGGAGAAGCTTGTCTTGCTTGCTTGTGAAGTTTGTTTTTGTGTTGTAGGAGGAGAAGAGACGGGGAGCGCATGACCACCGAGTCCAACTACTGCGTGGCTGGCACAGTAACTTGACGCAGAAGATCGCAAGGCAAAACACATGAGGTCGCTGTGTACGAGCCGCCCTGCCATCAGAAAACTCATGCGGTAAACTGCAGTCTGCGGAAAAGCCAGTCTTACACCGCCTTGTTTCGTCGGCTGGAGAGCAGGGGCGAGTCGGCGGCGAGCCCCAGGGGGCAGTGGGAAGGGGCGGGCCTTCTCAGAAGGCTCGGCAGCCCCTCGCCCTTGTGAGAGGCTTTCTGAGCCGTCCCGGCCGACGCAGAAAACGTCGCAGCAGGCGCGAGGCCTTCTGAGAAGCCCCGCCGCCTCCTGAGCCTCGGAGAGGGCCTCCTTCTCACTTCCCCCCTCGTTCGCCGCCAAAGCAGGGAAGAGCGGAGAGGGGGGGGGGGGGCCCGGCCTGCACCACCGCCCCGCGCCTTAGGCCCTGGACGGAGCCCAGGCGCGCGGCGCCGTCGCTCAGCGGGCGGCCGCAACAGTACAGCCTGGGCGCTCCTCGCGGGCGGCCGCCGAGCTTCGGGGAGCGCCAGCCGCTCGCCACCACGCGTTCCTCCTCCTCCTCCTCCGCCTCCTCCTCCGCCTCCTCCTCCGCCTCCTTCTCCTTTTCCTTTTCCTTCTCGATCTCATTATCCTTCTCCTGCTCCTTGTCGCAGTGATCCGCGTAAGACGTCACTCCGCTGGTCCTCCCAGAACCCCACGGAAGTGACGACAGTTTCGCAGATCGTAGCAACCCTCGGGGCGGCAGGTCTCTTGGTGATCCGCGTAAGACGTCACTCCGCTGGCCCTCTCAGAAGCCCACGAAAATGGCGACAGCATCACAGATCGCAGCCGCCCAAGGGGCGGCGAGGTCTCGCGGTGACCCGCGTAAGACGTTACTCTGCTGGCCCTCCCAGACAAACCCACGAAAGTGGCGGCGATGTCTAGTGGTGATCTGCGAAAGACGAACATCCGCTGAATCTCTCAGGAGCCACCAAGAGTGGCGACAATTTCGCAGGGCGCCACGAGGAGGTAGGAGACGGAAGGGAGGAGGGAGGAGAGCGGGAGAAGGAGAAGAAGGAGGAGACGCGACCACTATGCTCTACTCAAAACGAATACCCACCCAATGGAAGGTTGGTGAAACAAATGTGAACTTCTTCTGCGGCTTCTGCCCTGGAGAAGCCCCCCAAACAACAAACACATAACACAAAATCTGAACACCAGAAAAAAACAATGGAAGTGTGCCGGGGGGGGGGTCGGCGAACTGCCACACCCTAGTGTCGATGGGAGAAAAAGGCACCAAGCCCCCTCGCGTCGTGGAATCACAACACAACGGATAGAGCGACCCGTCGAGGACGACAGGGGGAGGAGGAGGAGGAGGAGGAGGAGGAGGAGGAGGAGGAGGAGGAGGAGGAGGAGGAGGAGGAGGGAGGGGGGGAGGCGGAGGAGCAGGAGGAGGAGGAGGAGAGGAGGGGAAGAGAAAAAAAAGCTAAAGGGAAGAGAGGAGGGGGGGAAAAAAAAAAAAAAGAGAGGAGGGATGGGAGGAGGAGGAGGAGGAGGAGGAGGGAGAAAGTGAGGGATGAGTGGATGTGAGGAGGGAGGTAGGGAGTCAGGGAGGAAGGGAGGGATTTTTGAGTGAAGGAGGGAAGGGAGGGGGGGTAGGGGAGAGGGGGGGGGACGGAGGCGAAGAGGGAGGGAGGGGGGGAAGGGGGCGGATGGGTGGGGTTGGTGGGGTGGGGGGTCGGGGGGGCGGGGCGCATAGGGGGGGTTCTGGGAATCTTCATCTGGCCAGAGCGATGGTTCTCGAGGTGGTACGAGGGAGGGAGGACGGGAGGAGTTCTCGCCCCCCCCCAGGGGCGAGCTCCCCACTTCGGCCAGTACTGCGCCGCGCTCGCCCGCAGGCTTTCCACGGCGTCCTGGCGATCGCGGCGCGGGGTCGCGCGCCGTCGAAGGGCGCATGCGGGCCGCCCTAGCCCTGGGCAGACAGAAAACAATACAAAATCAGCGTGGTCGGTTTGTTGTGTGTAGCGTTGTCAGGTGGGCCTGTTTTCCACCACCACCACCACCAAAAAAAAAACCACCACCACCACCACCACCACAACGTGGAGGGGGAGGAGGTCTCCCTTCTCCTCCTCCTCCTCCTCCTCCTCCTCCTCCTCCTCTCGCGCCTCACACCTCACGCCTCCGCCTCCTCCTCCTCCTCCTCCCGCCTCCTTCAACTCCGCATCTCGCCCCCCTCCTCCTCCCGTTACTCCTACAACGCCCACTCTTCCCTCCCTCTCCTCCGGTCCCCGCCTCCTAATCAATCCGACTAATCTCCTCACAACCTCTCCTGCCTCTCCTCTTCCTCCGCCGTCACCCTCTAATCCTCCTCCCTTCCTCCTCCTCTGCCTCCTCATCCTCCTTCTGCCTCCTCCTCCTCCTCCTCCTCTCTCCTCCTCCCTCCTCCACCACTCCTCCTCCTCCTCCTTCCTCCCCCTCCTCCTCCTCCTCCTTCCCTTCCTCCTCCTCCTCTCCTCCTCCTCCCCCTCCTCCTCCGCCTCCTCCTCTTTCCTCCTCCCTCATCCTCCTCCCTCCTCCACCTCTTCCTCCCTCCTCCTCCTCCTCCTCCTCCTCCTCGTCCTCCTTCCTCCTTCCTATCCTCACTCCTCCTCCTCCTCCTCCTCCTCCTCCTCCTCTTCCTCCTCCTCTCCTCCTCCCTCCTCACCTTCCTCCCCTCCTCCTCCTCTCCCTCCTGCTCCTCCTCCTCCTCCTCCCCTCCCCTGCCTCCTTCTTCTCTCCTCGCTCCTCCTCCTCCTCCTCATCCTCCTCCTCCTCCTCTCCTCCTCATCCTCTCTCCTCCTCCGCCTCCCCCTCACCTCCCTCTCCCCTCCCCCTCCCCCTCCTCCCTCCTCCCCTCTCCCTCCCTTCCTCCCTCCTCCCTCCTCCCTGATCCCTCCTCCCTCCTCCCTCCTCGCCACGACGCGTTGTACTGGGCGGGGGAGACGCATGCGAACACCGCCACTGGAACCGTCGGTGGAACCCCCTGCATGAGGCCACGAAGCCCTGTACTGGGTAGGGGGACGCACGCGAATACTGCCACCGAGGCCTTCGGTAGAGCTCCCTGTGGGGACGCGAAGCGCTAGATGGGCGGGGGAGACGCATGCGAACACCGCCACTGGAGCCTTCGGAGGAGCTCCCGATGGGGCCACAAAGCGATCTACTGGGTGGGGGAAACGCATGCGAGCACCGCCACTGGGGCCTTTGGTGGAGCTCCCTTTGGAGCCACGAAACGTGTGAGAGGTGTGCCGAAATGGGGACTGAGACGCCATGAACACTTTGCCACTGAGGACTTCGGTGGAGCTCCTACGGGCCCAGAGAAGTGTGAGGGGTGTGCCGAAAATTGGGCGAGGCCGCCATGCGAATTTTGCAACTGGAGCCTTCGGTGGACTTCATTTTGGTGCCACGAAACGTGTGATGGGTCTGCCGAACTGGAGGTGGGGCCGCCTTGCGAACTTTCCAACAGAGGCCTTCGGTGAAGCTCCCCATGGGGCCACGACACGTGTGAGAGGTGCGCCGAAATGGGGGCGGGCCGCCATGCGAACTCTGCCACTTAGGCCTTCGGTGGAGCTCCCTATGGGAGCGCGACACGTGCGAGGGGTGTCCCGACATGGAAGCGGGGCCGCCATGTGAACTTTGCCATTGGGGCCTTCCGTGGAGTCCCCTTTATGGGGCCACGAAACGCTGTGACTAGTGGGGAAAACGCATGCGGACGCCGCCACTGGGGCCTTCGGTGGAGCTCCCTATGGGGCCACGAAACGGTGTGCTGAGTGGGGGAGGACGCATGAGAACACCGCCACTGAGGCCTTCGGTGGAGCTCTCTATGGGGCCACGAAGCGCTGTACTGCGTGGGGGAGGACGCATGTGAACGCCGCCACTGAAGCCTTCGATGGAGTTCCCTATGGGGCCACGAAGCGCTGTACTGTGTGAGGGGAACGAAACGCATGCGAACGCCGCCAGTGAGGCCTCCGGTGGAGCTCTCTGTGGGGCCCCGAAACGTGTGAAGGGTGCGCCGAAATGGGGGCGCGGCCGCCATGCGAACTCTGCCACTGGGGCCTTCGCAGGAGTTCCCTATGGAGACTCGAAGCGTGTGAGGGGTGTGCCGAAACTTGTGGCGGGGACGCATGTGGACACCGCCACTGGAGCCTTCGGTGGAACTCCCTCTGGGGCCACGGAGTGTGTGAGGGGTGTGCCGACATGAGTGGTGATGATGATGGTGACGACAACGGCGACGGTGATGATTCCGATGATGACATTGGTGACGGCGATGGCAATGAAGGCAATGATGAAACGTTGACGATGCTGATGATGATGACGATGATGATGTTGACGATGGTGTTGATGATTGTGCTTATCATTATGATGCGGATGATGATGCGACGACGACGACGGCGACGACGACGACGACGAGGACGACAACGAGGAGGAGGAGGAGGAGCATCTGCCTTCGGGGCGTGTGAGACACCTGCCTGCTTTGAGAGGGCCACCGGGACCCGAGGGAGCACGAGCAGCGGCAGCCAGACCTTTTTTTCACCACGGGCAGCGCAGACAGTTGTACTGATCTCAAGCGCTGTGCACCAGCACCCTTTCAGGGTGCTGCCCAACAACATCACAGAATTCTGAAGCGCAGCTCCGCTCCGCAAGGCAAAGAAGTAAAAATGTGACAAGTGAGGTGGGCGGGACCAACGCACGCTGCAGAGAGCAACATCGGCTGACGCAAGACGTGCGCGCACTAGTAGCATCTGCCTTCGGGGCGTGTGAGACACCTGCCTGCTTTGAGAGGGCCACCGAGACCCGAGGGAGCACGAGCAGCGGCAGCCAGACCTTTTTCACCGCGGGCAGCGCAGACAGTTGTACTGATCTCAAGCGCTGTGCACCAGCACCTTGTCAGGGTGCTGCTCAACAACATCGCGTAATTCTGAAGCGCAGCTCCGCTCCACACGTGCAAACTGTTCTATCATGGAGGAGAAGGGGTGGTGGTGGGACTTCTCCCTGGATACACACTCACTACAAAACTGCAGGAAAAGAGGTGGCCTTCAGGCTCTTAATTAAAACCATTAGCGAAAGCATTGGCAAGGGCACGGGAAAATACACTTTGGAGATTCCTCGGCCACGCGGGTTTTAAATATTCCATTACTGTTCTTGCGTCAAACTACAACATGTGTTTTTGTTAGTTCTGAGAACTCTTCCCCTCAGAGTTTACACCTACGCCTAGGATTCACACGGCGAGTAACTACACCTAACCTAGGTTGGCTTCATCCAAGGGACTCCCAGGGATCCCGCATTGACAGAAATCAGTTTCGAAATCTTACCGTGTCCGTGCGGACGTCGCGTAAATGCAGCATCTGTAGGCGCCTCCAATAAAAGAATAAGTAAGGTTCTCGATATCAGAACGGGACTTGTGCGAGCTCCGCGACGCGATGCTTCCAGTGTTTTTCATGGTAGTGGTTCCCATATCTAATCTTCCAGCGCCCCCCCCCCCCCCTTGAAATCGTTTCGCAAGACGGGCAGCCCAAGAATGCGTTCACCGCTTCTTAGGGGCTGGGGGCCGTTAGGCCTGGTACGAGCGCGAGACCATGAAATACACGGCGTGCCGAAGTGAATGCCTATGACGCAGCCCGACATGATCCAGCCTCTAATGGCTCTCACCAGGGATCTCTTACACATATCATGCCCCATGCCGAACCGAGCGTCGATATCGATCGCCAGGAAGCCGAGCCGAGCCATCTCCCTGGACACGCGAGCCGTTCCTGCAAAGATCTCTAGAAAGAAGGGCACAATCAACGTACGCGTAGGCCCGCTGGAGCCTGCAGCGGCGCGGCCGCACTCTGCAGGATCCTCGGCACAGCCTCCAAACACCTGGCGGCGAATTCTTTCACCTGGGTAGAACACCGATTCAGGAGCTCATACGCCCTCCTTCTTGATATCTCCTCACACTGCTGTCTGATGACCACCTGCCGCGATGCTTGATTTCCGCGATCGTCCTGCGACCTGCCAGGAAGTCGGCACTTGGCCCTGAGTGACGGAGACGATACATCATGAACTCGCCGATCGCCTCCTCGAGGCCGAACTCGCAGATGATCTGCGCCACGCTCTCGCCGAGGGCAACCGACCCGATCCCTGCCAGGCACTCGTTGGCTGGGCGGATCCGTCGAAGCCGAAGGAGCGCCGTCGCAAGAGGTAGCCAGTCCACCTTCACTGTCTCGTCGAACTCCCCCACCTTGGAGCTCACGCCGAGCTCGAAGGGATGCAGCACGATGGTGACTGTGGCCCCTGGCCCACTTGCACTGACCGGCGGGTGGATCACCCCCCACGTTGTGCGGGACAGCTCGCCGGGGCGAAGGTAGCAGTGGTGCGCCACCAAGACCGCCACGCCCTGCTGCAACCTCCCCTGCGCGATCAGCTCGTTCGCCACCACAAAGAGCAGGCTCTCGAGAACTGGCAACCTCGACTCGCCCGGAGCAAGCCGGCGCAACGCCACGGAGCATGTCCGCGCCCGAGGGACGTTGCACACCTGCTTGCCCACGGAGGCGAAGGCCCAGGACAGCGCTGCCAGCAACCGGCCGCCCTCGCTCCCCGTCGTGCCCTCGAAGAACTCCTCGTTGAGGTGCTCCGCCACCGCCGCGTCCAGGCTCGCCACGCTCATCTGGCCGAGGAAGCTGATGATGCGGTCCTGCGCCCGGTCCAGCTCCGCGCCAGTCACGTTCTGCGCGATCACCATCCCCGAGCGCCGCGCCAGCCCCGCAAGCCGACGGAGGTACGATCGCCTCGTCGGCGCTCGCACCACGACCGTCTCCAGCACTGTCCGTCCTGGCATGGCCCGCACAGCACCGCGAGCATCCTGCCGTCGCCGAACTCGCCGACGCACATGCTCTGGCGCTGTGGCCGGGGCCAGGCGCCGTCGCGGCAGGCGAGGGTCCTCGGCCGGCGCCTGGCGGGTCAGGAAACGCCCGGCGTCGCCACTCCGAGAGAGCACTCTCTCCTCGCGCGCTGCCCCAGCCACGGCGAAACTTGCCTTCAGCGGTCGCCGCACCAGCACGCCGCAACCCGCGGCGGGACGGCTCGTCAGCCACGTTCCTCTCGCTGGGCACCCATCGCAGACAGAGCTGGATGTCCCACAGCAGGAGAAGGGAGGCCAACTGGCGGGCGACGCGGCACTGACCTGGCGCACTCGACCTTCCCTTTTGAGCCGAAAGCAACGCACCCATGGAGTCCGTGAGAATGAGGACCCGCTTCTGGATGTACTCGCGAGTCTTTGCGACCCTCCTGAGGACTCCCACCAGGGCCCGACCTTCGAGACAAGTGATGTGCTCACTACTTTCCCAAGCCTTACTACTGACCGTGTGCCACTTAGCGTGCAGCAAGCTAGTGAAGCCCAGGAACAGGAGGCACTCTTCGAAAGGAACCTTCAGGTGCCCCAGCGTCATCATCATCCCCTTCTTCCAGTACTGCCCGTGGATTAGCGCGACCTTCACCCAAGAAGTGCCACCGATCTGAATGCCTGCTGGCCTCGTCCAACACCTCAGTGAGCGGCCGCGCCGCGCATATCCCAATACCCCACGGCGACGCATCACGCGTATAGGCCCTCGGTCCCCACGGCTTGGTAAGGTCGCGCTCGAGCAACGGAAGCAACGCCTGAGCCCAACGGAGTTCTCTCAGCGCCGCGGGCCACAGCTTCGAGGGGCTATCGGGGTACTTCTCTATGAATACATACACGGCACGAAAGCATGACAGCAACTCCCGACGAAGCATTGCCTGATGGGTGATGTGTCCCAAGAGCTTCCGAAGCGTCCTACCGGAACAACGACGGCGCCTCAAGAGGAACTCCAAAGCCATCCACACCCTCCATCTCCTTTCGTGTCGTGGTAAGATTCGACCATCTCCCGAGACGCTGAGCCCCAGTAGATCTCCCCCGACTCCGACGACATCGACCTCGTGAGCCTCTAGACCGGCACCTCGAACAGCCTCCAGGGATCGCTGAGTGAGATCACGACAAACATCAGGGGAGCTCGAGAAGACGCCCACGTTGTCCACATATACCGACACGCACCCATTTTTCAGACCACCAACTTGCCGATCCTGTAGAAGATGAGAGCTTGGAAACGCCTGGCTCAAAATCCTCTCGTGTATTGTCTGGCACCAGTACAGCGCGTGAACCCAACCCATCGGCATGGCAGTAAGCCGAGGTCGCACCATCCCTCCAGTGCTCGGAATGTCGGGGAGCAGCTGCTTCATCCACTTAACCTTGATGGGGGGCAGATGGAAAAATCTCCGCAACTCGGGGGGTGTTCCAAACTGAAAGAAATCATCCTTTAAATCGTACTGACCTACATACAGCTGCTCTCCGGCCTCGAGCCTTAACCTGGATAGCGCGCCCGATGTGGGCAGCTCGACATGATCACTACTCGTGAAAAAAGCAATTGGACTGCCGGCAGTCGGCAATCAGGCGCTGGGCACCGCTCTTCTTGCGCGCAGTAAAAAGTCCTACGCAAGCGTCACCTTCCTCGCACACAAACTCAACCATGTTCCTGACATGCAGCATCTGAAGCACGCGTGCATATCGGCGCGCTGACCTGCGAAGGCCAGGGTCATGATAAATCTTCATCTTGCTCGCTTCGAAACTGTGCATGCCTACTGAGTTTGGCAGCACATGCTCGCACATCCACGCCTGGACTTCCCCGCGACCTTTGGGGCCCGGAAGCTGACGTGTATCAGTTGGGGCCGTCCCTGCAGGCCTAAGCGACAGCAGAGACTCGTCCGGGGGAACTGCTGGCGAACTCTCGCCAGAGTAGTCACGCCCACCGCTGATGCTCGAAAAAGCCTCGGCCGGCTGAACATCGGCGGGGGGGATGCCCATCCTACTGCAACGTTCCCGGAGGTGCCCCATGCTGCCCCCGCCCAAAGACGAAGCAGAACCCGCAGGACAGGACGGAGCACCACCCAGGTACATTTCTGCAAGGACGGAGGCGGCGTCGTGACTAAGCCTATTCAACCACTGCTCGGACGAGACTGGAAGACTGCTCAGCCCAGGCGGCCGCCTAGTTGCGCAGATCGAGGGATCTGACCTCGATGCTTTTACCCGATGCTCTAAAAGTGTCCGAGGCTCCGTCGACGAAAATAGCCGACTCGACTTTGCACTCGAATTCGTCGCTCCTGTGAGCGATGGATGGCCTGCCTGCAGTGCTGGCCGTCGGATGAGGCCGTCTCCGACGGCCTTGCGTGTGCTCATTGCCCGCCGCCCCCACGGCCACGACCACCTCCGCCTGGGGGCTGACGAAGGAGGGCTCTCTCTTCTCGAGCTTTTCTGGCTTGCTTCTGGATCTGCGACTCCTTCTCTAACTCCTTACTCACGTGCTCGATGAGCGTCGGGGCACAGCACGCCGTGGGATTGACGTGCTGCCGCCCCTCGAACAAGTCCATCTCGTCGTGCGTGATAACTGCTGATCCAGCGACGGAGGAAGAAGCGCCGGCGGTTCCGCCGCGCTCTCCCTCTCGAACCTTCTCTGCGTGCTGGTACTCTATGGTCTGGAGTCGGCGTGCGATCTTCTCCATCACCACCAAGTTCGACAGGTCGAGCTGATCCACACTCCCCGCCGCCTCCAGGTACGAGCACAGCTGGCCATGCTCGGCTACGCCCCAATCTGAGGCGTTCAGGCGCGCGGTCGATCTCCACCAGCGGTGGTGGTCCTCGGGCCCGGTGTTGCGACGAGCCATGAAACGGGCCACCCACTGCGCTGTCCGTGGCCCCTTGACGGGCCAATGGTCGATCGCACTCTCATTCGCGCTCTCCGCCACGTTCGCCCAACTGCGCAGCCGCTCGCCAGAAGGGGAGTACCGAACTGGCAGCACCCGCGCGTCGCTGGAGGCGGCGTGGTCCGCCTTCCATTGCTCGACCTGGTTCCTCGCCACCTTCTCTACCAAGAGCACGTCCAGCCCAGCACGAGCGATGCCGCGCTTCTCGACGAACACCTCCGGCTGCCCTGGGCACTCGTCACCGACCGAGAAGACTGCGTTCGACTCCGCGAACAGCCAGACCTCAAGTTCGGCTTCCGGCGGAGCCACTCCGCGGCCTGCCAGCGCCACCAGATCCTGCGCTTCCTCCATCAGCCCGCGCAGCGCGGCCTGATCAGGTTCAGCACCAGCTCTGAAGTTGTAGATGTTGGCACCCTGCAGGCTCGCTGGGATGCTGCCGTCCGCCTTGAAAGCCCGCACACCTGTGATATCGCCGTTGTTGGGGCCGTAGTCCTCCTCATACAGGTCACTGTCGGGTGTATATATGATCCACCTTGTGTCCTCAACTCTCGCGAGCAGGATGCGAACGTGCCAGAGGTCATCATCGTTGCGCACCAGCACCTTACGCCCCGGGGCCAACGACGATGACACCACCGCCGGCCCCGCCGCTCCTGCCTGCCCTGCTGCTGCCACCAGCTGCGCCATCGGTCAAGCTGACCACCCGCCTGGAACTCCGAAAAGAGCAGCCCCGACCAAGGAGAGCTCCCACCACGAAGGTTAATACGACGAAGCCGGCGTGCAGCACGAAGTTGAACTCGTAGCGCGCCGTGCTGGTCGTCGGGCCTGCCAGATGCTGGGAGACCAGGCGCTCGAGAGCGGGGCACTCCCCACTCGCCTCGCCCGAGACGACGCACTGGCAAACACAAGGCGGACACGCTTCTTCCACCTGTGGTCTAGAAAAGAGATGGTACACTCCCGACAGAGAGTCACGTGTGAGTGTGTACAGCAGCAGAGGGTCTACCTGCATATGCATCCAGGGAGCCCCCCCTTTGAGCAACACACGCTGCAGAGAGCAACATCGGCTGACGCAAGACG
The DNA here is from genome assembly GCA_963575745.1 of Prorocentrum cordatum. Classification (NCBI taxonomy): domain Eukaryota; class Dinophyceae; order Prorocentrales; family Prorocentraceae; genus Prorocentrum; species Prorocentrum cordatum. The sequence goes on from CAUYUJ010003887.1 coordinate 61,509, forward strand.
TGCGCGCACTAGTATCATCATCATCATCATCATCATCATCATCATCATCATCATCATCATCATCATCATCGTCATCATCATCATCATCATCATCATCATCATCATCATCATCATCATCATCAAATTCATCATCGCCCCCTCCTCCTCCTCCTCCTCTTTCCCCTGTTGCTGCTCCGCCTCCTCCTCCTCTTCCCCTTCGTCCTTTTTCTCCTCCATCTCTTTTCCTTGTAAATAACTCCTCCTTGTCTCACCTCGAGCGTTTTTCCTGAACACCTTAACACTCCTGATCCTGAAATTTAAGAATTGGCAACAATTCCACATTTGGAGGGCGGGCCGTTTCCAACATGTGGCTCTTGCCTCAGCGCCGCGCACATTCGTTTTAAACCATTGCAACAGTTTCGCGAACTGAGGGCGGCCCGTTTCCAAGATGTGTCTCGCCTTAGCGCCGCGTGCATTCTTCCTAACCTTTTGCAGGGGTCTCACGGGTTGAGGGGGTTCCTTTTCAAAATGTGGTTCTCGCCGTAGCGCCGCGCACACTCGTCTTAAGCATGTGCAGGGGTTTCACGGGTTCCCCTGCAGGGGAACCCGTGAAACCCCTGGTTAACCATGGTTAACCATGGGTTAACGTACGTTAACCATGGTTAACCATGGGTTCCCCTTTCTGGTACGTTAACCATGGTTAACGTACCAGAAATGGTGTTCCGGAGCGGTTCAGGATTGTCAGGGTGCAACAGTTACGTTGATTCGCTGTGTTGAAGTCCAAGGAATGGTGTTCTGGCACGATTCAGGATCGTCCAGACGCAACAATCACATTGATTCGTGGCGTTGGAGTCCCGAGTGTGGTGTTTTGGCACGCTTCACCATCTTGGTTGTCTCCCAACGGGGCACTTCCCTCAGTCCTTGTAGGGGCGAATGAAGATGGAGCTTGGGGGGAAGGTTTATTTCAACATCGTTGATGAGTCTTGGGTTTGCACTGGTCCTGATCCTTCTCCTCGCGATTGTGGCCGCTGGGCGCGATGGCGCGGCTGGCAACCTGGTACTGCAGAAGATTCCGATCAAGAACGCTATGTCTTCGGCTGCGGCATGTCCGATGCCGCTGGTCGTCGCGCGCATCTTCTTCAAGGAGCTGCGCATCGACATGCACGCGCTCACGGCCGCAAAGATCCTGCTGGGTAGCAGACTCGACAAGGGCTGCGACTAGAAGAACTGCGAGCGCAAGGCGGGCTCGGAGCAGGTGTCCTTCGGCACCACCAGCAAGAACTGAACCAACAATGCCAGCGTAGCGTGGTGCTTATCAACACCCCTGAATGTTTCCCCATCGGAGACGGCAGCGACGCGGTGGAGTACCACAAGCAGCAGAACGGCAACGCCTCCCAGGACATGGTGGGCAACGAGTTGGCCGTGGCCAGCGATGCTGTGGAACACCACAAGCGATCAACATTTGACGAGATGGTGTCGGCTAGCTCCTTGAACTACACGGCCAAGGACTCACCGGAAGCGCCTCCCATGACAAGATGGGCACCCCGTCGGTCTTGGCCAGCGACATGGTCGAGCACCACAAGCAGCAACACAAGGCCAATGACTTAAAGCAGCAGCGCTCCCCAGGTCTTGGTGGGCAACGCCTTGTACGTGGCATTCCATTTTGCGGATTACCACAATCAGCTGAACGGCAAGGCCTCCGAGGACATGGTGGGCACTGAATCGGTCGTGGCCAGCGACATGGTGAAGTACCCCAAGCAGCAGTAACTCAACGGCAATGCCTCCCAGATCGCGGAGGGCCCAGCGCCGTTCGTGAACATGGCCACTTCAACGGAAGTGCCTCCCAAGACACCGTGGGTAACGCGTCGTCTGTGGCCTTCCAGAGCGCCAATCTGGAGTACCACACGCAACAGGCCAAGACCTTGAACGGCAACGCCTCACAAGGCATGGTGGGCACTGCGTCGGTTGTGGCCAGAGCCTATGTGGAGCCCCGTAAGTTTGTGGAGTACCAGGAGCTGCAGGTTACGGAGGCATTCGAAAACCAATCCAACATTGACAACGGCGTCGTAATGGCACTCGGCGTGGCGAGGGCCTCTGGGCATTCCGCCAATGCGGCCAGCGACTCTGTGGAGTCCCACAAGCAGCAAAACCTCAACGGCAACGCCTCGCAGCTCACGGAGGGCACCGCTCGGTGTGTCGACAGGAAGGTTACGGAGGTGTCCGAGTACCAAGCCGACGACGTGGGTAGCATTGTCGTCACGGCACTAGGCCTTGAACAGCGCCTCCCAGAACATGGTAGATAATGCCATTGGTGGCCTCCAAGAGCGACAGGGTGGAGTACCTCAAGCAGCAGCTCTCGGCCAGCAGCGCCTCCCAAGATTTGGAGAGTAATCAAGCGGAGCGCCACGCGACGGTGAGGATTCGGATAGCGTCACGTCGGACCTGAACGGCAGCTCCTCCCAGGACATGGTGGGCAATTCCGTTGGTGGCCTTCCAGACGACAGCGTGAAATACCGCAAGCAGCAGCTCCCGGACAGCAACGCATCCCTATATTTGGAGAGTAACAATGTGGAGTGCACCATGGCTCCCAGGACTCCGAACAAATCCCTTCGGACCTGAACGGCAGCGCCTCCCATGACATGGTGGGCAATGTGTCGCCGGTGGCCTTCACGAGTGCCAATGTGGAGTCCCACAAGCAGCAGGTCTTGGACGGCAACGTCTCCCAGGACTCGGAGGGCATCACGTCGATCGTGACCAGCGCCAGCGACGGTTTGGAGTGACACGCGCAGCAAGGATTCGTCTGCCAGATGCAATAGGTGGGATGAGACCTCACGGACAATTCCATCCAGTACCTCCGAGTGCGGGATCGTGAGATCTTGCACGAGCTGGCCTCCGAGCCTAAACTAGGCTCGTGTGGCATATTGTGACGTTGTCGTGCGTCTGCAGAACTGACCTGTCATGCTGGCCCCGAGGATGTGCTGCTGTGCATCGCTGAGTAGGTGGCTCGGCGGTTGAAGCAATCACACTCAGCAGCGGCGTGCGTGTCCTCTTGCTCCTCCTCGTCCTCCTCCCTCCTCCTCCTCCTCCTTCTCCTCCTTCTCCTCCTCCTCCTCCTCCTCCTTCTCCTCTTCCTCCTCCTCCTCTCCTCCTCCTCCTCCTTCTCCTCCTCCTCCTCCTCCTCCTCCTCTCTCCCCCCTCCCTTCTCCTCCTCATCCTCCTCCTCCTCCTCCTCCTCTCCTCCTCCTCCTCCTCCTCCCTCCTCCTCTCTCCCCTCCTTCCTCCTCCTCCTCTTCTTCCCTCCTGCTCCTCCTGCTCCTCCTCCTCCTCCTCCTCCTCCTCCTACCCCTCCTCCCCCCTCGGCTCCCCCTCCTCGCTCCTTTCCCCCCCATCGTCCCTCTTCTTCCCTCCCGCCCCAGCCCTTCTGTTCTTCCTCCGCCACCTCCCTCCCTGCTCCTCGCTCCTTTTCTCCCCCCTTTCATCCCCCCGCGAACCCCTCTCTTCCATGAAAAAGAGACGGAGGACGAGGCGGAGAGGATGAGGATACAGAGGCGGGATGAGAAATAGCGATGTAAGAGAATAGGGGAACGGGGAGCAGAGGGACAGAGCCAGAGGGCATGCATGGGCCACTCGTTTTACTGCCCCAGACCTGGTCGCAGAGAGTTCGTTGGGGTCCGTGGCAGAGCAAGTGTACTCCACTCGGATATGGCTCCATGACGACTCTGTCTTGAACCGCAGCTCGAACCGCTGGTAACCTGCCACCGTCAAGGCGGACGGGAACGGCGTCTCCGAAGTGTACGGCACGCTCCTTACCAGCGCTTCCTACGGGGCCCGCACGCGTAAACTGCCAATGCCTCCCTCTCGCCTTCCCCATCCACTCCTCCCATGCGCCTGCTCCTCCTCTTCCTCCTTCACACGTAAACTGCCAATGCCTCCCTCTCGCCTTCCCCATCCACTCCTCCCATGCGCCTGCTCCTCCTCTTCCTCCCTTAATCTCTTGTACAGGGTGTCTAGAGCTCCGACCATCTTATTTGGGCACGCCACCGCCCCCCCCCATTCCGCGCCACCTCCGCATCAACCCGCCCACCCAGCCAGCGCGCCCCCTCCGCCACGACCTTTCGACCTTTTTATTTCGAAACGGCACCGCCCCCCTCCTCCTCCATCCCGCGCGCCTCTTCCGCAGCCCCCACCCGCCAGCCAGTGCGCCCCCTCCGCCCCGACTTCTTTACTTCGGCACGGCAGTGCACCCCCCATCCCGAGCGCCCCGTCTGCATCACCCCACTCACCAGCCACCGCGCCCCCTCCGCCCCGACCCATATATTTCGGCACGGCACCGGCCCCCCCATCCCGCGCGCCCCCTCCGCATCCCCCCATCCACCAACCAATTCGCCCCTCACAACCCTCCGCCCCGGCCGCTTTATTTTCGGCACGGCAACCGCCCCCCCATCCCGCGCGCCTCTTCGCCATGTCACCCCGCCCACCAGCCAACCGCCCTTCCGTCCCGACCTTTTCACACGACACCGCCCCCCATCCCGAACGCCCCGTTTGCTTCACTCCGCCCACCAGCAGCGCGCCCCTCCGCCACGACCCTTTATTTCGGCACGGCACCGCCTCCCCCCTCCCGCGCGCCACCTCCATCACCCCATCCACGAGCCAGCGCGCCCCCTCCGCCCCGACTTCTTTACTTCGGTACGGCACCACCCCCCTCCCATCCCGCGCGCCCCCTTTCCGCCCCCCCCGACCCACCAGCCAAAACGCCCCCTCCGCCCCGACTTCTTTATTTCGGCACAGCACCGACCCCTCCCATTCTGCCCTACACACCAGCCAGCGCACCCCCTCCGCTCCGACCTCTTGATTTCGGCACGGCGCCGGCCCGCTCCGACCCCTTACTAGAAGCCCTCCGCATCCCCCCCACCCACCAGCCAGCGCGCCCCCTCCAGCCCTCGCCCCGTCCGCATCCCCCCACCCACCAGCCAACGCGCTCCCCTCGCCCCTGCCCGTTCATGATCGGCACGGCACCGCCCCCCCCGCTATCCCGCACGCCCCACATCCGTATCACCCCATTTTATCAGCCAAGCGCGCGCCCTTCCGCCTCGACTTTCTAGTTTCGGCACGGCACCCGGCCCGCCCATCCCGACCGCCGTATCGGCATCACCCACGGACCAGCCAGCGCGCTCCCTCCGCCCCGAAACCTTTATTTTGGCACGGCACCGCCCCCCCCCTCCATCCTGCGCGCCCCCCCACTCATCAGCCAGAGCGCCCCCTCCGCCCTGGCCGCTTTGCTTCGGCACGGCACCGCCCCGCCCTCCCTCCCGAGCGCCCCTTCCGCATCCCCCAACCATCAGCCAGCGCGCCCCCTCCACCCCCTATCCTTTTATTCTCTTGAAAAGGATGTCTAGAGCTCTCGCGACCACGATTTATTCAGCGTCGCTCCCCCCCCACCCCCCCCGCGTCCCAGCGCCCCAGCGTGGGGGCCCGCCACGCCGCCTCTGCCAGAACCTTTAATTCCGCGTTCGCCCCCCCCCCCCCCCCCCCCCCCCCGCGTCGAAACACCCCTAATCCACGATTCAACGAAACCGAAATCTCGATTTCGGTGTTTCTTTGTTTGTAGATGGAATCACCGAAATCGAGATTTGGGTGATTCTCTTCCTGGACAGAGAGAAACACCCAAATCGCGATTTCGGTGTGTCTGTACCTGGGAAACAAAAACACCGAAATCGCGATTTCAGTGAACCGCCAAAAGGCTTCTGGCTTCTCCGACGCCGGCGGAAGATACCTTTAGGGCCTCTCTGGCACGACTTGGAGCCTCTTGGGCAGTCTTTGGGCCCGCTTCGGGCCGTCTTGGGGGCCTCTTGGGCCGTCCTGGGGCAGTCTTGGAGGCTTCTTGGGCGCCCTTGGGGCGATCTTGAGGGCTTCTTGGGCCGTCTTGAGCCGTCGGAAAGCCGAAAAGGAGCCAACCCCCAAATCCTTCAAAAACCTAAGGAAAAACAATGAATTTGGCATCTGTGGGCCTTCCTGGAGGTGCTCTTGGAGGCTCTCTTGGGCTGTCTTGGAGGCCTCTTGGGGGCGTCTTGGGCGGTCTTGGGCCATCTTGAGGCCATATTTGGCAGTTTTGTGTGCATCTTGGGCCGTCTTGGAGACACCTCGGGGCCATCTTTGGGCCCTCTTGGGGCTATCTTGGCCGTCTTGGAGCCGATCTTGGCGTCTTAGAGCGCTCTTTGCATGCTTTTCGTGGCCGCGCTGTCGTGCCGTCTTTGGGGCCCTCGTTGGGCCGTCCCTGGTGACGGTCTTGGAGGCTTCTTGGGCGCCTTGGGCGAGATTGATGGCCTCACATCTGGCATGAGCCGTCCTTGAGGCCGTCGAAAGCCGAAAAGGCCGCAACCCGCCCCAAATCCTTCAAAAACCTAAGGAAAAACAATGAATTTGGCATCTGTGGGCCTTCCTGGAGGTGCTCTTGGAGGCTCTCTTGGGCTGTCTTGGAGGCCTCTTGGGGGCGTCTTGGGCGGTCTTGGGCCATCTTGAGGCCATATTTGGCAGTTTTGTGTGCATCTTGGGCCGTCTTGGAGACACCTCGGGGCCATATTGGGCCCTCTTGGGGCTATCTTGGCCGTCTTGGAAGCCATCTTGGGCGTCTTAGAGGCCTCTTGGGCAGTCTTTGGGCCCGCTTCGGGCCGTCTTGGGGGCCTCTTGGGCCGTCCTGGGGCAGTCTTGGAGGCTTCTTGGGCGCCCTTGGGGCGATATTGATGGCCTCTTGAGCCGTCTTGAGCCGTCGGAAAGCCGAAAAGGAGCAAACCCCCAAATCGTTCAAACACCATATAAAAACAATGAATTTGACCTCTTGGGGCTCTCTTTGGGGGCCTCTTGGGGCTCTCTTGGCACGGTTTGACGGCCTCTTGGGGGCGTGTCGGGCGGTCTTGAGCCATCTTGAGGCCATCTTGGGCAGTCTTGTGTGCATCTTGGGCCGTCTTGGAGAAATCTGGGAGCCATCTTGGGCTCTGTTGGGGCAATCTTGGCCGTCTTGGAGGCTATCTTGGGCGTCTTGGAGGCCTCTTGGGCCGTCTTTGGGCCCTCTTGGGACCGTCTTGGGGACCTATTGGGCCGTCCTGGGGCCATATTGGAAGCCTCTTGGGCGATCTTGATGGCCTCTTGAGCAGTCTTGGGCCGTCGGAAGGCCGAAGAAGCGCAAAAGCCGAAATCCTTCAAAAACCAAATGGAAATCAATGATTTTGGACATCTTCGGGCCTTCCTGGAGAGCCTCATGAAGGCGTCTTGGGCCGTCTCGGAGGCCTCTTGGGAGCGTTGGAGGCCTCCTGGGCCGTCTTGGAGGCATCTTGGAACCATCTTGGCCGTCTTGGAGCCATCTTGGCCGTCTTGGAGGCGAACTTGGAGGCCATCTGGGGCCATTTTGCCAACTTGGAGGCTATCTTGAGCCGTCTTGGAGGATTGTGTCCGGACGTTGAGGTCCTCTTGGGGGCCTTTTGGGCGCTTCTTTGGGCCTCTTGGGGGCCTTTTGGAGCTTCCTGGGGCCGACTTGAGGCGGAGGGCTCGGATTTTCGGTTCGCAGTCCCCCTCTTGGATCCCTCTTGGGGCTGTCTTGGTGCCCTCTTGGGCCGTCCTGGGCGCCCCTTGTGCCGTCTTGGAGTCCTCTGGGGCCGTATTGGGGCCCTCTTGGAGGCCTCTTGGGCCGTTTTGGAGCGGTCTTGGGAGAGCCTCTTGAGCCGTCGTGGAACGTCGGAAAGCCGAAAAGGCGAGAAGGCTAACACCCTTCAAATAACTACGTAAATTTGACGATGTTGGCCTCTTGGGGTTCTATCGGGAGGCCTCTTGGTGGTTTCTTGGGGCGTATTGGAGGCCTCATGGGCCGTCTTGTCTTGGGGAGATGTTTGGGCGTCTCGGGGCCCTCTTGGACCGTCTTCAGGGCCTCTTGAGGCCTTCTTGGCCCGTTTTGGGGCCCTCTTGGGCCCGAAAAAGTCACGCCACAATCTGTTGTCCTTCTCATCATCGTCCTTCTCATCCCCTTCTCCTCCTCCTGCTCCTCCTCCTTCTTCTCCTCCCCTTCCTCCTCCTCCTCCATATCCTCCTCCTCCTCCTCCTCCTCCTCCCCGTCCTCCCCCTCCTCCCCCTCCTCCTCCTCCTCCTTTCGATACCTTTCGATGTCGGGTCTATGTCGCGGTCGGCGGCGTACCCGTTACCCTCCTTCTCCTTCTCCTCCTCCTCCTCTTCCTCCTCTTTCTCTTCCTCCTCCTCCTCCTCCTCCTCCCTCCTCCCTCCTCCCTCCTCCCTCCTCCCTCCTCACCTGCCCCCCTACGGTGGTGCATGTATCGGGGGTGGACAGGAGCCCGCCGCGGCCGTCATTTTCCATGCTTCCGCCCGCCATTTTGGGCCCGAGGTCGTTTCCACTAAACCACGTTTTACTAAAGTGGGTTCTGTCCATCCCCGAATATGGGGTGAAGCCGCCAGGGGGGAGGGTCGCATATCGGCGGCGCGCCGAGGGGAAAAATCGGAGAGTTTCGGGTTCGTGGTTCGAGGACTTCGGGCGCTTGCGTCGGTTATCGGCGGCTTCCCGTGCTCGGACGCTTCCAGCAGCCGCGCCTCGCCTAGAGGCGTCCAGAGATGGCCGGATCGTTCCGAACGGCCACGGGGGAGCCGAGGTGGGTCTCGAGAGCCGAGGGGGCAGCCAGGAGAGGATGGGCTTTCTCAGAATGCGGGCGTGCTTCCCTTGTGAGAAGCCCTCTGTGCCTTTCTTCTCAGACGCCCAGAGGGCCGTCGGAGCCTTCTGCGAAGGCCCGCCCTCGAGTGCCGCCGAGTTTCGGTTGCACGTGCGAGTGACCCCTCGCCAGAGTGACCTCTGTCGCGGGCCCACGAAGGCAGCGGCTTGCGCGCTCGTGTTCAGCGTTTAGCCCCCCTCCCAAACGCTTCGCACCGCAGGTCGCTCGTACCTAGGGCCACTACTGCGTGCAGCCGAACGTTCCCTAGATCTCCGTCGTCTTGGAAGCATCAGAACGGGCATGGGTATGCCTTTTCGAGTTCAGGAGCGCGAGAAAGCAACTCGGAGTGGAAAGCCAGTCGGGCCGATGGCCTGCGCATCAAAAATGCACGCATACATTGGAGCTATGGTCTCCTGTGCCTCCTCCACTCACTTCGTCATCCGAGGAGGACGAGGAGTTACAGTCAACCACGATAGTAAGGATGGGGCAACTTTCCAAGGCTACCCTTGCATCCTTGCCCCTTCGATATTTGGCATCCTTCGGCATTCTGCGCTCCGCACGGGAAACGTCAACATGGCGTTCAAAGGCCCTTGCATCCTTACCGCGCATCTTTACTATCCTGGTCGAGTGTATCGAGGATCTGTGTCAGCGTGGGCTCTCTGTGGGAACAGGGAGAGTCCAGGGACCTGCAGAGGCCTCTGGAGACGCCCGGAGGCTTCCAGACTGGGGGTGCCCTCCTCCAGAGTGATGAGCAATCACGGCGGCCGGCCTTTTCAGGTCTGGGCTCTGTCGGGAGCCTTGAGACGGGGGTCAATGCAAACGGGGGTCAGCCAGAGCGCCAGATCTTGCATGATCCTGCAGGGCCAGCTTCCCATTGACACGGGTTTGGGTGCAGGACCCTGCAGGATCTTGAAGGATCTTTCGCATTGACCCGGGTTTGGGTGCAGGGTCTTGCAGGATCTTGCAGGATTTTGCAAGGCCTGGCTGACCCGGGTCTGGATTGACCCGGGTCAGAAGATCCCCGGTTTTGGGCGCCCTCCCCAGGAACGACCCACGTCGTGGCGAGTGGTGGGTTCGACGGAGCATCAAGTAAAGCACCAGCGACACGCTCTCTTTCTTCCGGTGCGTGATACGCAATCCTCTTTGGTGCAACAATCTTGTGCCCTTTCAGTGATATGCTGACGGGGCCGTCCGATTAGCGTGGCATTGATACCAATTTGGCTCTCCGAGGCTGGTCTTCAGCTCCATTGTTCAGCGGATTGCGAAACGAGATATGTATTCACTTCTCTTCTTGGGCCTTTCTGTGCAGTTGTTGGGGCCATCGGGGCCATCTTGGGATGTCCTGGGAGCCTGTTGGGCCATCCTGGTGCTCTCTTGGGCCGCCATGGGCCTCTGCTGCAGCCTTCTTGGGCTACACCTTGGGGCCCTCCTGAGCCGTTCCGGGTGGCTGTCGGGGTCGTCCTGGGCTGCCGTGGAATTGTCTGGAGCCCTCTTCGTCTCACATCTCGGGCGGGGGCCTGAACTGAGCTGCCATCCCTTGTGGATTCAGGGCCAGTGCAGTCTCGCGACGGAGTGCAGCTCGAAGATATTCGCGCTTCGCGGTCAGTGCCGACGACGGCTTCCAGTGCGAGGATATACGCGCTAAACAACTCCGACCAACTCAAAAAGACACGCGAAACGAGCCATAGCACCCCTTCCATAGCCGATCGGTATCGAACCGCATTCTCAAGCAATTACGACATTTTCCATACGAATCGGGTTCGTATCACGAGCCACTGATGCCAATGATTGTTGTTATCTTTCTTTGCGTGCATGCAGCTCGATCTGTCTTGCTCTTCAGGCGCGACAGAGTGGCAGGCGCGCGCACGCAGTGCCAGGTGGTTTCAGAGTACAGTCCCGAACATGCCGATGAAGGGTGGCAGCAAAGTGGGCCCATGGAAATCGTTCCATTCGAGATGCCGACGGCTGTGGCCTTGTGCGAGCCAGCGAGTCCTCCCAAGCCCCCCCGCGGAGGTGGAAAGCGGCATGGATGGGTTGAGAAGGAGCAAATCGATATGGAAGGCGAGGGGCTACGATTAGCCGCAGCCAAATACAGAGACAGCAAAGGCCTCCGCACCAAGCCGCATAGAACAAGCTCAGATGATAGCCTCCGGCGGTACGCCAGCCCCCGTGCGTTCAAGGAGCCTGGCGCGGCAGCCGCGCGAGTGAGTAGTTTAGTCCCGCCTAGATCGCCACTAACGTACTAGTATCTTACCTTGCTACTGCTGCTCCCTGCGAGCCCTTTTCCTCGCCTTAGGGCCCGTAGCGCACGTATGGCTTGAACGGATAGACCTGTGGTAAAATGAGCTCCCCTCCCAGCTCTGCCAGAGCTAGCGAGACCCATTCCAGCCCAGCTAGTGAGACCCATTCCGGGCCAGCGGATTCCAGAAAAGACTCTCCCTCATCGCGAAGTGCGACAATTGCGTAGGATGTACCAAGGAGTGGTGTTATCGAGTGTGCCCAGAGTCGGGGCGCATGCTCGTGGAACAGTGTGGGGAGTGCAACGACGTGCCAAATGAGAAGCGCGCCCAGCTTGAAAACGCACGCAGTTTTGCAAAGCAGCAGAGTCCGGCAAAAGCGTTGGTGCAGATGCGGGTTCCTACCACTTTTGTGCCCGAGACACAGCGGCCGTCCCATCGACAGATTGAGAGACAGAGGCCAAACGAGAGACGGCGTGATGAGATCGTTTACTCGGACAAATGCATCGGCCAAGTTGACGAATTCCTACGACAGCCGCCCGACGGCGTTCGCATCATCCACCAGGAGAACACGCCCAGCAAGATTCGGATTCTCTTCGCTTCCCAGGGGCGCTCAGAGACAATTGTGGCCAACTTGCGCCTCCCTACTCTCTTGATGGATTTCGCTTTCCGCACAAATGAGAGGGGCCTGGTTCTCGGCGTGGTGGGGCCCGCGGGACTGCATCTCGCATCGCCGTCTTCTTTGCCTCGCATGCGATTCGTCCCGTGCCTATTTCTTCTCGCAGATGCAGAGGGCGAGGAAGCCCAGCGGCTGTGCGTGAAGGAGTACATGGCGTTCGCAGACAAGAACGGCTTCCAGGTCACGGACGGTTTCTTTGATTGCGCCTGCTTCAAAGGCGCTGCCGCGGAACTCGCCGATCGCCAGGACATTTTTCTTCACCGCTGCCTCTTCCACACAAGGCGGGCATGCCCGAACAGCCCCGGTCAGACCCCCGACCCGCCATCCCGCGCAGTCCCTTGTCCGGCCTTCGCCCCCCGTCGGGGGCGGGGGGGGGGCGAGGCGAGGCGCGCTGGCGGTAGGGCGGCGAGATCTATACATATCCACTGCTCCTGGCCAGGCCCATCCTGGGCCCAGGAGCTGCGCGTATGCCTCCCTGGCCAGGCCAGGAGGGCGCATGCGCCGCTCCTGGGCCCAGGATTGGCCTGGCCAGAAGCAGTGGATATGCATAGATCTCGTCGCCCTATGGCGGGGCGGGGGTGACATGGGCTGCGAAGGCGTGCCAACAGGAACAACATCAAAGACGAATCGAGAAAGAAGGACCCGGTGACCGACCGCGTGCGGCTCCGGAACACCGACTTGTTGCGTCAAATCTTGAAGCTCGTAGACGTGTCGGCGCCTTTTCCTAGCGATCAAGAGTTTTCGGCTATGTGGCTCAGTGTGCTCGGGCGCATGGAATCCAAGGCTGCCGATGCAGATTGGGACGAACCCGCGATGGCGGATTATCCCACGAAGGCCCCCGCCTCTCCGCCGGCCCCTCGCAGCGACGGCTTCCGAAAACTCCGCAGGCCAATGGTGGCTGAGGAAAAGAAGACAGCACTGGAAATAAACGCCGAGAGGGGTCCCTATGTGGAGGAAGAAGTATTGAAAAAAAAGGGAGGAGGAGTAGGATAGAGAGATAAGATGAGGTGAGAGGAGAGGAGGAGGAGGGGGAGGATCAGGAGGAGGAGGAGGAGGAGGAGGAGGAGGATCAGGGTGAGGAGGGGGCCTTCGTGGGGGAGGACGGTGATTCTGAACGCGCCCTCGAGGGCGGGGGGCGGAGCGAGGGGGGGGCGAAGAAGACCGCGGCGAGGAGGGGCGAAGAAGACCGCGAGCCTCGATGGACAATTCCTACTACTGCTACTACTGCTACTACTGCTACTACTTCTACTACTGCTGCTACTATTACTACTACTACTACTACTACTACTACTACTACTACCACTACTACTACTACTACTCCTACTACTACTACTACTACTACGACTACTACTACTACTACTACTACGACTACTACTACTACTACTACTACTACTACTACTACTACTACTACTACTACTATTATGACTACTACTATTATTACTAATACTACTACTACTACTACTATTACTACTACTATGACTACTACTACTACTACTATTACTACTACTACTACTACTACTACTAATACTACTACTACTACTACTACTACTACTACTACTACTACTACTACTACTACTACTACTACTACTACTACTACTACTAACTACAACTACTACTACTACTACTACTACTACTACTACTACTACTACTACTACTACTACTACTACTACTACTACTACTACTA
>CAUYUJ010003888.1:0-45000 GCA_963575745.1 Prorocentrum cordatum
ATGAGGTGGCATTGGCCTGCCAGCGACGAGCAAGGAGCGTTCGCCATGGCTACCGAGTCATCATCGGACGCAGATGGTTCGATCTCAGGATCTTCTAACATGCTAGAGTCGCTGTTGCTCGACATGCTTGCAAGTGGATCTTGGGCCCCATACAGCTAGGCCAAGCGCACGAGGCGAAGAGCATTCAGATCCCTAGGCCGCCTAACTTCGCTGTTATCTTCGCGCCCTCTCGACGCCGCTCTGGCGGAGGGTATCTTACGCTATCTTACGGTATCTAACGCGCGAAGCGCGATTATCTTCGCGCTATATGGCTGACCTATAGGACCCTGACCCTTGTCGAGCACAGCGGCAGTTCTTTTCCTGTCGTGCGCGGCCGAACGTGCCGCCCGTCGCTGCCGACTCCGTGAGTCGCAGCTCCCAACTGGCCTACAGTGGGGGCGCGTGCCAAGAAACCAGTTGGATTTTGCCAGGGTGCCCTGGGTTTCTTGGATTTCGATGGGCTCCCAATCAGAACTTGACGATTTTCGATCAGCACATGTGGATTTTCACCGAACAAATCGCGGATTTCAGGGTTGGGTTTCTCGTGGAGGTTTCTTGTGGCCGAGCCCCCACTGTATGCATAATCTATTTTGGGGCAGGGAGCTCCATCTTGTGCTCAATGAAATGGTCGAGCAACTTCGTCTGGATGGCCATCCAGCTCGCCTCTGGGTTCTCGCCCCACTTGATCTGGGGCGCCTTGATGTGCTTGGGTTTCACGATCCTGAACGCTTTGTCCTTGAGCAAGACCTGGGATTCCGAACACCACTTCAACAGACTATGGGGCATCTTACGGTATCTTACGGTATCTCACGCCATATTGCCCCCCGATTGAGTTGTCGCGCAATCACCATGAGGGACCCTACAGTCAACTAGTATAGCAAGGTTGCGCGATAAGGATGCAAGTGCCTTGGACGCCCATTTCGAAGTTTTTCGAGCGGGGCGCGCCCAGCGACAGCGGCGAAGGATGGACCGAGGAGGCGAGGACGCAAGGGTACCCTTGTAAAGGCTGCCCATCCTTGATATGCGGGTTGACTGTAATCAGCTCACGCGCGACTACACGAAGCGGTCGAAGCGGACCTTCATGTCGCTGTTCAGTTGTGCCCTCCAAAACCTCACCTCCCCCTCATCCTTCTCCTCTTGCTGCTACTGCTGCTGCTCCTCCTCCTCCTCCTCCCACTCCTCTCCTGACTCCTCTTCCTCTCCCCTCGTCCGCATCCCCCCTCGCGGGGTGACGGGCCGAGCGCGTCGCCCTCGCGGGTGGCGGACCGAGATCCCCCAGGACCCCTCCCCATGGGGCGGCGGATCGAATTCGGCCTGGTGCTCTCGGCTCAGCGGAAGCCCTCGACCCCTTCCTCCTTGCTTGGCCCGCGGGCCGCCGCCGGAGGAGGAGGGGGAGATGAAGGGGAGAGTCAGGAGGAGGAGGAAACGAAGGGAAGAGGGAGGAGGTTTTTGTTGAGGAAGAGAGATGGCATAAACATAAACGTTCGGAAGTCAACGCGGGGATTTCTTGGATCGCCGCCGGACACCCTTCCTCTGCGCGCTGAGCACGCCAGGGGCAGCGCCATAGGCGCCGCCAGGGGAGTCCAGCGCCAGCCGAAGGAATCAGCGCGGACCTCCGAACATTTCTGTTCATGTAGTTTTGTTATTAGTCGGTTATTTGTTGTTGTCACCTCGGAAGTTTGTTTACCCGGATACTTCAACCCTGCAGTCGTGGCCGCGCTTCCCGATCGTGATGTTCTTGCTGTAAGAGTGCTCGCCGCGGGGTCCGGGGTTCGGGTGGAGCTTGGCCGGCATGAACGCGAGGAACTCCTGATGCCGCGCGTTCCAGTCAGTGGGGTCGCAGAGCGTCTTGCCGAACTTGCTCTTACGGGCGCCATCTTTGGGAAGCAGACGAGGCCAGGTGGGGTTTCGCGAGGTGGGGGAGGGGGATCAAGCCTCCCCCTCCACCTCCTCTCCTCGTCCATACACACGTATGTGTATATACATATGTATGTGTATATAAAAGTTACAGCACTACAGAACCTGTACCTTACGCTATCTTACGGTATCTAACGCTAGCGTATGCAGTTCAACAAACATGGTCTACCATACTATGTGAAAATATCCATACACACATGAACACATGTCGATGCACTTGTACACACATTCGTACATGCATATACACATAACAACATATATGCGTATTGCCATACTGAAATGTGCGTATACACATGCATATCTGTATATACGTATATACGTATATCATGCAACAGCTGTCTAACGATACATAACGGTATGTAATGCTAGCGCGTCTGATTTCACATAATAGTCTCGCGCGCACACCGGCGCACACACAAACATACGCATATGTGTACTCACGTATTACAGAACTTGCACCTTACGATATCTTACGGTATCTGATGCTCGCGTGTGCGTGGGTGAAAAACAACACGGAATGATAACCTCTAATTCTTCCTCACCCGAGCCGCCTCTGCCGCACCCCCCAAACCAGAACAACAGCAAAAACAACATAGCGTGGCTGAGCATAGCATGGCATAGCATAGCTCAAAACTATCTGAACATCCATATACATACATGTGTGTGCGTGTTCATCGTCGTTGTCTGACGGCCAGCCTGACACTTACGATATCTTACGGTATCTTACGGTGCGTGATGCTGCACCGTAGCACAGCATAGCATAGCAAAGCATAGCATAGTTCAATGCTACGTGTGGATGTATGTGTATATATATATATATATATATATATAGATGTGCGTGTTCACCATCGTTGTTCGTCGGCCAGCCTGGCACTTACGGTGTCTTACGATCTTGTACGGTGTTTGTTGCCGCTGCGTGGCATAGCACAGCATAACCTCAATGCTATGGTGTATGTATAGGTGTGTGTGTGATCATCATCGGTATGCGTTGGCCAGTCTGTCACTTACGATATCTTACGGTATCTTACGGTGTTTTCGATGCCGCGGCACCTGGCGCTGAAGATGTTGCTTCCGCGGCGTCCGAACATGGTGCTGAAGATGATGGCATCGCTGCGTCATCACCTGGTGCTGAAGATGATGCCATCGCTGCTGCCGGCCTCTTCATCCTTGCTGTCGCCTTTGCCTTCCCTTTTGGCTTGGGCTCACGCGTTGCGTCTTCCTCTGACTCCTCAGCGGCCGCCTCCTCCATGCCATCCTCAGCCGCCTTTCGGGCGGCCCGCGACTGCGGCGGCTTCTTGCCCTGGGCCTCCAAGAGCAACATTGCCGCCAGCGGGGGCTCGCTCGGCGGCGGGAGCCCACGCTTGTCCTCCTCTGCCTCCTCTGGCGCCTCCTGCGCGTCCTGCGCGTCCTCATGCGGCGCCTCCTCGTCGCACTCATCGTCCTCATCTGAGCGAGCGCCTTCAGGGAGATCATCGTGCTCCTGCCACGAGCCACGCGGCTTGCCGCCGTCCGCCTGCGTCTCGTCACTCGCCTGCGGCTCGCCACCCGCCTGCGACTCGTCACTCGCCTGCGGCTCGCCTCCCGCCTGCGGCTCGCCGCTCGGCTTCCCCTCGCAGCCCAGAGACTCGTCGTCGGAAATGACCATTGCGTGGCCCACGAGCTCCTGGCTCGTGGCGGAGGCCATGGGCGCGGGGGCCGCCTGCACCCATCACCCCCGCCGCCACCAGGCGTCCTATAGACCGAGGACGCCTGGGATAGGCACCACAAGTTCGTTCCTCTCCTTCCTCTCCTTCCTCCGTCCTCTCCTCTTGCCCATCCGTTCTCTTCCGTCCTTCCTCCATCCCTTCCCTCCTTCAGCTTTCGTCCTTCCTCCGTCCTCTCCTCTCCGTCCGTCTCCTTCCTCTCCTTTTTTCTCCTTCCTGCGTCCTTGTTGATGCCATCCACGTTGTGCACGCTATCCGCCTTGGACATCATCAGGTTGGCCGCGATCTGCCCCAGCTGAGCCTCCGTCAGCGAGGGATTGGCATCTGCCAGCTCCGCCACGATAAGGTCCACGTCCTCCTTCTTCGGCACCTCCTGAGCCTCGCCGTCTGGGATAGGCGCAGCCTCGGGCTCCATGGACAGGAGGTTCGCTCTCTTGAACTTCGGCTTCGTCCTCTCCTGGGGGACATCGTTTTGTTCCCCTCTTGTGTTTTTTTCTCTATCTCTCTCTCCCTGTGTATGTATACATATTTATATATAGCCACAGAACATGTATCTTACGCTATCTTACGACATCTAACGTTAGTGAGTGCGCGTTGACATAACTGGATGTACATACTATGCGCGTGTGTGTATATGTGTATACATAATACAAGAATACACATACGCGTATATGCATACACATATACATATATGTGCATATATTTATATATGTACACAAATTACAAACATACCTTGAATCATCTCGAGCCGAGATCCTATCATCATCGCGCAGGGCCCTGGGCAACTTACGATATCTTACGGTATCTAACGGTACTTGTGCCCAAATATCATCACCATCCCCCTTCCCCCTCTTCCTCCCTCTGAGGGGAAGTGGGGGAGGGGGCAACTTACGATGTCTCATGATTTCTAACGGTACTGATGGCATACTGTCCGAACATCCCCACCATCCCCCCCTCCTCCTCCACCGCACCCTTTCCTCTGAGTGGGAGGGGATATGATGGGGAGAGGGGGGGGGGACCTTACGATATCTTACGATATCTAACGGTACTTGTGCCCCAACATCATCACCATCTTATTTCTTGTTCCTCCTCCCTTTTCCTTCGGAGGGCAACTTACGATATCTCACGGTATCTTACGGCCTGCAGTAGGAGTTCCGGCCACAAGACATTTTCCGCAAAACAATCAACACGGAATCACCAGGAAAGTTGCCGATGTTTTTGCTTGGGAACCCCTTCGTTTCCTTTTGTAAAACCACCGAAACCCAAGAGACCCAGGGTACCCTGGTGGGAGCAGGGTGTTTCTTGGCATGAGCCCCCACTGTATGCCCCCCTCCTCATACTCATGCACCTCGCTATTTCTCTTACTCGTGGCCCATGGGTACCATCCTGCAGCCACGGATCAGCATACGCCGCACCCAATCCCAGACTGCCGGGGCTGATCTGAACCGGGTGCGGATCCTTCTCTGGGTCATCATCCTTCTCTGGGGTCTCAATCTCCGACGAAGCACCGCGCCTAGTCCTGGTCACAGGCTCGGGAGGGACCAACTTCTTCAACTCGGCGATCTGGTCGTCCTGGGGGCCCACATGGCTGCGGGCCCAAAACTCACGACCGGACCTCACGATCCAATGTTTCATCTTGCGAGCCTGATCGATCCGCAGGGGTCATGACGCCCGAAGCGGGACGCAAATTTCACTCGTTTTTTTTCACGAGCATCCGCGCCCATCCCCCTTCCCCCTTCTCCTCCTCCTCCATCTCCTTTCTTTGAGGGGGAGGGGAGAGGGGAGCAACTTACGCTATCTCACGGTATCTAACGCCCACCATCCCCATTCCCCTCCTCTTCTTCCTCCACCTCCCCATCCTCTTCTTGAGGTAGAGGGAGACCCTTGGACCCACATCGGTCCCTTGACCCTGTTCTGGAAGATCTGGCCAGGCGCAACAAATAGCTGACCATCGCGTGGATGACCTGCGGGTTTGCATATGTATATATGCGTGCGTGCGTTCATCATCATTGTTCGTCGGCCAGTCTGACACTTACGATATCTTACGGTATCTTACGGCGTTTGATGCCATAGTATAGCATAGCATAGCTCAATATTGTATGTATATGCGTTTGTGTTATTCATCGTTGTTCGTGGGCCAGCCTGGCACTTACGATATCTTACGGTATCTTATGGCGTTTGATGCCACAGCGTGGCATAGCATAGCATAGCTCAATATTGTTTATATATAGATATGCGTGTTCTTCATCGTTGTTCGTTGGCCAGCCTGGCACTTACGATATCTTACGGTATCTTACGGCGTTTGATGCCACAGCGTGGCATAGCATATCATGGCATGGTTCAATACTACAGATACGCGCGTGCCTTCATCAACGTTGTCCGACGGCCAGCCTGGCACTTACGATATCTTACGACATCTTACGGCGTTTGGTGCCGCAGCGTGGCATAGCATAGCATAGCATAGTTGAATACTATATACGTGTGTCTGTGCGTGTGTGTGTGTTCATCATCATTGTTCGTCGGCCAGTCTGGCAGTTGCGATATCTGATGGTATCTTATGGCGTGTGATGCCGCAGCGTGGCATAGCATAGCATAGCTCAATATTGTAGATGTGTGTGTCTTCATCATCGTTGTCTGACGGCCAGTCTGTCACTTACGATATCTTACGGTATCTTACGGCGTTTGATGCCACAGCGTGGCACAGCATAGCATAGTTCAACAGTGTACGTACATATGTATATAGATATGCGTGTGTTCTTCATCGTATTTCGTCGGCCAGCCTGGCACTTACGATATCTTACGGTATCTTACGGCGTTTGATGCCAGAGCGCGGCATGGCATATCATGACATAGTTGAATGTTTCAGATACTTGCGTGTCTTCATCATCATTGTCCGACGGCCAGCCTGGCACTTGCGATATCCTACAGTGTCTGACAGCGTCTGGTGCCGCAGCGTGGCATAGCATAGCATAGCATGGCATAGTTCAATACTATTTACATATATATATATATATATATATATACTAGAACCACGCGCGCGCTTCGCGCGCGCTTAGGTTCTAGTTTGTTCCGAAAACGGTGTTCGCAAGCACGGGTCCGATTCCGTGGCGATTCGCGGGAAATCTACGTCCGAAAATGACGTGTTGCCAGAGGCAGGTCCGTGGATGCTTTAATGCAACGTGTCCTGTGTATCCAACGATTGCATACTTGTTACATATGCTACATATTGTAATGTTCTGCACTCTTATGCCCACCCCCCTTGGAGCCGCGCCACATCGTCGGACCAAATCTGGAGGGCCTCATTCTGGGCCTCAAAACATAGAAAGACCTATGGAAAATCAACAATTTCGGCCTCTTGGGCCTTTTGGGACTCCAAGAGGGCCTCAAGATGGCCGACGATGGCCCCAAGACAGCCCAAGACGGCCTCAAGACGGCCCAAAATGGCCCCAAGAGGGCCCATGAGGCTCCCAAGAAGATCCACGAGAGCACTCAAACCCGAACAATCTTTCCATGACGCCCTCACCCTGAGACCCGAACCTTGAGACCGAAGACCCGAGCCCGGAAATCGAACCCGAACGCCTCAACATCTCAAATGAAGAGGCTCATCCCCGCTCCACCGTTTCCTCCTTCCTTCTGAATCCTTCCTTCTTCCACTTGCTCAAACTCCTCCTCCTCCTCCTCCTCCTCCTCCTACTCCTCCTACTCCTCCTCCTCCTCCTCCTCCTCTCCTCCTCCTTCCACCCCATCTCCCCCTCCTCCCCCTCACTCCTCCTCCCCCTCCTTCCCCCTCCTCCTTCTCCTCCTTCTCCACCTCATACACCCCGTCCCTCCCCCCCCCCCCACGACCTCCCCATCCCCCTCCCAGATGCGCCGGGCCGGCATAGGATATGGAAACTGACAGCTTCGTCCGACCTCTCTGCCGCCTGCCCCTCGCCACTTTTGGGCCTCTTAGGCAACCACACTCTTGGAAGCCTCTGGGGGCCCTCTTGGGGGCCTCTTGGTGCATCCTGGGCCTTCTTGGGTTTGTCTTCTTGTCTTGGGCCCACTCGGCCGTCTTGGGCCTCTTTGGCCGTCGGGGCGCACCCCTCTCGGGCCGTCTTGGGCGCCCTCTTGGGAACCTCCTTGGCGTCGGGGGCCGGACTGGGAGGCCCGGGGGCCGCCCGAGGAGCGTCCCAGGAAGCCCTCTTAGCGCTGTCCTCAGGCGTCCTGGGGCGTCCTTGGGCGCCTCCTGGGGCTGTCTGACAACTCGGACAGCCAAGGGATGAAATATCCTAAAAATGTACGTTTTACGAAGGGAATGGGGCCATTTTGGTTTCCCGGGGCGCTCTTGGGGGGCCTCTTGGAGGCCTCTTGGGGCGGTTTGATGGCCTCTTGGCCCTTCTGGAAGCGATCTTTTGCGGTCTTGAAGCGATCCTGGGCTTCTCTCGGCGCTCTTGGAGCCTTCTTTGGCGGACTGGGAGGCCCGGGGGCCGCCCGAGGAGCGTCCCGGGAAGCCTTCCTGGGCTGTCTTCGGGCTATCCTAGGGCGCCTCGTGGGGCTTTCGGACCGCTCCGACAGCCAAGGGAACTGATATCCTAAAAACGTACGTTTTACGAAGGGAATGGGGCCATTTTGGTTTCCCGGGGCGCTCTTGGGGGGCCTCTTGGAGGCCTCTTGGGGCGGTTTGATGGCCTCTTGGCCCTTCTGGAAGCGATCTTTTGCGGTCTTGAAGCGATCCTGGGGTTCTCTCGGCGCTCTTGGAGCCTTCTTGGGCGGACTGGGCAGCCCGGGGGCCGCCGGAGGAGCGTCCCGGGAGGGCCTCCTGGGCCGTCTTGGGGCTGTCCTCAGTCGTCCTGGAGCGTCCTTGGGCGCCTCGTGGGGCTTTCGGGCCGCTCCGACAGCTAAGGGAGCTGATATCGTAAAAATGTACGTTTTACGAAAGGAATGGGGCCATTTTGGTGTCCCGGGGCGCACGTGGGGGGCCTCTTGAAGGCCTCCTGGGGCGGTTTGAGCGCGTCTTGACCCTTCTGGAAGCGATCTGTGGCGGTGTTGAAGCGATCCTGGGGTTCTCTCGGCGCTCTTGGAGCCTTCTTGGGCGGACTGGGCAGCCCGGGGGCCGCCGGAGGGGCGTCCCGGGAGGGCCTCCTGGGCCGTCTTGGGGCTGTCCTCAGTCGTCCTGGAGCGTCCTTGGGCGCCTCGTGGGGCTTTCGGGCCGCTCCGACAACTAAGGGAGCTGATATCGTAAAAATGTACGTTTTACTAGGGGAATGGGGCCATTTTGGTCTCCCGGGGCGCACGTGGGGGGCCTCTTGAAGGCCTCTTGGGGCGGTTTGAGCGCGTCTTGACCCTTCTGGAAGCGATCCGTGGCGGTCTTGAAAAAAAAAAAAAAAAAAAAAAAAAAAAAAAAGAAAACAAAAAAAAAAAAATAAAAAAAAAAAAAAAAAAAAAAATAAAATAAAAAAGAAAAAAAAAAAAAAAAAAGCGCTCCTGGGGTTCTCTCGGCGCTCCTGGAGCCCTCTTGGGCGGGCTGGAACGCGCGGGGGCCGCCGGAAGGGCGCCCCGGGAGAGGGCCGCACCCTATATACAAGGGGGGTTCCGGCCCGGGGCCCGGGGCCCGGGATCTCCCATATGTGTACATATATATATATTTATATTTATATATATATATATATAAATATAAATATATGTGTGTATTGCTGTGTGAAAAAATAAAAAAAAAAAAAAGAAAGAAAAAAAAAAAAATGTGTGTGTATATATCTGTCGTCTCATCGTTGATTCGTCGGCCACAACAAAAACTAGCACAAACACAAATATTAAGACAGACCGACACTTACGATATCTTACGGTATCTTACGGCGTTTGATGCCACATCGTGGCATAGCATAGCACAGCATAGCTCAATGCTATATGCGTGTGTGTGTGTGCGTCCATCATCGTTGTTCGTCGGCCAGCCTGGCACTTGCGATATCTTATGGTATAGTATGGCGTTTGATGCCCCAGCTTGGCATAGCATAGCACCGCATAGCGCAATGCTATAGACATGTGTGTCTTCCTCGTCGTTGTCTGACGGCCAGTCTGTCACTTACGATATCTTACGGTATCTTACGGTTTTATCTTTCGATGTCCGTTCGACCGATCCCTCGTAGTTGCTCCATTTCGAGGGCACATCGCCTCTCTCCTGCTCGACAGTGCGGCCCATGTTCCACTCGCTGCACCTGTCCAGCTCATGCACTGCCATGCTGTAGACATCTGCGGTGGGCTGGACCCCTAGGCGGCGGTTCTCAAGGCCCCTTCGAAACGCAGCCTGTGCCATCTTACGATATCTTACGCTACCTTACGCCATGCGCCCGCATGGCGCGAGGTGGCGTACAGTAGGAGCTCGGCCACAAGAAGCTTTCCGCAAGAAATCCCCTCAGAAACCCAAGCTTTCCGCAAGAAATCCCCTCAGAAACCCATCATTTTTTTGTCCAGGGACCTTACACGTCCCCAGGAATACCACGGAAACCCAAGAGACCCAGAGTACCCTGGAGGGAAGCAGGGCGTTTCTTGGCATGAGCCCCAATGCAAGAGACACGAGGGGACAAGGGTTTGTCGAGAAGTTAGCGAGATGGCAAGGGTTTCTCGAGGACGAGGGACATGAAGGACTAGGGAGAGGGAGAGAGAGAAGGAGAGAGAGTGGGGGGGGGTAAGAATCTGAAAGTGCGTTCCGAAGGCCGGCCTTTCAGCCTCGTCAAGATCGCCTTGATGATATCAAACTTCGACTTGATGTCGTTCTGGCTCACCTCTGGGCACAGGGCGTGGAGAAGTGGAGACGGGATGAGGGAGGTGCAGGGGCGCGCCCTCGCATCTCCCCCATCTTACGGTATCTTACGATATCTTATGGGGAAGGGGGGGTGGAGAGTAGAGAATGAGGAGGGCACCTTGGGTTTGCCATCTGGCGGCACGATCGTCCCCACCACGAAGAGCTCCTTGATCCTCTCGCAGCGCTGCACCCGCTCCGTAGTCAAGCCCTGGGGGGCGCCGCACGTCCACGCCCATATGGGGGGGCGGGGGCGATCCCCTATGGGCATGGGTGGGTGTATTCTTCGGATATCGTGTAGCTTACGTCATCTTACGCTATCTCATGGGGGAGGGTGCGTGCGATTTGCGTCGCGCCGACCTCGCTGATGGCGGCCACGAGAGCGTCGCATTGCTCGCTTGGGGCCCGCGGGAAGTCCTGGGCCCCCTGGGGGCCCTCCTCCTCGGAAGGGCCCTCGGTCCTTTGACCGGCCGACGCCATCTGAAGCCGAAAAGGCTGTGAAGGTGAGGTAGGGGGAGAGACCTTGAAGCTGGTCCTACATATGCCTCTACATGTCGAGGCGCTTCTACATCCCAGTGGGCCAGAATGCCTGGTGAGAGGGTGCATCTTACGATATCTTACGGTATCTAACGGAGCCCCCTTTCCCACCCCCGTATTTTTCCCCCAAGTCCCTGGCCTCAATCGATGTCCATGGGCGAGTCCAAAAATATGGGCGGGTCGAGGTCGACGATAGGAGGGCCCCTGGAACGGGACGAGTTGACGGTCTCAGCGTCGGAGTCTTCAGAACTCGTGATGTACTCGGGGTAGGCGAACCAAGGAAGCCGAACCTCAGAAGAGGAAAATGTACCGACACCGCTACCCCGCCGCCGTTTTGTCCTTCTTGGGCTTTCTGGGGATTCCTCGTTGCCACGGTTGGATTCGCTTCGAGATTCTGTTCAGAGAGTACTCTTGGAGAGGTTTGGGGATAGCGGTATCGGTACTTGTTGGTCCTCCCAGAACCACACGATCATCAGCCCATCGCCAGACCAAGGGCTCCCATGGATGGAGCACATCTTCAGCGCCAGGGGGATTGTACCGAGAATAATCCAGACGTTCTTCATAGTAGTCCAGTGGGGAGAAGACTGGCACATCGCGCGGGAGAACGGCGCAGCGGGGGCGGGGATCTGGCGGGAACGACCACAGGCCGGGCAGGCCAAAGAAGTCGTCTTCGACGAGCGTTCTCCAGCGAAAGAAAGGTTTGGACACCTCGGCCATTTCGAGCCAGACGCTCTGGGAAATCAGTTTCGTGTTTCGGTGTGTATGTTTGCCCTCATCGCCCGTCTATCAATTAAATGTTTTATTTAACCATATGTGGTTTTGCGTTTTCGTGGTACAATGCGCCTTGTTGTTTACAGCATTTTTGTTTATGTGTGCTGTCGCTTGGCGCTGAAAGAATATTCGCTTCGGTGGCCCAGCGTGTATTCACTCAATCTCGCGAAGAGTGTTTCCGTTTGGTGGGCTATAAAATGTGTTTGTTTTGTTTGTTTTGTTTTCTTTTTATATAAACCGAAAAAAAAGAAGAACAACAGACAAAAATACGGGGATTGCGTTTCCGCTTGGCGCTAAAAATGTTGTTTCTTTTGTCGCTCAGCGCGCATTTCCGAATCGCACGAGGAGTTTCCCGTCTGTTGGGTGGTCGAATGCGCGTTTTTTGTTTAATTTTAAATTTGCGCTTTCGTTTGGCGCCAAAGTGGTTGATTCCTTCGTCTCCCAGCGCGCTTTTTTGGACCGCGCGAAAAGTTTTGCGCTGGCTGGGCGGTGAATTTCGATGGTTTTCGTTTGTTGTTTTTGATTTGAACTGTCGTTTGGCGTTAATTATGTTGTTTTTGCGGTCGCCCAGCGCGCTTTTTTTAATAACGCGCAACAATTTTTGGAAATCGTCAGGGGCGTGAAACCCTTAAGCATTGGACACCGGGAGAGCTCCCCCAATGCTTAAGGCTTAAGCATTCAGAGAGCTTCAAGAGCCTCTGGGCAGCACCCCACGATTTCCCGTTCAAAAACGGCCAACGCCCCCCTCCATGCCCCCCACCTGGGCCCGGCACCTCCACCCACGGAGCCTCTGTTCTTGGGACCACGCACCCCACGATTTCCCGCCCACCCAACGCCCCCCTCCATGCCCCCCATCTTGCCCCGGCACACCCGTCCACGGAGCCCCTGTTTTTGGGACCCCGCACCCAACGATTTCCCGCCCAAAAACGACCAACGCCCCCCTCCACGCCCTCCACCTGGCTCCGGCACCCCTACCCACGGAGTTTCTGTTCTTGGGACCCCGCACCCCACGAGTCCCCGCCCGCAAACGACCAACGCCCCTCCATGCCCCCCACCTGGCCCCGGCAACCCCACCCACGGAGCCTCTGTTCTTGGGGCACCGCACCCCACTATTTCCCGCCAAATAGCGACCAACGCTTCCATCCATGCCCCCCACCTGGCCCCGGCACCCCCACCAACGGAGTCTGTTCTTGGGACCCCGCGCCCTACGATTTCCCGCCCAAAAACAACCAACGCCCTCCTTCATGCCCCCCACCTGGCCCCGGCACCTCCACCCACGGGGCCTCTGTTTTTGGGACCCCGCACTCCACGAGCGTGCTCAAAAACAACCAACGCCCCCCTCCATGCCCTCCACCTGGCCCCGGCACCCCACCCACGAAGTTTCTGTTCTTGGGACCCCGCGCCCCACGAATTCCCGCCCAAAAACGACCAACGCCCCCCTCCATGCCCCCCACCTGGCCCGGCACCCCCACCCACGGAGCCTCTGTTCTTGGGACCCCGCACCCCACGATTTCCCGCCCAAAAACGACCAACGCCCCCCTCCATGCATTCCACCTGGCCCCAGCACCCCCACCCGCGGAGCCCCCACTTGGCCCCGGCACCCCTACCCACGGAGCCTCTGTTCTTGGGACCACGCAACGCACCCCACGAGTTCCCGCCCAAAAACCACCAACGCCCCCCTCCATGCCCCCACTTTGCCCCGGCACACCCATCCACGGAGCCCGTGTTTTTGGGACCCCGCACCCCAAGATTTCCCGCCCAAGAACGACCAACGCCCTCCTCCATTCCCCCCCGTCCTGGCCCCGGCCGGCACCCCTACCCACGGAGCCTCTGTTCTTGGGACCACGCACCCCATGATTTCCCCCAAAAAAACGACCAACGCCCTCCTTCATGCCCCCCACCTGGCCCCAGCACCCCCACCCACGGAGCCTCTGTTCTTGGGACCCCGCACCCCACGATTTCCCACCCAAAAACGACCAACGCCCCCTCCATGCCCCCCACCTGGCCCCGGCACCCTTACCCACGGAGCCTCTGTTTTTGGGACCCCGCACCCAACGATTCCACGCCCAAAAAAAACCAACGCCCCCCTCCATGCCCCCCACCTGGCCCCAGCCCCTGCACCCACGGAGCCTGTGTTCTTGCGACTCCGCACCCCGCGATTTCCCGCCCAAAAACGACCAACGCGCCCCGGGGCGCTGCCAGGCGCCCAACTGTCGCCACTTGGCTGTGCCCCTGGGGGATCAAGCGGAGCAACCCCCCACGCGGATCCTGACAGCACCTCGCCCTCATATGGGCAATGCCAGGCGCGCACCTGTCGCCGCTTTCCTGCGCTCCAGGGGGGGTCCAGCGGAGTGACGTCCAACGCAGGCCCAAACAGGACCTCGCCCTCCCTGGGTGCTGCGAGGCGCTTAAATGTGGCCGCTTCCCTGCTCCCGGGGTGGTCCTTCGGAACACGACAGATGTGGACCCAAATGGCACCTGGCCCTCCCTGCGAGCGCGCCCAGCTAATTATCGCCACTCTGCTGCACCCGTGGTGACACACGCAGACTCAAGCGGGTACTTGCCTCCCAGGTGCTGTCAAGCGGGTACTTGCCTTCCCAGGCGCCTCTGGGGTGGAGCGGAACGACGCCCCACGCGAAACCAAACAGGACATCGCCCCCTCCTGGGGGGTCCAGTGGAGTGACGACCCAGGCAGATCGAAATAGGCGCTTCGCCCTCCTCAGGGCCATGCCCGGCGCACATCCTTCGCAATTGTTCAACCGGGCAGACCCAAACAGGACCGCGCCGCCCCTTGAAGCTGCGAGGCGCGCAGCAGTCGCCACTTTGATGCGCCCCTGCGGGGTCCAGCGGAGTGATTCCACACGCAAACCCACGCGGGGCCGCGCCGTTCCTGGGTGCTGCCAGGCGCACGACTGTCGCCGCTTTGTTGCGTCCCTGCGGTGCTACGCAGATCTTAACTGGACCTCCCCATCCCTGGTACTGCGGGGCGGTCGCACGCACCTCCCTCTTCTCTTTGCCTAATTGTTCATCCTCCTTCTCTTCGTTGTCCTTCCTTCCTTCCCCGTCCACCCGTTTCCCAAAGAATTGCTTCGAATGGGCCCAGGGGGGCTTTTTTCCCTTATGGCTTTCACAGTGGACCGCATTCCGTTCCTATGATCCTTCTTTTTGGCTGGACCCGTTGATGCTGCCTCGTGTTGCAGACGGGTTGGGAACGTCCCTGGGTACTTGCGTGTGCAGCTGGTATGCTTCAGATGGTTTCAGGGAAGCCTCATGGCGGTCCAAGGCGGGCCGGGAGCGCCCGAAGGTGGCTCGCGGGCAACGAACTCCTCAGGATAACCCCAAGATGGCTCCAGAGGGCCCCAGAGGAGGCACGCGAATGGCCAAGAGAGCATCAACAGGGTGGCCCAATAGAACGCCCAGATCTCAAAAGGACTCCAAAACGCATCAAGACGGACTCATAGGGTCGAAGAAGCCTTGTATCAAACCCAATCAGATTCGAGCAGGTTTCCTCAACAAAAAACATCGCGGCCACAACAGCCTCAAGGCAGTCTTCACCAAGTCCGAACAGGACCCCAAGACAGCCCTGACGGCCAACGATATCCTGGAAATGCGCCTAAGGCCAAAGGCCGAAGCATCCACGCTGGAGCACCAGGCGTGCGTCTTCCTGCCGCCACAGACTTGCCACGCAGTCCAACGAACCCACGTCCATTCTTCCAGGAGCCATTCCACGGAGGCCAGCCGTAACCAATTTCAGAACATTCCAAAGGGGTCCGCGAATGTGGCGTCTGAAGAAACACAAACACTTGCGGATGGCCTCACACGAAAAAACGAAAGATGCACAGTTTTGAGAGGCAGGAAGGTGAGAGAGAGTCTCTGCAGCAGGAGCAGGAACCCAAGGTGGACGCCTGACCTCCCTGCCTCAGGCACGGCAGTTCGCCGGCCCAACGGGCCAGAGGCGTGCTAAGATCTCCGGTGACAAGTTAACAATATAACAAGTTCGCGCGCCCCCGACGCGACAAGTACCCCGCCAAAGTCCCGGCAAGTGCCTGCCAGAGATGCTGGAGGCCCCCCAGACGGCTCAAGAGGCGCCCAAGACGGCCTCAAGAGAGCGCCCAGACGGTCCAAGAGCCCTTGGAATCCTCGAAAGATCGGCTGACGATGCCATAAGATCGCTCCAAGACGCCCACCATGGCCTCCAGACGCCTCCAAAAGCACTCCCAAGAGGGCCCCAAGAGGCAAAATCCCACCAGCCCTCTGGGCGTAGGTGGTCTAGAGCAGATCCTCTTCCACCCCTCCCTCTTCCCCCTTGGGGAGGGGTTTACCCCTCCCCCTACCCCCTCCCCTGGACCTGGACGGGGGGGGCCGCGGGTAGTTAGAGCGTCCAAGATGGCCCAAGACGGCTCCAAGAGCGCCTCAGAGAACCCAAGATGAGCTCCAAGATGGCTCAAGATAGCGCAAGATCGCTCACGATGGCTCCTAAGATGGTTCCAAGAAGCCCAAAGACGGCCCCAAGATAACTCCAAGTGGCCAAACAGCTCCCCAAGGAGGCCCCGAAGAGGCCAAAATCGTCCCAAAACCTAAGGAAAATCAATGATTTTTGCTTTCTCGCCTTTTCGCTTCCGATGGCCATCCGAGGCCTGGAGATGGCTCCAAGATGGCCCAAGAGGGCCCCAAGAGAGCCCCAAAAGAGCCCCAAGACGGCCCCAAGAGCGCCCAAGAGCACTCCAAGAGCGTTCCAAGAGGGGTCCAAGAGGCGATTTTAGGGGCTTCCGAGGGGGGACGCTAATTAAACCCCCCCTCTTGTTTGATCGACTCCCTCCAAGATGGCCCCAAAAGCGCCCCGAAGGCTCCCCAGAGCGCCTCAAGAGGGTCCCAAGAGGCGCCCAAGATGCCCCAAGGCGCCCAAAAAGCCCTCCAAGAGGCCCTCAAAAGACCCCCAAGAAGCTCCTTCCCCTCCTCCTCCTCCTCCTCCGATTCTTCCTCCTTCTCCGTCCTCCACGACGACGACGACGACGACGACTCCTCTTCCATCCTCCCCCTCTCGGGGTCTGTGACAGCTTCCCCCGCCCTTTGTTAATGCTCCCCGACTTCCCTGATCACCTCAACTCCCCTGAGCATCGTTTCTGGATGGGCTGGTGGGGATACGCGAAGCGTCAACAATTCATTGATTTCCCTTAGGTTTGGACAAATTTTCGGGTTTCTCTTTTTTTGGCTTCCCGACGCTCCAAGATGGCCCTTGAGGCTCCCAAGATCGCCCCAAGAGGGTCCATGAGGACCCCAAGACAGCCCCAAGACGGCCCAAGATGGCCCCAAGACAGCCCAAGAGGCGCCCAAGACGGCCCAAGAGAGCCCCAGAACGGCCCCAAGAGGGGCCCAAGAAGGTGACCAGGAACCGAAAAGTCCAGCCTTCAGTCCCAAGATGCCCCCAGGAGGCCCCAAGAGGCCCCAAGA
This sequence comes from Prorocentrum cordatum, assembly GCA_963575745.1. NCBI lineage: Eukaryota > Dinophyceae > Prorocentrales > Prorocentraceae > Prorocentrum > Prorocentrum cordatum. The sequence continues at coordinate 17,197 of CAUYUJ010003888.1, forward strand.
GGCCCCCAGGGGCCCCCAAGAGGCACCCCAAGAAGCCCCAAGAGTCCCCCAAGAGGCCCCAAGAGGCCCCAACACGGCCCCCAAGAGGCCTCAAAACTGCCTCCCAAAAGGCCCCTGAGAGGCAAACCACGAGAGCCCAACCAACATCCGTGAAGCCTCTGACCCGCCACCCACCGCCTCCGAAAAATGGCAGCCGCCCAACCGCACCGCATTGACAACAACACCCCGACAAACGACAGCGCAGCTGCAATATGGGCAGGCGGAATGAGCGAAGCGATTAAATTCGCCGGCCCAACGGGCCAGGGCGTGCTAAGATCTCCGGTACCTGGTTAACAGTATTTCTAGTTCGCGCGCGCGGGGCGGCCCCTGGGGGTCCCCGGACGAAAAGTACCCTGGCAAGGTCCCGGCAAGTCCCCGGCAAGGTCCCGGCAAGGTCGGGTCAGAGATGCCGGAGTTCTGTTTCGGAGTCCAAGAGGGCTCCAGATCGGTCCAAGAGGGCCCCGAGAAGCTTTCTAGACGGTCCAAGAGAGGCCCGAGACGGCCAAAGATCGCCCGAAGACGCCCCAGATGGCCCCAAGACAGCCCAAGAGGCCTCCAAGACGCTCCAAGGGCCTTCCAAGAGGCCTCCGAAGAGGGCCCCAAGTTGCCAAAATCGTTGATTTTCATTGGTTTTTTCGATGTTTTTTTGCGTTCTGGCCTTTTCGCTTCCGGACGCTCCAAGAGGGCCCAAGAGGCCTTCAAGACTGCTCCAAGACGGCCCACGAGGCTCCCAAGACGGCCCCGGAGCGGCCCAAGAGCGCCCCCCAGACGGCCCAAGTGCTGCCCAAGGCGGACCAAGAGGCCCCAAGACGGGCCCAAGAGGGGCTCAAGAAGGGAACCGAGAACTGAAAAATCGAGCCCTCCGCCCCAGAAGGCGCCCAGGACCCCGAAAGAGGCCCCAAGAGACTCTCCAAGACACCCCCAAGACGCCCCAATAAGCTCCCGTGAGGCCCCAAGAGGACCAACAACGTCAGGCCCCAGGCCCCAAGAGGACCAACAAATACCGCCAAGAGCCCGCCGAAAGCCCCCCAAGAGACCGTCACGAGAGCTCAGGAGGCCCCCTGGAGGCCTCCCGAGTTCTCCAAGAGGCCTAAAAAGAGGCGCCAAGAGGCCCCAAACGGCCCCACCGAGGCTCCAAGAGGCCACGAACGCGCAAGCAAACGCCTGCGATGGCACAATACGGGCCGGCGGAATGAGCGAAGCGATTAAATAAAGAGAGAACCCTTACCGAACTGCCCTCTCGCCCACACGCGAACCTTCGTGTCCCTCCCTCTCTCCCTCCCTCCCTCTCCTCCCACCCCATTCCCTGCCCGATCCTCCCATCCCCCCCCTGCCTTGCCCTGCCCGCCTGACTCTGGCTCCATACCATCATCGCGGCAGACTGCTCCGCCAAGGCGGCAGCCACGCGTTGCCGCGCCTTTCCGGGCCAGGTGCCGCAAGACCCGACGAAGACCACCATTAACACGCTTGGGCCATAAAATATGTACGTGTGTATATTTCCCAAACAATGCTTGTACTATTGATTTCTCGCCTCTTTTCTACGGAACTGGGCCTGGTTGTCGGTCTGGCAGCTAATTATGTTATCGCCGTCGCCGCCCCATCGCCGCCTCGTCGCCGCCCGTCGTCTCGGCCTGCAGGCCAGACTGGCGGCTATGGTGTCGCCGTTGCCGCCCCGTCGCCGCCTCATCACCGCCCGTCGTCTTGACCTGTGCGTCGGTCTTGCGGCTTTGTCGTCGCCGTCGCCGCCTCGTCGCCGCCGTCGCCGCTCGTCGCCGCCGTTGCAGTGCTTGCTTTTTTTGGGGGGCACGCAATGAAGTGCCCCAAGGCTCATGCAGCACTGGGAGGTAGACGCCCAAAGAAACAGGCTCCTAAGGCGCATCCCCAAGGTCTCATGCGAAAACAACTGCTGCATCCACTGACCCACGCGGCCTAACAGAATCTACTCCGCGAAGCTCGCTTCCGCCACTGCTTGCGAGAACTATCTCCAAACAAAGAGTGCGCACCAGCAGCTGCCACCTTGAGCTCAACGCGATCCTGTGGTACACAGGCTGTGTAAAATTCTGGGTTTCAAAATTATCCCGGCAAAGCAACCTAACAGCGATGTGTAGAAGCATATATGGAAGCATTCCCCTTAAGATTCAGATGATAATCCAGTTGTAGAGTTCTGCTGTTCTCGCAGTCGCAGTCGCATTCGCGATGACAGTCGCAGTGGCAGCGGCAGTCGCAGTCACAGCCTCAGCCTGCCTCAGTATCAGCCTGCCTCAGCCTCAGCCTCAGCCTGCCTCAGCCTCAGCCTCAGCCTGCTTCAGCCTCAGCCTCAGTCTGCCTTCAGCCTCGGGCCTCTGTGCCTCAGCCTGCCTCAGCATCAGCCTGCATCCGCCTCAGCCTCAGCCTCAGCCTCAGCCTGCCTCAGCATCAGCCTGCCTCAGCCTCAGTCTGCCTTCAGCCTCAGCCTCAGCCTCAGCCTGCCTCAGCCTCAGCCTCAGCCTCAGCCTCAGCCTCAGCCTCAGCCTCAGCCTCAGCGTCTGCCTCAGCCTGCCTTCAGCCTCGGCCTCAGCCTCAGCCTGCCTCAGCCTCATCAGCCTCAGCCTGCCTGCCTCAGCCTCAGCCTCAGCATCAGCATCACCATTCTCAGCCTCTGCATCAGCATCAAAATGCGGCCCGGGAATGGAGTTCTGGGAACTCGAAGAGCACGAAGTGGCCTACAGTTGGCTCCGGGCATTCAAAATGTGGCCCAGGAATGGAGTTCTGGGCACTCGAAGAGCACGAAGTGGCCTACTGTTGGCTCCGGGCATTCAAAATGTGGCCCGGGAATGGAGTTCTGGGAAATCGAAGAGCACGAAGTGGCCTACAGTTGGCTCCGGGCATTCAAAATGTGGCCCGGGAATGGAGTTCTGGGAAATCGAAGAGCACGAAGTGGCCTACAGTTGGCTCCGGGCATTCAAAATGTGGCCCGGGAATGGAGTTCTGGGGTGTCAAGTACGAGGAATTGTATGACTGTTGCATCCGGTTATTCTAAATGTGGCCCGGGAATGGCGTTCTGGGATCTCGAAGAGCACGAAGTGTGTGACTGTTGCATCCGGTTATTCAGAATGAGCGTGGGAATGGAGTTCTGGGAACTCGAAGAGCACGAAGTGTGTGACTGTTGGTGAAAAACGAGCGGGGCACCCTGCCGCCCGGCAACTCCCAACACCTGCCCGGACCCCCCTGTGGAGTGATCTGTGAGCTCTTTTGACACCACTAAAAACCTATCAGTCTTCGCTGTTAGGTAAAAAACGATCCCTTCTCCAACAGCCAATCTGTAGGAGCCGGCCTGGGCGGACAAATCCTGCCCCCCCGGCACACAGACAGACACGAACAAGAAGAGCCACCCGTAACAATTATAGCCCGGGGCGTCCCAGTGCCACCAAACGTGACGCTACGTATGAGGAATAAAACGCGTCTCAAATGCAACCTCCCTGTTCTCCTAAGCACAGGCAGGCACTGCTAGGACTTACACTTGCCCTTCATTGCTTTGCATTGTGTTGCATGTTTTGTATTGCGTTGCTTCGCCTTGCTTTACTTTGTGTTGCCCTGCTGTGAATTGCTTTGCCTTGCTTTGCGGACCCTTGGCGTTGCTTTGCGTTGCTTTTCGTTGATTTGCGTTGCTTTGCGTTGCTTTGCATGGCATTACTTTGAATTGCTCTGCGTTGATGTGCAATGCGCTGCCTTCTATTTACTTGAACGCCCCTGAGAGGGCAGACACCGCCGCCCCACTCACTTGTTGTGGGAGCCCGGAGTTTCCTTCTAGGGGAGTCCAGTTCGGCCCCAGAGGGTCCAAGAAGACGTGGAGAAGAGTCCAAGAAGGTCTCCAGAGGGCCCCACAAAGGGCCTAAAACGGACGAAAAAGGCACCCAAAGGTGTCGAAATTGGCGGGGGAAACGGAAGAGGGATACAGAGAGGCAGAAAGGAGCATCGCCAGTTAGTTCTGGGGCCTCGGAAGGGCTGCCAGGGACCCCCTGGGCGCGCCCAAGACCGCTCACGACGGCACCAAAGAGGAATCCAGACGGGCACGGAGGGCCCCGAGAGGCTGTAAAGGGGGCGGCCGCAGAGAGCACACACAGGTCCCTAGATGGCCGCAGAAGCCCGCGGAGATACACGGGAGCTCCAAGGGAGGCGCCAGGAACAGCCCGACAAGGGCAGAATCGTCAAAATCCTATGTGTGTTTACCATGTTTGTTGCTTGTTGGGGTTTCTGGTGTTTGAGACTCGAAGAGAAGGAAGAGGCACCCGGGACGGCCGTTGGTGGCCCGAAGGGCGGTCAAGCTCCGCTCAGGAAGAGCCCCGAGAGGCCCCCAAAACTGGCCCTGTAGGCTCCCCGAGAGGTGTCTGCGAGGACTGGTGGCGCTCGGAAGCCGAGCACGTGAAAGGGGGGTCGTTTTGGGACGGAAGTGGTGGCGTGAAGGCGCCGCGGCTGAAGCCCGGGCCCCTGGGCCGGCGGAATGAGCAGGCCGCGGGGAGGACCCCAGGAGGGGTTGCCAGGGCTCTGAGGAAGGGCATGGGTACGAGGAGTGCGTGGGCAAGGGACTAAGGGAAAAGAGTTCGTACAGACCATGCGGCGGGGTCGGCGGATCCCTTCGCTCATTCCACCAGCCCGTACTGTGCCATCGCAGGCGTTTGCCTGTGCGTTCGTGGCCTCTTGGGACCTCTTAGGGGCCAGTTGGGGGCCTCGTTGGGTGCGCCTAGGGCGATCTTGAAGGCCCTGAAAACCGCCCCCGGGGTTCCGGCATCCTTGAGCGGACCTAAGGACCTGGCTGTGAGTCGGCCGGGGTACGTTTCGTCTGGGGACCCCCAGGGGCCGCCCCGCGCGCGCGAATTAGAATATACATCTACTCTGTGAACCAGTTACTGGAGATCTTAGCACGCCTCTGGCCCGTTGGGCCGACGAAATGAATTGCATTGATGTCTCTGCTTTGCAATGCTTTGCATTGCGTTGCTGTGCCTTGCCGTGTGTTACGTTGCGTTGCTTTGCATGGCAGTGTGTTGCGTTGCTTTGCATGGCAGTGTGTTGCGTTGCTTTGCAATGTGTTGCGTTGTGTTGCATTGCTTGGCATTTCTGTGCATTTCGTTGTCTTGCTTTGCATGCATGATTGGTGCGTTGCATTGAATTGCTTTGCAGTGTAGTGCATTTCTGTGCGTTGCTTTGCCCTGAAATTATTTGCGTTGCTCTGCATTGCGCTGCATTGCTTTGCATTGGGTTTCCTTGCTTACATTGCGTTGCATTGCATTGATTTGCAACGCGTAGCTTCAGTGTTTTGCGTTGCTTTGCACTGCTGTGTAGTTCCCCAAACAGTCTCTTGACGGTCTGGCGGTTATGTTGTCGCCATCGCCGCCCCGTCGCCGCCTCGTCGCCGCCTCGTCGCCGCCTCGTCGCCGCCCGTCGTCTGATCCTGATTGTAAGTCTGGTGGGTATGTTGTCGCCGTCGCCGCCCCGTCGCCGCCTCATCGCCGGCCGTCGCCTGGGCCTGATTTTAGTTCTGGTTGATATGTTTTCGCGGTCGCCGCCCCGTCGCCACCTCGTCACCGCCCATCGCCTGGGCCTGATTATAATTCCGGCGGCTATGTCGTCGCCGTCGCCGCCCCGTCACCGCATCGTCGCGGCCTCACAAATCCCACCAGCCCTCTGGGCGCTGGTGGTCTAGAGCGTTTCCTTTTCCAACCTCCTGCCTTTTCCTGCTCGGGAGGTTTACCTCCCCCCCCTCCCTGCGTCTGGACGGGCTCCCCCGCGTTGTGGCAGAAGGCCCTTTTTGGTCCAAGATGGCTCCAAGAGGGCTTCAGAGAGCGCAAGATGGCCTCCAAGATGGTCGAAGATAGTGGTAGATGAGTCAAGATAGCCTCCGACACACGTCCGAGAGGCCTCAAGACGGCCCCAAGACGGTTTCAAGTGCCCTCCGAGGCCTCCAAGGACGCCCCCAAGAGGCCAAAATCCTTCAAACACCAAAAGAAAATCATTGTTTTTTTCCAAACCATCATGTGGTGTTGGGTTATCGTTTTGAAGAGACGTCGCCCCGCGTTTCTCTCCTCCTCCTCTCCTCCTCCTCCTCCTCCTCCTCCTCCTCCTCCTCGTCCCCTCCCTTTTCCTTCTCCATGCGTTTCACCCACCCAACACAGCGTTCCGTGGCCCCACAGGGAGCCCCACCGAAGCCCCCAGGGGGACCGCCCGCATGCGCCCACCATGCCCAATTTGGCATTCCCACCCGCCCAATTCGTGGCCCCGCAGGGAGACCCACTGAAGCCCCCAGTGGTGCCGCCCGCATGCGCCCCCCACGCCCAATTTGGCATTTTCAACCACCCAATACAGCGCTTCGTGACCCCATGGGGAGCTCCACCGAAGCCCCCAGTGGTACCGCCCACATGCGTCCCCCACCTCAAATTGGGCACTTCCACCCACCCAGTACAGCGTTTCGTGGCCCAGTAGGGAGCCCCACCGAAGCCCCGGGTGGGACCGCCCGCGCGCGCCCCCCACACCCAACATAGCACTGTCACCCATCCAGTACACGCTTCGTGGTCCCATAAGGAGCTCCACCGAAGCCCCCAGTGGGACCGCCCTCGTGCGCCCCCACACCCAAATTTGGCATTTTCGCGCACCCAATACAGCGCTTCGTGGCACCATAGGAAGCTCCACCGAAGCCCCCAGTGGGACCGCCCGTATGCGTCCACCACACCCAACTTGGCATGTCCACCCACCCTTTACAACGCTTCGCGGCCCCATGGGGCGCTCCACCGAAGCCCAACATTGGGACCGCCCGCGATCGTCCCACACGCCTCATTTTGTACGTTCGCCCACCCAGTGCAGCGTTTCGTGGCCTCACAGGGAGCTTCACCGATGACCCCACTGTTACCGCCCGCATGCGTTCCCCCCCCCGCCCTGCGCACCGTTTCGTGGCCCCACAGGGATCTTCACAGAAAAAGGTTTTCACAATTGCGGCACCCATAACTTTATATGGTTGGGTCCTTCGCCCGGATAGTTTGCCGTCTCGCTTTTTCGCTTCCGATGGGCTCTTGAGGCCCCAAGACGGCTCCAAGATGGCCCAAAATAGCCGCAAAAACGCCCAAGAGGACCCCAACACGACCACAAGTGCGCCCCAAGAGCGGCCCAAGAGGACCCGAGGACGGCACGTTTGAGCCCCCGACGGGGGGGGATCCGAATTAAGGACCCGATCGATGCGGCCTAAAACGGCCCAAAAAGGCCTCCCATACCCCCCAAGAGGCCCCATGAGGGCCCCAAAACGCCCCAAAAGAGCCCCAAGAGGTCTCCAAGAAGGTCCTAAGAGGACCTCAAGAGAGCCCCAAGGAAGAGCCCCAGGAGGGCCCCAAAACGGCCCCAAGAGAGCCCCAAGAGAGCCCCAAGCTGGTTCCAAGTTTCGAAACGCACGCGAGCTTAGTATAGCAATCAATGCAACAGCCGTTGCGAATCATCGAAACACCCTTCACCCCTCATCGAAGCACCATCGTAGCGTGTACCGACTTCCACTTTAAACTTCAATGCGGGAAGCTATGTGTGATCCTTGTTTTCCCGAAGACGGCTGCGCGACTGCATGCGTCCTGCCGCCCCTGTTTCACCAACTCCCCTGGTCATCCTCTCTGGATGGGCCGGAAGGGATACTTTTTGGTCAGCGGCCGCGGGCGACCAACCCGGCGGCGAGTCAGGTCAAAGCGGGCTACGCAGAGACTAATTTGGCAAAGGAAGCGCGATAAAATTAAAGCAGAGGTAACGCGCGAGGAAACATCTACGCGCCGGCCGAGGCCTCAGGTGGGTGGCTGAAGGGACTGAGACAGAATGGAACTGCCAGCGCGCAGAGCTGCAAGTCCGTCGGATGCGCCATAAGTCGGAAAGTCAACGACGGCCAGGGACAGCTCCGAGAGAGAAAGTACGATACCGTACCTGAAACGATTGCGTGGGCACCAGGGTGGCCGTGGCCAACGATCGGTCGGTCGAGGTAGGAAAGAGAAATGCAAAGGCGAAGCCCCGGACGTCGGCGAAACGCGAGAATCAGGGTGGTCCAAAGGACCGTCGGCCAAGGAATTGACGCCAGGAGGCGAGTGGCTGGAGGGGATACTTTTGGTCAGCGGCCGCGGGCGAGCGCGCCGGCGGCGAGTCAGGTCAAAGCGGGCAAGGGAAACGCGGGAAAAACAAATAGAGCGACGGGCGAGGCGACGACTAAGCGCGGCCGAAGCCTCAGATGGGGGGCTGCCGGGACTGAGCTGAGGGGAACTGCCAGCGTGCACAGCTGCAAATCAGTCGGAAGCGTCACGCGTCGGAAAGTCAACGGCGGCCAGGGACAACTCCGAGAGAGAAAACGAGACACCGTACCTCAGACGACCGCGCGGGCACCAGGGTGGCCGTGGCCAACGAAACGTCGGTCGAGGTGGTGAAGAGAAATGCAAAGGGGGATACTTTTTTATTGGCGGCTCCAAGGACAACTCCAGGGAGCGGGACGGTCTCGGCTGGGGCACAGGGCGAGAGAATTAGCTGCAACGGCGCATAGGCCGCGGCAGCGGGTGCACATGCCAGGGACAAAATGACCCCCATTATGACGCAGGCGACCCGAAATCGGGGAACGCAGGCACCAAAGAAAACTGACGGAAGGAGCAGCCGCACAAGTGGCGCCAGCTCTGACCGTACCGAACAGCGCGCAAGGGCGTGGATCACGCCGCGTTGTGGCGGCACGGGGGGGCCGGGGGGGCCGCGCCGTCCAGCACGAAGAGGAGGCCAAGGAACAGGAGAGGCACAGCGGGCGCGAGGGCACGCGGCGGCAGGGGAAGGGGGGGAACAGGTGGATGCCTCACTCACATGGACTCATAGGATGCACTTGGGCATGAGCGCCCGTCCAATTTAAGGAACCGGCGGCCCTGTCTTCTGAGTCCACGGCCTGCAACTTGCCTGACACTGAAAGTCGGGGGGATACAGCTGCAAGCACCGGTCGAGTCCCCGCAAAGGGGGATACGAGAAGCGTCAAGAATTTTCACGGCATAGATTACACAACGCGGATTGCACCACATACCTATACGACCACCCTTCGGGTGATAAGGAGGTTCGGGGGGGAGAAACCAACGTCTCACTCGATCGGTCTCACTGTCGATATCACTATCGATATCACTATCGGTCTCGCTCGATCGATCGCACCCGATCGATCTCACAATCGGTTTCACTCGATCTATGTCATCCGATCGATCTCACAATCGATATAAATATCGGTCTCAATCGATCTCACGATCGATCTTACTAGCAATTCCACAATCGATCTCACATTCGGTCCCACGATCGATATCACTATCGATATCACAATCGAACCCACAATCAACGTCATCATCGGGATCATCAATGTCATCGTCACCAACGTCATCAATATCATAATCATCATCGGGGCACCATCATCATCATCACACAATCACCATCATCATCAACATAATTAGCACAACCATCATCATGGGGACATCATCATCGTCACCATCATCATCATCATCAACATGCTCATCATCGGGACACCATCGTCATCACCATCATCACCGGGCACCACTACAATCATCATCATCATCATCATCATCTCATCATCACCATCATGCACAACATCATCAACATCATCATAATCAGGACACCATCATCATCAGCCACATCATCATCACCAACATGTATCATCATCGGAACATCACCATCATCGTCCACATCCCCATCATCACCATATCATCATCGGGACATATTCGGCATCATCAACATCATCATCGAAACAACAGCATCAAAACCATCATCATCGCATCATCATCATCCTCATCATCAACATCATCACTTCGGAACACCATCATCGTCATCATCACCATCAACATCATCATCATCATCATTATCGGGACACCATCATCCTCGCCATCATCATCATCATCACCAACAGCATCATCATCAACCTCATCATCACCATCCTCATCGGGACACCATCACCATCATCTCATCATCATCATCATCACCAACATCATCAACATCATCATCGGGACACCATCATCACGATCATCAGCAACATCATCATCATCATCAAAATCATCATCATCGGGGCACCATCATCATCACCACCATCACCATCATCATCAACATCGTCAACATCATCATTGTGATCATCATCATCGGGACACCATCATCATCACCACCGTCACCATCATCATCATCATCAACATCATCGACATCATCATCATCATCATCATCATCATCATCATCATCATCATCATCATCATCATCATCATCATCATCATCATCATCATCGGGACACCGACGGGACACTGGCGGGACACCGGCGGGACACCGCGCGGCACCGACCCCCGGAAGGGAGTCCTTTGGTCCGGCCGCGCCTCAGCTACAGCGGGACACCGGCAGGACACCGCGCGGCACCGGTTGCACAAAGGGAGTCATTTGGTCCGGCCACGCCTCAGCCACAGGAGACTTTCCTCTCACCCGCCCGCGCAGCTTCGCCTCGCCCGCACGGCACGCACGAACACGAAGCAGAAACCGATTTCCCGGTAAGGGGGCTCTCCGTTCCACTTCGATCTCACCCCCTCACCTCCGACATCGCATCACGGAGACGCTCCTTCTCTGAAAAAGAAGTACAGCATGTATGTATGTGTATATATATACACCTATACGACCACCCTTCGGGTGAGAAGGAGGTTCGGGGGGGGGGAACCAACGTCTCACTCGATCGGTCTCACTATCGATCTCAGTATCGATCTCACTATCGGTCTCGCTCGATCGATCTCACTCGATCGATCTCACAATCGATCTCACTCGATCTATCTCACTCGATCGATCTCACAATTGGTATCACAATCGATCTCACAATCGATTACACAATCGATCTCACATCCGGTCTCAATATCGATCTCACTATCGATATCACAATCGCTCTCACAATCAACGTCATCATCATCATCATCATCATCATCATCATCATCATCATCAACATCATCAACATCAACATCAACATCATCATCAACATCGTCATCATCATGAGGGCACCGTCATCATCATCATAAACATCATCATCAACGTCAGCATCATCATCGGCACAACATCATCATCATCATCTCATCTCATCTTCATCTTCATCATCAACATCATCATCATCATCATCATCATCATCATCATCGGGACACAGTCATCGTCATCATCATCAGCAGCATCATCAGAATCATCATCATAATCGGGACACCATCATGATCACCATCGTTCTCATCATCAACATTATCATCAACATCGTCATCATCCTCGGGACACCATCATCATCATGATTATCGCATCATCATCATCGACATCATCATCAACAACATCATCATCATTGATTGGGGCACCATCATCATCATGAGCAACAATATCATAAACATCGTCAGTATCATTATTATCATCATCGGGACACCATCAGCATCACCATCATCATCATCACCATCATCATCATCATCAGCATCATCATCGGGACACCATAATCATCATCAACATCATCATCAACATCATTATCGCCGGGACACCATTTCCATCAACATCATCATCACCAACATAATCGGAATCATCATCATCATCATCATCATCATCATCATCATCATCATCGGGACACCATCATCGTCATCATCATCATCATCATAATCATCATGAGCATCATCATCCTCATCATCGGGACACTATCATCATCATCGACACCATCATCAACATCATCATCATCTTCATCGGGACACCATCATCATCATCATCTCATCATCATCATCATCATCATCATCATCATCATCATCATCATCATCATCATCATCATCATCATCATCATCCTCGCGGGACACCGCGGGACACCGGCGGGACACCGCGGGACACCGCGGGACACCGCGGGACACCGCGGGACACCGGCGGGACACCGCGGGCCACCGGCCGCCCGGAAAGGAGTCATTTGGTCCAGCCGCGCCTCTCAGCCACACGGGACACCAGCGGCACACCGGCGGGACACCGCGGGCCACCGGCCGCCCGGAAGGGAATCATTCGGTCCGGCCGCGCCTCAGCCACAGGAGACTTTCTCTCGCCCGCCCACGCAGCTTCGCCTCGCACGCACTGCACGCACGAACACGAAACCGAAATCGATTTCCCGGTAGGGGGGCTCTCCGTTCCACTTCGATCTCACCCCCTCACCTCCGATATAGATGCATACGTATGTGCCCCAGGATTACTGGGACGGCTTTTCGATCAGATAGTCACATATGATCATGACCCCTCGTCCATCCTGCAAACGAACTCATACCATCGCAGCCAAGCTGGAATCGACTGGCGCCGTCATGCCTGTCAAATAATACCATGCGCGCGCAATTCTGCATCTTTGAAGTTACTGGGACGAAAAAAAAACATATGAAAATCTGTTTAACATGCCAGAGGATTGCATAGTGCCCCCTTCTCCTAAACCTTCATGCCTCCTCCTTCTCCTCTTGCCTCATCTTCCTGCCTCCACCTCTTTCTGCCTACTCCTCCTCCTCCCCATGCCTCCTCCTGCCTCCTGCCTCCTGCCTCCTGCCTCCTCCTGCCTGCTGCTGCTGCTGCCGCTCCTCCTTCTCCATGTCTCCCCTATCCTCCTCGTCCTCCCCCTCGCCATGGTATGGTAGCGTCACGTGTGGGGAGTTCCCCTCGACGCCCAATGCTCTAGAATAACAATATTACGCAAGCAAAATAAAAAGTTACGCCGGGCAGAAAGAAAGAGGAACACGGGGAGGAATCAGACAACGAAGAATTCAATACATCCCGCTCTGCTACATCAGAGCATTCACAAAGAACTGTGCCAAAACCCGGATTATTGTAACTGTTCGTATTACGATTATTAAAATTAGGATGTCTCGTCTTCTTGTACATATTAGTAGTATTCTCATTTTTGTAACAATATTGTTCTTATTCTGGGTGGCTTTATTAACATTCGCATTCGTCGTGTCACTCTTATTTGTTTAATAATATTAATATGATTATTATTATGAGTATTCTTATTGTTAATATTATACGTCTCAGTCTCAATCTGGGGAATGCACAAGACAGTTCAGCCTGGGCGGCTGGGCATACACACATACCTATGCGACCACCCTTCGGATGATAAGGAGGTTGTTGGGGGGAGAGGGGGGGGACCGACATCTGACTCAATCGATCGCACTAGCGATCTCACTCAACGGGACACCACGGGACACCACGGGACACTTGTCGATCTCACTATCGATCTCACTATCGATCTCACTCCACGTGACACCAGGGGACACAACGGGCCACCACGGGGCACCACGGGACACCGCGGGACACCTCTCGATCTCACTATCGGTCTCACTATCGAACTCACCATCGATATCACTCAACGGAACACCATACGAAACCACGGGACACCACGGGACACCTCGGGACACCACATCGATCTCACGAACGATCCCACTATCGATCTCACTCAACGGGACACCACGGGACACCTGTCGATCTCACTATCGATCCCACTATCAATATCACAATCGATGAAACTTTCTGGTACACAACGGGACGCCTCGGGGCACCATATCGATCTCACCATCGATATCACTATCGATCTCACTCAACGGGACACCACGGGACACCACGGGACACCTGTCGATATCACTATCGATCTCACGATCGATCTCACTATCGATCTCACTGTTTGGGACACCATGGGACACCACGGGACACCCGGGGGCACCACATCGATCTCGATATCGCTCTCACTATCGATTTCCGTATCGATATCACTATCGATCTCACTATCGATTTCACTCAACTGGACACCGCGGAACACAACGGGACACCGCGGGACACCGCGAGCCACCGCCAGACGGACTGACGGACGGGCGGGCGGGGGAGAATCATTTGTCTTGACTTCGCCCTAGCAACGGCGGGCACCACGGGACACCACGGGACACAACGGGACACCGCGGGACACAGCGAGCCACCGCCGGACGGGCGGGAGGGGGAGAGTCACTTGTCTTGACTTCGCCCTTGCAGCGGCGGGCACCACGGGACACTGCCACGGGACACCACGGGACACCGCGGGACACTGCGGGCCACCGCCGGACGACAGGACGGGCGGGGGGAGTATCATTTGTCTTGACTTCGCCCCAGCAGCGGCGGACACCACGGGACACCGCGGGACGCCGCTAGGGCCACCGCCGGACGGACGGACGGACGTGTACTGACTTCGCCCTAGCAACGCCGGGTTCATTCCTCTCGCGCGCCCAGGCAGCTTCGCCTCGCCCGCACGCGCGACACGAACGAAACGAAACGATTTCCCGGTTGGTGGTCTCCGTTCCACTGCGATCTCACCCCCCAACCTCGATGTGTGCAAATTACAACGTGTCTATAGATTTACTGAAACAACGCACGCGCTACGCGCGCGCTTAGGTTCTAGCCGACTGCGCAGTCGTTGTCAATAGACCTTGCGCTGATCCACGAAACCCGAAGTACCCAGGGAGAAGTTCCCGGGCATTCTGGGGGGATTCGGGGCTCGGTAGGCGGTCGCAGAGCCATGCGATGATCGACGTGCGACTCGTCGGAAGCTTCCGAATGTTTCCCAAACTGCGCAAGTGCCGTGACTGCCACGGTGGCCGAGGGCCCCAGAAGCTCTGGGCCGCCAAGCCGTCGCCGCCGCCGCCGCCCCCGCGGGCGCCGCCGCTGCAGGCGCCGCCGCCGCCGTCGCGATGATAGTCGCGGTGGTCGTCGTAGGGGTCGTGGTGGTGGTGGTGGTGGTCGTCGTCGTTGTCTGTGGACGTGAACGGACGATTGCACGCTCTGGGGCGTGTTTTACTTTTCCGGGGCCTCCAGACTCTGGAGATTTGTGGGGCCTCAAGGGTTTCCAGAACCCTCCTGGGGCTCTCCTGAAACTCCCACATGCCCCCACTAGAGCTTTTGATGATAGCCTGGGAGGGCCCAAAAAGGCGCCAACGGAGCGCCCCCAGGGGGGCCCCAGAGCCCCAACAATTCAACACAAAATTGACACGCCGCCGTCCTTGACGAGGAAGTGGTTTGTGTTAGATGTATGTTGAATTTGGGGCCCTCTTTGGGCCGTCTCGGAGTTCTCTTGGGGCGTCTTGGGCGCCTCTAGGGCCGTCTTGGGATTCTCTTGGGCAGTTTTAGGACCCTCCTGGGCCGTTTCGGGGCGGTCTGGGGGGCCTGTCGAGCGCTGGAAGCTGGAAAAGTCGAGACCTTCCAGAGCACAGAAAAACCTATGGAATATCATTGGTTGTTGCCTCTTGCGCTCATTTGGGGAGCGCTCCTGGAGAGTTAGTGGGCCGTCTGGGGGCATCTCGGGGCATCTGAGGGCGTCTGGCCGAAAGTGCCCCCAGGATGTCCACGGGGGCCCCCCCGCCTCCAGAGCGCCCTCCACGAGGCCCAGAGGGCCCCAGGGGCTCCAAAATTGAGCGACAAGCTAGGGGCACATTGGACCAGGGGCCCCTTGAGCTATCCCCGACCCAAACATGCTCGCGTCGTGGCAAAATCAGGGCGGGAAGCGTGTGGCCGTTTTCCGCCCCTGGGGGCCCTCGCCGTGCCCCCGGACCGTCAAAGAGCGGCCCGGGATGAAACGCTGGCCCTGAGGAAAGGGTCAGGACTTCCAGAGGCCCCGCATTGAAAAAATCAGGACGTAGCATGTCTCTGCTTTGTCGCCCAGTTTCGGGAGTCGGGACCCTGGCGGATCGATCCGGCTCGAAAAGTGGCGCAGAAAGATGGGGTCAGGGGCTCCGGTTGCAATTTTTCGCTGTTGTTGATGGGATCGGAGGATGGCGCCACATCGCCAATGCATCTCAGATGCATCGGCGATGCGTCGGCGACGTCGGTGATGCATCGGCGCCGTCGGCGTGGAGGACATCGGTATCCACGTAGAACCGCATCGGCGATGTTTCGGCGGGGCGGCGCGATCCTCCGACGCCATATATTATTGTTCGGCCCAGGACACCGATATCGGACGACCCTACGACACTGTGCGTTTTCGCCCAGCCTCGGGGCTCGGGACCATGACGGATCGATCTGGCTCAAGAGATGGTGCAGAAAAATCGGGCCAGTCGCGATTGTTCGTGATGTCGCAATGTTGTCGCAATGTCGGAGCTCAGGATTCTTGTGTGACCGTATATTTCTTTCCCCGGTTACGGCCTTACCCGAGGCGGGGGGGGGTCGGGCGGGGGGGGTCGGGGTGAAGGCGGCCGCGGCGTAGCCCCGTCAGGGTGCGTCCGCGCCACCAGGGCATCAATCGCCTGTGCACCCCCGTCATGTGGAGGGGGTCGAGGCCACCTCCTCTCACTGGCGGGGCCCTCACAAATCCTAGACCCCCGCGGCGGCTGACATGGACCATGACCAAGGTCGGCATCAACAAATACCGCGACATCCTGGCCATGGTTTCCGTGTTTCTTGCCTCGTTTATGGACCCTACCTGGGAGGCTCGACGCTTGCGAGTTCGGACCGGACCGAGGCGCTGCCCTCTGCAAGGTCACTCTGGGGCCTCGCAGGGGGCCCGGGAACATGAGCGCCGCCTCCACCGACAAGAGGAGGAGCAGGAGGCGCAGGAAGATGGGAGGCGGGCTGAGACACGACAGAAAACAACGACATCGAGGGGGGTCATGGGGCGGAAGCAGGAGGCGGGGGACGAGAAGTGATGACTTAGCCCTACTCAGCTGCTGCTCTCCATTTCTGTTCCTCCTGACTCTCCGCTTTCGTCATTCCCTGACTCCTATGTTCGGCTTTCGTGGTCCATTGGTTTCGTCTCTCCTTCTCCTTCCTGAGCGCCCTGCCCCCCCGCGGATGTGGGCCATCCTGGGCCATCTCTGGCACCGCTGTCCCGGGCCTGCAAGAAACTCCAAGGAGGGCTTCAAGACGGCTCAAGACGCCCTCGAGAGGACCGACGAGGGCCACCAGGCTTCCAACGACGATCCCCGATGCACCTGGACGTCAGGACCACGGAGAGGCCCACAAAAGCCACCGCGACAGGCTCAAACACGGCCTCCAAGGAGCCAACGTGGCGCCAAGGGAGCTCCCACAGCGCTCACCGAGCCCCAACAATTTAACAGGCTCCCCAGATGGCCGCAAGTGGCAAAAACAAGCGATTTTCCTTGGGATTTAATGTGGTTTCGAAATCACCACTTTTCGGGCTTCTGGCGTTCCACGACGTCTCAAGAGGCCCCTGAGACCGCCCCGAGATGGCCCAAGAGGCCCCAACGAGGGTCCCAGGACGGCCCACGAGAACCCCTAGACGGCCCTAGACGCGCCCACGACACCCAACAGAGCTCCGAGACGGGACCAAGAATGCCATTGAATGTAATACAAATATGGTTAAGTTGAAGGCCCTCTTGGGCCCGTCTCGGAGCTCTTTCGGGTGTCGTGGGCGCGTCTAGGGCCGCCTAGGGGTTCTCTTGGGCCGTCGGACCCTCGTTGGGGCCTCTTGGGCCATCTCGGGACGGTCTCAGGGGCCTCTTGAGACGTCGTGGAGCGCCGGAAGCTCGAAAAGTGGAGACCTTCGAAACTACATTAAAACCCAGGGGAAATCGTTTGCTTTTGCCACTTGCGGCCATCTGGGGAGCGCTGCTCGAGTCCTCTAAAAGCCGTTTGGGGGCATCTGGGACGCGCTCGGGCCGGCCTCTTGGCGGTCCGTCTCGGGACGGTCTTGGGGGCCTCGAGGGACGTCGTGGAGCGTCGGAAGCTGGGAAAGTCGAGAGGCCCGAAAGCATTGAAAAACTTTGGGGAATCGATGATGTTTGCTCTTGGGGCCCACTGGGGAGCGCTCGGAGAGCCCTCTTGGGCCGTGTGGGGGCATCTTGGGACGAAAGGGTCGAATTGTCCTTTCGGTCTCCTGCTCTTGGGCCCCTCTTGGGGCCGTCGTGGAGCCCTCTTGGGCCCCTCTTGGGGCCGTCTTGGGACCCTCTTGGCCCGTCTTGGGGCGGTCTTGGGGGTCTCTGGGGCCGTCTTGGGGCGGTCTAGGAGGCCTCTTGGGCCGTCGTGGAGCGTTGCAAGCTCGAAGGTCGAGACTCCCAAAAACATGTTTGAAAAAACCCATGGTAAATCAATTGTTTTTGCATACTGCGGCCCTCTGGGGAGCGAAAGTGCAGTCCTCTTGGGCCGTCTCGAAGCTGTCTGGGGCTGCCCGGAAGGCCCGCGGGACATCTCGCAGCCTTCTTGTGTCACTGTGACGCCACTTAAGGCCGTCTGGGCGGCTTTTCTTGGGCCGTCATTGGCCCCTTTTGGGGCCGTCTTGGGACCCTCTTGGCCCGTCTTGGGGCGGTGTTGGGGGTCTCTGGGGCCGTCTTGGGGCGGTCTAGGAGGCCTCTTGGGCGTCGTGGAGCGTCGGAAGCTCGAAAATTGAGAATCCCAGAAACATCGAACAAAAACCCATGGTAAATCAATGGTTTTTGCCTCTTGGGGCCCTCTGGGGAGCAAAAGTCGAATCCTCATGGGCCGTCTTGAAGCTATCTAGGGTTGCCCGGAAGGCCCGCGGGACCTCATGAAACCTTCTGGTGTCTCTGTGGCACCACTCAAGGCCGTCTGGGCGGCTCTGTGGTCGCTGGAGAGGGTCCCCAAGGAGCCCGGAGACCCGAGGCAGCTGGGAGAAGGCCCCTGGTCCTGTACCCATACATATATACATATATGTTTGTATATAAGTAAGTAAGTAAGTAAGTAAGTAAGTAAGTAAGTAAGTAAGTACGTACGTACGTACGTACGTAAGTAAGTAAGTAAGTAAGTAAGTAAGTAGGTAAGTAGGTAAGTAAGTAAGTAAGTAAGTAAGTAAGTAAGTAAGTAAGTAAGTAAGTAAGTAAGTACGTAAACATGTAAGTAAGTAAGTAAGTACGTAAATAAGTAATTCGGTATGCATGCATGTATGCATGCATGCATGTATGTATGTATGTATGTATGTGTATGTGTGTATGTATGTGTGTATGTAAGTAATTAAGTATGGATGAATGTATGTACGTGTGTATGTATTTATGTATGTATGTATGTATGTATGTATGATTGTGTGTATGTATGTATGTATGTATGTATGTGTGTATGTTTGTGTATGTATGTATGTATGCATGCATGCATGCATGTATGTATGTATGTGTGTAGGTGTGTAGGTATGTATGTATGTGTGTATGTGTGTATGTGTGTATGTATGTATGTAGGTATGCATGCATATATGTATGTATGTATGAATGTATGTATGTATGTATGCATGTATGTACATGCATATATAGAACATATACATGTGTACATCGGCAACGATCGAGACAGAGAGACAAGAGAGGAACACAGAGAGAGAGAGAGAGAGAGACATGCGGAAGACGAGGAGTGCGGGGAGGGGGACGACGGGGAGGATCAGGGCGAGGAGGACGGCAAGGAGAAAGAAGATGGAGAAAGGGGGACGGGAAGAGATCAAGGGAACAGCAAGCAGCTGACAATTCAGGTGGGGAGTCGCAAGGCCAGAGTCGCTGTGATCGAGCAGGCAAGCAGCGGATGAACACGTTGTGACCGAGCATGATTGAACACATATGGGCAACAGCGGAAAACACGTTATGATTGCATATGTGCGGCAAACCCAAGTCACAAGCATTGCAAGATGTCGGTTGCATCCTGTTTGACATCACCAGTAGCCCTCGACGACGTAGCTGCATGTTTGGATGCTGTTGCATACGCACAAGCCTGAAGCCCAGCAGAAAATATTAACCAGCACGCTTGCAGCGGCTGGTATGTGCCAGACCTTAGCTGTGTTAGGAAGTTCGCTCAAGTCAAGCCCCCTATGCATCGAGCCAAAGATGCGTCCATCGTTTGGGCCAGGTCCATGCGTCTTCAGCAGTCCAAGCTGCCTGGTGCCCAGGTCAGAAATTTGGTTAGGTCTCGTTGGACTCCAATGAAACATGCGCACATGTGGATTTCGGCCCCCAATGACAACATCGCCTTTAGCGGTGGCAGAAAGGACTGGTAACCCACAGGGCATTTCGCGATTCAACAGGATCAAATCGGCTGCATGGTCGACGATGTTCGAACACGAGTTCGGGTGATGCTCCCCCTGGACAGCTCGCCTCTTGCGCCAGCTCCAGCGATGAACGGCCACGCATCCGCGTCCTAGTCTGGCCGCGTGGGCCCGGCACATGAGAGGGTCGTTGAAAGAACAGCGGGCCGCCAGGCGAGGCCTCCGCCTGCAACGCCGCGCCTGTGGCTGCCACCCGCGCCTGGCGGCGGTCGGTTGGCCGCTGCTGGTGTGAAGAGTGCGTGGCGCCGCCTCCTCCTCCTCCTCCTCCCCCTCCTCCTCCTCGTCCTCCTCCTTTATCTCCTCCACGATATCCCCCTCGCCTTGCGCCGAGCACATCTTGCACCCACCAATCCAGCGTGGTGTCACCCACGGGGCTGACTTGGTATTTCCTGAACTAGTGCGATTGCTAACAAGAGACGTCTCGCACGAGCAGAGCAGGGCGCTGGGAGAATCTAGGGCAGGGCGCTGCAAGGCGAGGGAAGGTGTGGCGGTCAGGAACCTACCTCATGCAACTGAATATGCCCTCACCTAGCGCGCGGCCAGGGCACTGGAATTCACTCACAACCCTCTGTGCCAGTGGCCGCTGCAGAGCGACGTCAGCTGCAGCCTGGGCATGTTGTCCAAAGTCGGCAGCCGACGCGCTCGTGGCCACATGCTCTGGCTAGGTCGACTGTTCTGCCGTCTGCCGTAGGCGAATAGGCTGGAGGTATCGCGGCTGGAATACGGTGAACTGGCACCTTACCTCGAGGCGTGAAGTTAGATGGCCGCAGGACACTTCGAATTCTCTGAAAATATCATCACATGAACTCTTGAAGGTGCCCAGGGCCAGGATTGCGAGCGCTCTCCGGCGCTCGTGGGTGCTACTGGGGCGGCTCAAGTGATTCGTTCAGACACCTGGGAAGCGTGACTAGGAGGTAAAGTGTGTTCAACATGGCCTAAGATGTTCTCTGGGCCCATCCTGCAGCTCTCGTGGGCGCTTCTTGGGCCATCTTGAAAGCCTGTGAGGATGGCCCAAGAAGTCCCAAAGAAAAACAGACACGCTGTTGCCATACATCCAGCATGCGAATAAGCCCGAACTCGGCAAAGCTGCCCCAAAGATCGCCAAGAGGCTTTTCAGATGCCTCCCAAGATCTCCCCGAGGTCTCTGAGAGGCCTTTCGTCAAGAGGCTCCTGAGAGGATCCAAGAGGGCCCGAGACGTCCCAAGAGCTCTCCAAAACACACAAACTTGTTCAAGATGGACCAAGAAACCCGCAAGACGCCTCAAGAGAGCTCAAAGAGGCACCCCACACCCCAAGAGGGCCTAAGGAGTCATGTTTTCCCTGAGGCTATGAAGCGATTTTAGCAGACTCACCTTTTCCAAGCTTCCGACGCTCCTGGCCCGAGAGACCCCCAAGATGTCCCCAAGACGGCCCCAAGAGAGCCCCACAGGGGAACACAGACCGACATTTCTCGAGCTCTCCGCCCCAGGATGACCCCCGAGACCGCCAGCAGGCCCCAAGAGGTCCAAATCAGGTCAACCCGAGAGACCCCCACACCGAAACCGCCTCAACGAGGCTGAGAGGCCTCCCAAAGAGGCCTCTGACCTTCAACCCAGGCACGGCAGCGAGATGGGCAGAAGGCCACTAGATACACGAATGCACGCACATGTGCAAATACATTCACACGTCTGACGACCCCACTGCATGGCTGCGGGGTTGCCGCATGGTTGCCAAGGAGTACCAGAAAAAATGAGCATACGCATGTCTGGATTCACATGCTCTCGCCCAGGCCAGCCACGTCATATGTCTCAAGCTCCCTGGCATGTGTACATGAGTTCAGGTAGCGAATTAGCTAACCCGTAGCAGAACACTCGCGCGCGCGTACAAGTTGTAGCTAGAGGCCGCAGACCACGAGCATGAACAACTCCAGCTCCAACGTCACGGTCTTCTCCTCCTCATCGTCCTCGTCATCATCCTCACCCCTCCTTCCTCCTCCCTTCTCTTTCTCATCACCGCCCTCTGTTTCCTTTCCTCCATCATGTCCCACCCTCTCCCACACGTCTGGACAACTCCAATTCCTCTTCCTCGGCATCGTCCTCCTGAAACCAATTGTTGCTCTCACGGTCTCCATCGGCCCTTATCCCTCCTACCTCATCGGTCATTACTCTCCACCTCCCGTCTCCATCCGCACTCCGCCTTCTTCTATTATCTGTCCTCCTCCTTTCCCGTTCACGCCTTCCTCTGTCCTCTGTCCTCCTTCCTTACCGTCCCTTCCCCATGTCCTCCTCCCTTCCCGGTCCCTCCCCCTACCTCATCCGTCCCCCCCAGATCCACGCAAAGGGACACGGTTTAAACTTCAACACTGAAAGACATCGGAAAGGCGCGATAAACAAACAACAAAACAAAGGCGGTGTTTACGTGTTCGTGCGGGTAGCCACCCAAACAAGGTCATAGAGGTATTGAACAAATAGAAAAGGCATATCAGAAGGAAAGAAGAAACCAGCTTCGCATACACATGATGAGGAGTCCAATGCAGTTGCCCGCGGTGCGTGGGAACGAGCAGACCCTGCACTGTCTGGAAGGTGGAACCTCGCAAACAGACAGCCCGCCGCAGCGGCCGTGGTCTACCCAGGGGACGCCTCCAGGTTCAGCCCTGCCCTTCGTCGTACGACGGCCGCGTGGAGACACCGAAAATCCACCAACGGCGAAGTTGGGCCTCAACCTCCCTGATGAGGGCCTGGGCGGCGTCGCGCCTACCTCTTCAGAGCCGTCCGGTTGGGGGGAGGGGGGAGAACCCCGCTTCTGTGGAAATTGTCCGAGCACGCCCCCCACGACATGGGACGAGTCGCCCGCGCGGCCCGCGCAGAAGAAGCGTTGGGCTACGCATCCGGCGGCTTCCAGCGCCCCGCCCCTGGAATGCAGATGTAAAGGAGCCTCGCGCGAAGCACCGCGCATCCGGGACTGAGGTTGAAGATTGAGGCTGATATGGAGGTTGAGGGGCGGAAGGGGGAGGCGGAGGCCGAAGGGAGCTTGGAGGGCACAGCGAAGGCGAGGGGGTGTCAGGGGAAGGCGAGGGCGTCCGAGGGCGAAGGGGGGAGAGAGCGGAAAAGGGGGGGAGTGGGAGGCTGAGGTCGGGAGGAATGGGGGGAGGCAAGGGGAGGAGTGAGGGAGACGGAGGAGAAGAATGAGGGGGGGGGGGAGGCAGAGGTTGAGAGGGAGGTGGGATGAAGGTCGAGGCTGGGGCCAAGGTTGAGGACAAAACTGAAACAGAAGCCGAAAGGTGGCCCGCGCCCCCGCTCCCGGCGCCTGTGGCGGCTTTGGCTGGTTCGGCTTGCCGTGGTTGGGCGCCCCAGCGCCCTGGCAGCCGCGGCGGCGGACGGACTGGGGGGCGCCACCCGCCTCAGCACACCACAACAGGGATCACGCAACCTGGAAATGGGAGGGAGGGAGGAAGAGAGGAGTGAGGACGATGCAGGATGGAGGGAGATACGACGTATCAGGAGAAGAGGAAGGATGTTAGGAGTGAGGAGTAGGGGGGGACCTTGGCCAACGATCGAGCGAAAAGGGATTTGAGCGAGGAAGAATCCATCCGATCTTGTGAGAACTGGTCGACGGCAGGTGCTGCTCCGTTTGCTGAACGGGCCGGCCGTCGGGGGGCCCACCATGTGAGGTCTTGAGCGCTCCCGTGAGGCATTAGGGGGCTCACGGCGCAGGAGGAGGGGCGAGGTGACGATGATGGTAACGCAGGTTGGTGATGAATTTCCCGTGTGCGTCGGCATAGGTCACGTTGGCGTTGGGCAAGCGGGACACTTGGGGCCCGTTTCCTCTCGAGAACCCCACGGCTACGCGCCAAAACAGGTGCTTGCAACGACCGCGTGAATGTTGCGTTATGTGAAGCTCCAGCACGGCCAACACCGCGCCATTGGAGCATGTTTCGCGTGCGTGTGTATACGTATGTGTACGTTTGTACGCGTGTACATCTAGTTGTAGCTATATATATATATATATATATATATAGCTGCATGTATATAGAGATGTGCATAGTTATATATATATATATTACTACGCTCAACCCCTCAAGGCTTCTAGCGAGGCTTCTATAATATGTTATAGACTTCCTGCGGCACTGCGGGCACGGCGCGGCAACACCCGCAGCGCTGACCACCTCTGCGGCCAGGCTCTGCCGCGAGCGTCCAGCACCACGCCTCTGCGCAGTGCCTCGGCCACTCGCAACACATCATCACGAGAGATTATGACTTCTTGGCCTTCTTCTTTGCAGAAGGACCACTCTTTGAATTCTTTGGTTTGAACGCCAACGCCGCCACCTCTTTAGCAGCGGCTGTCCTCGGCGCAAAATCCTCAAGGATAAACATGCCTACTTTCTCAAGCGCGCTGTCAAACATCAGGATACGGAGGTCATTCATCACAGCCTCCCGAGGAAAGAAGAATATCCACTTATCCATTGCAACACCGTCAACCTCCACCTCCACTCGAAAGGCTCGCTGACAACGTATCGAAGTGTCAGCCTTAGCACGCTCGCCAAAGGCAATGACATTTTTGACTGCCTGCAGCGCTGCCCCCGTGGCATTGACTTTGTCCATCATCCCAGGCTGCAGTGGGAACTGAGACAAGCGAACCATCAAGCCACGCCCATACACATCAGGTTTCTTTCCGTGCGGGTGACCACGAAAATCATTGTTTTCTTCCTCTGCCTTTGCCCTTGCCGTTTTTCCCTCCTTGGTATAGTCTGTCTCCAGCTTGCGCATCAACTTGGCGAACACCCCGTCCGACGGCGACTGCAGCACGAGGTTGTCGATTCTGGCGTGGCTGCGATTCTCGTCCACCAGCTGCATCGTACACTCCGCCATCGCCATCGCCAACTTCTTCAAGTTGGTCGGTACCTCGTCCTCGTCCTTTTCCTTTGCCTCTCCCTCGCCCTTGCCCTCTCGCTTGCGCCTGGGGGCCTCGCTCCCTGCAGTCAGCGACGCGCCCCACTCTCCGAACATCGCCATCTGCGTCGTGACTGGCAGCTGCAGGTCGTCGAAGCACCGCCGCGGGCCTCCGAAGCACAGCAGGGGGCGCTCGAGGGGCCTGTGGAATCTGATCCACTGAAACTTGAAGAGCTTGAGCCCGTGCCTCCAATGACGCAGTGCAACGTTGTCGAACATGGCGCAAAAGAGTGTCACGACGTGTGAACTGCTGCTGGCACAGTGGGCACTTCAGATCAGACACATCTGCAAGCGGACGTGCGCTATGCATACGAGCTCTATGCATGGCTAACCCACGTTCACCATTACAGACTTCACCACACCCAGGACACACAATCGAGCGAACAACTTCAAAGCCACTTACGTCGTGGCGAGAATGAAAAGACAGAACACACTTAAGATACGCAATAGGCATAAGTGCCAACTCCCGAAGCCACTCACGTTCGATAATATCGCCGACGACATCGAGACCAGCACTCTGACACAATTCGGCTCTGCGGGCCTCGGGGAGAGAGGATAAAAGCTCACGGAGATCACGACACAGAGAGGCCATTCGATCACTAACAGCACACCCACCTCCACCTCCTTCTGTTTCAAAAGATAGCCTTCCAAACATTAGAGCACGGACGCCCACGGAGCCGTCATATGCAAGCGGGGCACCAGCAGGGTCCTCAAGGAAAACAGGTCGCAGAACATGTCTCCACCAGCACAACCGTCGATGCACAAGAGTAGGATGGATACTAAATACACGAGCACGTTCACGAATGACTGGGTTCGAAACTCGTTCGAGGTGCACTGGGCTCTTCAACAGATGACGAAGCTTTTTGGTCTGGAAACGTTCAACCCGGGCCTCGTCGGAGGCCGTCATGACACACACCTCGGTCGCATACAGTAAGATAGAGCGGGCCAGGGAGTTCCAAAGCCGAATCTTCAATGCGGTAGATATGGATGTGCTACGCCAAACTCGCAGGGTAAGTCGAGCATGTGCGGCTGTGGCCTTAGAAATACGAGTAGTGATCTCCTCAGAAGACCTACCGCCCCCTCTCACCTGAGCCCCCGCGTACTTAACCGACGGCGTGGCCGAAAAGGCCGAGTCCCCCGCACCAAACTTCACCATCTTTTTTTGGATATCGGTGTTGAGCTTCTTGGAGCCCTTCCCGCGGACCACGAACAAAGCCTCGGTTTTGCTGACATTGACCTTCATCTGTTTTTCCAGGACCGCACTCTGGACAAGCGAAACAAAATCCTCGATAACCCCGAAGTCCGCCACCTCCAAGAAGGAGACAAGGTCATCGACAAACTCCAATTGCGACGCATCCAGAGAGACAAGATCAAGGTCGGTGCTCAACAGCGTGCCGTGCTCACGTCTCTTAGTGAGAGTCGGGTCAAAGCACACGCTGATGGGGTCATAGCCAGCAGATTCACGGGCCTTCTGGATATCTCTGACCACGAACTCATACACAGCGAGAAAGAGAGCAGGTCCCTCAACACTGCCCTGCCGCACCCCTTTCTGGATCCAGAGCCTCCGCATAACCTTCTGAGTCTTGATATCCCGAACCAGGTAGCAGGTGCCATCATGGAGGCGTTCTTCAAATAGAGCTAACCCCTTAGAGAGAGCGAGGTCCTCAAGAGCCCTCCAGATATCATCCCTGGCCAACTTATCAAAGGCCTTCTCGAGGTCAAACAAGATAGCCGCCAAGATAGACACCTTTCTCTTAGATTTCCTGGAATTTCTGAACCTTCGGAGTATTTCATCAAAACATGCCAGAGCGTCCCGAGTAGCACGTCCAGGAAGAGCCCCAAACTGGAATACCGATACACAGCAGCAGCCAACCCATATCGAAACGGTGATAAAGCTAATCTAGAAACCATCTTACCCAAGTGCGCCAAGATATTCAAAGTACGATAATGGTTGGCAGCATTCGACCCGTCACCTTTTGGTTTTCTCAGAAACACAGTCTCCCCGCCCTTACATTGTGATGGGATCTCCAAACGAGAACCCACAGCAGCGACGAGATAAGTAAGCGGTAGTGCCACAACTGGAAGAGCAAGTTTCCAGAGCTCAGCAACGGCACCCACTGAAAAGGTCACGTTCACATCAGAATCCTGCGCAATCCGTAATCATGGTGCAGCTTTGTTATTCGGCAAAGACCCAATAGCATTCTCGACCGTCTCTTGCGTGATATTAATAAGATGATGCAGCTTATCATTTTCTTCAACCGCGCGCTGGCAGGCCAAGGGGGGGCGCTCATCCAGCGGAAGTTCCGTACCCTCAAGTATCTGAATCAAAGCCTGAGTACGAACATCCATCTCATGGTCAAGATCCATACACGGCGCGTTCCCATCCCACACGGTCACCATCGGCGCAGACGGTTTTGGAGCTAATCTATGGACCAACTTATATACTCCTCTTATGTCTTGCCTGCGTGCAGCCTCCTCAGCTTCCCCACAGAGAGCTTATGCCGCCTTTTGCTTCTCGGCCTTAATCGCCAGCTTAGCGTCGCGACGAGCCTGCTTCCACTTCGCCATCGCATGCATTTCCTGTTGGGAGCCTGCCCGTCTGCATTGGATAATAGCCAGTCGCTTCTGAAGTGCATGCTTACGTTGAATCAAAGCAATCGCTTCGTCAGAAAAATTCCAGTTAGACCTACACGATTTCGACTTCGGATCCATAACAAAAATCGGAGCAGCCGCATCAACAACTGTCGCTTCAAGCGCAGCCAAGTACGAGGTAGTACTATCAAAGACCAGAAAATGTCCACGCACTTGCTCCCACGGTCG
>CAUYUJ010003888.1:50000-67500 GCA_963575745.1 Prorocentrum cordatum
TTTCTACCCTGAACGTGGTCGCGGGTGGGCCGCGGGTTCCCCACCTGAAACCAATGCAAAAGATGCCCGCCGCAGGCGCCGAAAAATATGGTTTGTACCCTGAACGTGGTTTGGATCGCGGGTTGGTCGCGAGTTGGTCGCGGGGTGGGTCGCGGGCTCTCCACCTGGAAGGAATGCAAAAAAAGCCCGCCGCAGGCGCCGAATATGTTGTTTTGTTATGCGGATTACAAACATTAGCCCTTGGAAAAATCAAATGTACGCCCCGATATGAATAACCGCTATATATATACACGCTCCCATGTAATTGTACCACGATATATATGCGCTCCCATATAATTGTACCACGATATGTATACGCTCACATATAATTGTACAACGATATATATATATAGCCCGATATGGTTACACCACGATATAAATGTATGCGGGATATGAACACCCGATATATATATATATATATATATATATATATATACCAGATATAATTAAATAATACATATTATATATTAATATATATATATATATATATTAAACAATATAATATAATATAATATACTATAGTATAATATAATATAACATCATATAATATAATATAATATAATATAATATAATATACCATAATATAATATAATATACTACAACATAATATAACATAATATAAAATAATATAATATATATAAATATAGTCACGTATTAATATATACATTTCACTTCACGCTCATATTTACGATGGCAAGTTAATGTATACAGTACACACATACATGTTAACAAATATTGCTGCGCACTGATATATATATATATATATATATGCTTGGTAACGTTTTAGTCTGTGTTGTTACATACAAGAGTATAGTGTGATATGCGAATTTGTGTGGCCGTAGATAGAGCCGTGCCGAAACTTGTTTGTTGTTAGATTGATGCAGGAATTCCGTATACCATTCAGTGTTCAGTGGGTACCGGTATCTGATATATGATATATATACAGTGTGTGGCATATATCGATGGGGAGTTAAGTACATTGTCGTGGGGCGCTTCGGGGGCCAGTCAACGTATGTTCGAAGAGTACATGTATTATAAAGCTACCCGCTTGGGCCCTTAAGTCCCGTAGAAGTCCCATGGCGCGTCTCAGCCCAAGAGTCTCCGGGGGCCCGAGGACACACAAACCCCGCGCGTAAGAGAGCCTTGGGTCCAACGGCTGCATGTGAGGGGGGCCCTCGAAGGGGACGGGGGATTAGGGGCGGCGGCGGGGCGACGGCCTCGAGGAGCGGGCGCCGAGAGTATCCCGAGCGGAGTTGGCGATACCGTTTAGAGTCCCATCGGGATTGGCAGCAATCGTCGTTCAAGGGCAAAGTGGTTTGCCCCCCGAGACCCTGTGCCCCAAAGAGCCAGTACGAGGGGGCCCTGGGACCTCCGCTGAGTTCGGCGCGCCCGTCGCGCGGATCGTCGGCCTCGGGGCGGCGGACGGCGCGCGGCCTCAGGTTAGTTCCCCCTCTTCCTTCTCAGCGTCGTCGTCGTCGTCGTCGTCATTCTCCTCCCCCCCCCCCCTTGCCCTTCCCATCCTCGTTCCAACTCCTCTCCGTCCTCCTCTTCCTCCTCCTCCTCCTCCTCCTCGTCCTCGTCCTCCTCCGCCTCCTCCTCCTCCTCCTCCTCCTCCTCCTCCTCCTCCCTCTCCCCCTCATCCCCCTCCTTCGCCTCCCCCTCCTCATCTCTTTCTCTTCCTATATCCCTTTGTTGCTCTCTCTCTCTCTCTCTCTCTCTCTCTTTTTTTTTTTCTCTCTCTCTCTCTCTCTGGCACGGGCGGTGCCCGGGAGTCCTGGAACTCGCGGCGCAGGAGCGGGCGGCGGGGCTGCACCCCCCCTACCACTTCCTCGCTCCTTACTCTCTTGGTCGCCCGGAGGGGGAGGAGGGAGAGAGGAGGGGGGAGGGAGGGGGAGAAGGGGGGATGGAGGGAGGGGGGAAAGGAGGTGGCAAAGGGCGAGGGGGGCAGGAGGAGCAGCAGCAACGGCGACGATTTCGACGCGCTAACCTTTTGAAGCCGAGTTCCCATGCCAAGGGCCTTGAAGTCTGCATTTGGCTGCGTAGCAACACTGACAGTCCGGATAGCATTGACATCATCGCATCAATATTATATAAGGTATCTAAGGTTACCTAAACCCTAAACCGCAGCTCTAGATTGAAGAACCCTGGTTGAGAATTCCCCCGACGATGCCGTCCACATCGGGCTCGTCACTCGACGTTCCCTGCAGCTGGGGGCTTGTCTTCGCAGGCAAATGCGCTAACACTGACAAGAGAACTGCAGCAAAAACGAATCCCTGAAAACTGTTGCCCGCTAAATCTTTCAGGAATGCATCTGTGAAACCCAAGCTGTCCAGAACGTCCTGCCGAAAAAAACCTTTGGGAAAGCCGTGAAGCATCATCGACTCCTTGCCAAGAACGGGCCTTGGCTCATGCTTGGCTGGGGGCTGCGCCATGTACAGTTTGCCACGAGGAAGCAAGCAGGGCAACTTACCGTCGAAACCTTTCGAAGCCCAGCCTGCATTCTGATTGAGGTCAATCGCCATGGCATTTGGGTGGGAGATGCACTCGTACCCCATGACCATGCGGTCCCGCGCCGGCAGCGTCGAAAACCAGCGCCCCTCAGCGACTGCCTTCGGCGCCCTGCACTTGCGCCACGACACGTGTTTCTTTCGCAACAAGTCGGTGAGGTCGTTCTTCCACTTAGCTTCTGAAGCTGGTGATTCTGCGCTGGACTGCGCATGGACCTCGACAGCATTCTCGAACGCCTCGCTGACGTACTTATCTTTGTCGTTGAGCAAGAAGTCCTTCAACGGAAGCTGTTTCACCTGAAGGCTGGGAATATACTTGATCATACCTTTGAGAATGCCCCGGGCCTCGTCAACCTCCAAGCCTAAGACATTGCACTGCAACGCAATGATCCAGGTCCTCCTTCTCGCAGTTGCCGCTACGTGCACAGACGAGTGCACGACCTGCGTGTCGACCACGTAGCCGATCTCGCCCAGCTTGTCGATCATGTGGCACCGATTCTCGGACGTAACTTTGTCCATCTCGTCAACGTTCTCGCCCAACCATGTAGCTGGCCGATGATTTGCGAGGAAGCTCAGGAGCCCTTCGAAGGTAGTATGAGAGGTGGAGTTGTCATCTGCATTTTTGAGAACTTGCGACTTGTTGGTGTACTTTTTGCTCATTTTGCTCAAGTCTTTGCAAGACCATCCACAGACGCATATCGTGATCTTGCCCTCTGCGACCTTGATGATGCACAGCTTCTTCTCTTCCTTGGAGCCCTTCTGGCTCGAGCCCGAATGGACACTGCAGGCGGCGCAATCGTTTCCCATGTCCGAAATATCTTCGAAGATGCACCTGCCGTCGTCTTCGAAGATGTACTTCGACAAGTATTTCTGCTTCCTCTTGTCATTCTCGCACGCGAGAACAACATTGTACTTGGAGTCTCCGCCAAGCTCCTGCATGATGTGCTCCCCGACGAGCCTGGAGGCAAGCTGCGAGGCCCCTTCCCCCTCAGCTTCAGAGAGGGGAGGGGCCTCGCGGCTTGCCAGAGCGAGTAAAATCTGTTTAACATACAACGCTCTGACATTGCAGCATGAGAAATATTGAAGTGGGGCAGCGTGTTTTGAACGCACCCGACGCAGAACCCTTGGATCTCGCTCCCGGAGCAGAGGCTGTACACGCAAACCTCGTCGCCATACGATTTGAGCATGGCTTCGATACCTTGAGTTTTCGAAGGTCCCATCTTTTCGAGCATATCCCTAATGGCACGAGCAAGTGGCGATGTCCCGCTGTGGGGCTGAGACGTCTTGCCCGCTTTCATGGGTGGCGCTGTGCCACCCGCAGCTGCTGGTCGTTTGCGGGCTGACATCGTTGCTGCTCGAGCTCGGGCTAAACTGAACGGCACGCAGTTCCTAGATACGGGCTCGAGCCGAGGGATGCGGGATTACCCCTCCAGAGTGACGGGGCGTGGCCGGCCAAACTAACATGGGAGCCCAGATGAAATTGATCGCATAGTATGGCCTAGCTTCGCATAGCATAGCTTCCACTGGTTCGGGGCTCCGGGGCGCTTAGGAGAACCATAATAAGCCCAACCCAGTTAACTATAATGATGACCCCGTCATCACCGCATTGCACCCACACATGAGAACGCACGGCCCACAACCCATGAGGACGTCACTCACTGGGAATGTATGTTTTAAGGGTTTAGGGTATTTTCACGGTAACCGATCGAGCAGGCCAGGATTCAGTGACAGTGCCAGCGAAAAAACAGGCTGAGTCGTCGCTGTCGCCAATATGCAACCGACTGACGCGGGCTTGGCCGCTGCAAAATGCGCGTGCCGCGTCTCTTTCCCTGGCTAACTCAACCAGGATGTTGGCAACGCTAGATGGCACCGGCGTCACTAAGCTCGGCGTAGCATCGCCTTGGGGCCCAGGACTGGGATAGCCTCGATCAACTGCATGGATCATGCTATCGTCACCGTCGTTGTCGTCATGTTATCCTAGGCGCCCCTGCGAGCACGCTTAGCTGGAGGCTTCCCTAATTCGGTGCTGGCCTTACCCTTAGCCCTGCCCCGGCCCCTGCCTTTCCGGCCGCCGCCACGTGGGCCACGTTTCGGTGCTGCTTCTCCCTGAGGCTCCTCGTCTGCAGCAGCATCCTCCCCGCTCTCCATCGCGAAGTCAGCCAGCACCTCCTCAGCCTCTTCAGGCTCCTCTGCCTCCTCGGCCTCCTCGCCCCTCTTCTCTACCTCCTTGACCTCATCGTCCTTCTTCTCACCGGGCACCCCGTCCATCGCGATGATGTTCTCGACCTCCTTCTTGAGGGTGGCGGTCCACGCATCAGGCGCTTTATCCTTCATGTGCTTGTCGTGGATCTCTTCCAGCGCCTTTCGTGATTTGAGACCCTTCTTGGCATCGCGCGTGCTCTTAGCTGACACCAGCTGCCTGCAAGCCCAAGCCACGGCATGGAGCTCCGCTCTCTCCTGACTCTCGATGCAGGACTTCAGGTTGGCCAGCCGATCCTCTTGGGCACCAAAGTTGTCTCGTAGCTCCTCCATCTCATTTTGCGTATTGTTCAACTGGACGTTGAGCTTCTTGACCGACTCTGCGACCTTCTGGCCCGCCGTCTCGGTGAACGTCTCCAGGACGTCCTTCATCTTGGAAACAAGCTTGGGGACTTTCTCAGCGACCTCCGCGACGTGGCAATCCAGTTTGAGAGCGAGCTGCTGCGAGAGATCATCGTACCACCTGTGGAACGCCACGCACGTGCCCTCGTCGATCATGTTCCTCAGGGCCATTCGGCTCGCAACGCCGAGCTCCTTCAGGCACTTCATAGCATCGAACACGTTCTTCAATAGTTGGTTTTTGTTTCCATCATTGCCTAGGACACCTGGCACATCGCCCTTAAAGCCCATGTTCGAAGCGACCGTCACGCAGGCGTTGACAGTGTCCATCGTTGTGCGGATCTCCTCGCAGTTGTCCAGCCACCTGGACATCCTCATGATGTCGGAGTGCATCGCAGGAAACCAGAGAAGAGATTTCTTCACAGCATCCGCATCTCCCATGGGGACAAGTGCAAGCGACTTGCTCAATTCGTCCTAGGACTGGACGGGCGGGATCGCGAACATGCCTAGCCTAACTCAGTCCTACCCCTTGTAGAATATTGCCACCACTATTGCCACTCAAACTCAACCACAGCAACTAGTGCTGATGCTACTTATGCTATCGCTACCACTCCAACCACAGCGGCCACTACTGCCACTACTATTACCGCCGCTGCTACCACTACTGGTTATACAGTTATAAAATATACATACTGTTTGTAGTGTCTACGGGTACCACTACTGCTGCGACTAGTCTCGCTACTACTACCACTAGCTATTACCACCACCTGCTGCTGCCTCGTTACCACACAATGAGCTGCCGTAGCATCCCTTATCTTCTCACGGATAGATCCACAAATATATTGTCTGACTGTACTGGTGAGCCTATCTACAATATTCCAGAAGGAGGCCCTCATTGGTCTTTTGGGATTCCCAGCAAGTGGGGGCCATCATTGGTCTTTTGGGATTCCCAGCAAGTGGCTTGCTTGAGGGTGGTGCCCCGAAAGGTTCACTTGGGGCTCATATGTGGCTCACTCGAGGTCGCCCCGGTGCCTGGGAAGCGTCTCAAGAGGGCCCCGAGAGAGGCCAAATCATGTTGCACATTTGTTTGGGGGGACTTTCGGGCCTCCATGGGGGGCTCATCTCATAAGTGCAAGGCTCTGTGCTCTCAAGACTTCCCTTCGAAATTTGAACGCGAAATCCAAATTGGTCCCCAGCCGCACTCCTTCATCTGGCTCAGGGTCACGTCGTGCTTCTCCTTGACCACTACCGACAGGTCCACGGCGCCCCGGAACGCAGAGGAGGCGGGCTTTAAGGCCTTGAAGTCCCGAAGGTTGCCCAAGGTCAAGCCCCCTGAAACACCTGGCGAAGTACATCCCCAGAAGCCCGAGGGCACAAAGTCATGGGATGGAAATCGTTGGTACAGAGTGCCGAGCTCTTCGCAGAGCATGCGAAGTGATTGGCATTGTCCCATCCTCCCCCACCTCCTCCTCCTCCTCCTCGTCCTCCTCCTCTGCGTTCCTCGGGAAGAGAGCCGATGGCATTGTCGAGCTTGCTCTGCAACTGTAGAAGCTTTGGTTAGTCCTGGCTGCCACTGCAGCGCAAGCGCATGATGTCCATGGCGGCGTTGACAACTATCTCGCAGGACGACACCGAGTCCACTATGGCGCGGCTGACACTGCGCTCCTGGGACGTGTCGACATCGCGGCTCGCCATTGCATTGGCGTATTTGATCGGCATGACATTTGCCAACGAGATGTCCCGAATGATGGTAACGGTCCCCTTGAAGAGCTGGATGCTAGTCGGGGGCTCCGGAGTACCCATCGAGGAGAGATTATCTCTGTGAGCGTTGGCTAGCGCGGTCATACCGCCTAGACCTTCGGCAACCTGGCTGCAGCAACGCTCTTGCAACGTACCCAGCGCCGACACTGTAGCGTCGATGCCCCGCGTGAGCAACTGGAGTTCCGCTTTGGGGGTCTCCACCTTCAGGGATGTATCCAAGCATTTGGTAAAGATCTCGTTGAACGCGGTGAAGTCTCCAGGTGTCCACGCGCTCGGATGCTGAGTCGACTTTTTGAGCAGAGAAACTATCTTAGCCAGCGACCTGCCGACGACGCTCTGCGACTTCTTCTTGGCGACCACGTCGTCGAGGATGGCCCGCGCGTGGCCGAACCCATTCGAAACCAGGGTGCCCGCGAGGAGCTCGCTGTAGTTCTCGTCGGCTGCGAACTTCTTGAACTCTTTGATGAGCCTCTCCTGGGTCTCGCCCTCCACACCAGTGCCCGGCTCGCATGTATCGATGGCCATCAAGAACTCTTTCAGGATGTTGCTGTCCTCAACAGGCAAGATGTTGCCCGGGCCCTCCTGGCCGCATACATGCTTGATCAACTCTTGAATCTTACCTAGAACAGCGATGTCCTGTTCTCGCTTAGCTCCCGCAATGTTGGACACCAGGAGCTGTAATTGAAGCTCCACCACCTCTGCATTAATGCGCTGGGCATCCTGCAAGCTGTTGGAAAGCGGATGGGTCGGCAAGGTGGGATTCAGATGTGATTGCAGTAGCTTCCACTTTCGGTAGCGAGCAAGATCTTGCCCTTGGCAAAGAAACACCTATACCTTGATTCCAAGTGGGATGTCTACTCCGTTGGTGGCAACGCTTGTCATCAAAGCCGCACTCTTCTCTGCGTCGCAATCCTGCTTGGCAACTTCCCTCAGCAAAGACTGAATTGCCCTAAGGTTGCCTCTGGCCGTCCGTATGGCATCCACTGCTCCTTTCGGCGTGGTCGGGCGCTTGGTAACGTTCGAATCCATGGTAGTGAACTCCTTTAGCAGGAACCCAAGCTAACATATATACGACACGTCTTACTTGTTAACGTGTACGCTACCCCACACCATTGCTAGAGCCCCTCAGAGGCCCAGTGCGATTCCCTGACAAAAGCCAGGACTGGAGAGGAAGAAGGTAGGGCGCACCGATGATGAGAAGTACGTCCGACGAATATTCACTATGTCCTAAGATACGTAGTGCCAGTGGGTAAACGAGGACGCATGATGTAACTCACGACTACTTTCGCCATTGAAAGCTATAGGGGTATATGATATATGGTATATTCCTATGCTACGGTTGATTGGCACTGGGGCTCCTTGATGTACGGCTCGCAGTCCTTCGCCACCTTTTTCGCATCCCTCGTTGAAGTTTTGCACGTCAGCTGGAGAAGCGAAGCTGGTCTCGAAGATGGACTCCTGCAGCTGCTTGAGGCCCCCCGCTACTTTGCCCCCAAGCTCGGGGAAGCCCTCGTGCGCCAAGAGGCCCGTCACATCTGTTGGGATCTTCGAGACTTTCCCTTTTCCCCTTCCCTTGGGCGGCTTGCCTGCCGGCGGCGCGCTTGTGTTGTTCTCAGGTCCAGGCGATCGGCCTGTTCTGGGTGCTTTCTGGGACGGCGGCGAAGGGCTCGGAACTTTCGCATGCGCCCTGGCCCGCGCTGCGACTTTCTTGGGCGCGGCCGTGGCAGTCATTGGCCCGAGCAGCGTTCCTGCAAGAAAAGAAACACCATCATCACCGTCACTGCTGGAGCTCATATCCGCGTCCTCCTCGTCCTTCTTGACCTCGTCTTCTCCCGTCGGGCCGCTGTCGTCCTGTGCCGGAGGTCCGCTCGACGAGGCTGGCGCCGAAGGAAGTTGCAGCTGTTTCATGGAGCCCGTGTGCGCAGATAAATGTGTCGCAGCAGCTGCAAGTTGTCGATGATCGGCTTCTTCTTGGCCTTTGCGAATGCGAGCGTCGCCTGAGTCGACCTCCTCCCTGATGACAGCCTGCGGGAGACCCATAAGAATGTGCGTGCATCTTGTGGTGTGACTACCCCTTTCATGGGTTGGCCCGCATGAACACTGAAGCACGCACCATTCCATGTCTAGCGGGGAGCCACACCACAAGTGATGGCACACATTCCATGGGTCAAGGCGCCGAGATGTCGACGGCGATCTCCGCGTCGCATTCTCCCTCGGGCAGCGTGCGCAGGCAGACGCACTCCGTCAAGCCACGCCCTGGCAATACCAGCTTTTTGACGATGTGGCCCTCCTCGTGAGGCTTGCTGTCCAGGTACTTATCCTTCCACTTGTCCATTGCTATGGCACGTGCATTATCCTTGACCCTCGTGCCCTCCTTCCTTGCGATTTCGACGACCTTCTTGCGAGACTCCACAAGCCCCTCCATGATCTGACTCCTTTTGTTACCCTTCAGGCGCTGGGTAATGCGCCCAGCATTGACGTGCTCGATGGTTTGTTTCTGTACTTCGACCCACTCGTCAGTGAGAGTTCCACTATGATCTTTTTTCATAGCCTGGTGGAGTGCTTCGGTGTCCTTATATTGGCCTTCGCCGTCGCCAGCAAACGATCCGAGCACGAATGACCATGTACATATGCGACATACGAGGCCTTTGGCGTTCAAGGGCTGTCCATGAGCCCAGGGCCACGTTG
This sequence comes from Prorocentrum cordatum, assembly GCA_963575745.1. Taxonomy (NCBI): domain Eukaryota; class Dinophyceae; order Prorocentrales; family Prorocentraceae; genus Prorocentrum; species Prorocentrum cordatum. The sequence goes on from CAUYUJ010003888.1 coordinate 59,594, forward strand.
GCATTCTCCTGCACCGCCTCCACTTGCCCTTAAGCAGCGGGTTCAGCTCGTTGGAACCTCGGGGCCATAGGAAAGCAAGACAATACATTTCGTGATTTCATACGTTGATATTGGACCCCTCCTGGAGCCCAAACGCGCGAGATGGTCGCGCTGCGTCCAGCCGCGGCGACGAGTTTTATATGCTAAGAGCCTCGGGCTTTACATACCCCCTGCTTCCAGCTTCCCCCTGATGCCTGCCCAAGGCCACCTAGCATACGGCCTACGCCTCATGAGTTATATCCGATGTCCTTTCACAACTGGTGCTTGGGGTGGCTTTCTCCAAAGACTAGATCCCATCCAGAAGCAGCCATCGCCTTGCGTGCGCCAGAGCTCGTGGATAGATATGGGCTGAGGGTCAGCTCAGCCTCCAGCTGGAAAGCAGGTCCTGAGGCCACCAAGCCCGAAAGGGTCGTCGTTCGCCTGAGCCTGAATGGCCCACCTAACGAGGCAGCAACGGCTCATGCCTGACCACTGGAAGGCGAGAGCACCGAAACATCTTAGGACATCAAGCTCGAATCCCCCCGTGAAGTGTTTTTTCGCGTGCGTGCGTGCGTGCGTGTGCGTGTGTGTGTGTGTGGTGGGGGGGGAGGGGGGGTACTCAGCGCGCGCGCGCGAGCACGCGTGGGGGGGGGGGGGTAGGGGGGTACTTAGCGCACGCGCGCGAGCACGTGTAGGGGGGTAGGGGGGTACTTAGCGCACACGCGCGAGCACCAATTGTGTTGATATCTTTATAATGTATTCATATTGGGTGATCATTATAATAATATTATTCATATAGGGGAATGGCCTATTCATATCGGGGGGTGCCGCTTACAGAGGCCAGATGCTGCTTACAGAGGGGTTCTTGCTGCTTGCAGGGCTTGTAAGCAGCAGCGCGCAGTCTCCCCCATATGAATAGCACGATGAACAGTTATCACACCATATGAATAATATTACACTGCCATATGAATAATATTATTATATCGTCATGCCATATTAAATAACATTACAACGGCACCAACCAGGCTTCCTAATAACTTCCAGTGCTCTTGTGAACGCAATCGCGAGACAACGTGTTTGCAAGAGCGATGCCCCATCGCATGCAGGATGAGGAATGGGGGCGAGCTGGGGCCAGCAATGCCAATGCTGCAAGGACTTCGAGGCAGCTTCGTGAGAGCTCCCAACGACTCAGGAGGGGGCGATGCAGGCGGAGAGGAGGAGGAGCAGGAGCAGGAGAACGAGGCGAAAGGACCCCCTCAGCAGGAGGACCAGAAGGGAACGGACCCCTCGATCCCCATCAACAAGAGAACGTATGGCCCCCTCCTCCCCTGTATTCCTCGTGCTCCTACCTCCTCGCTCCTCCTTGCCCCTTTTTCCCTCCGCCATCCTCCCTCCAGTGTCCCCCCATCCCCCATCCTTCCTCCTCGTGTTTCTCGTTGCACGCACTCTGGCGGGATCTGTGAACGCGAGACAGCCCAGTTCAGACGCTGGCCAAACGACTGGGTCGCACCCAGACTTCGAGGGTCGCGCTCGGCGCTCCACATACTGAAACCATTCCACATCCTCCTCCTCCTCCTCCCACTGTTCCTCCTCCTCCTCCCCCTCCTCATCTTCCTTGTCCTCCTCTTCCTCCGTCCCCCTCTAAACAGCATCGCCCTCCTCCTTCTCGTCTCTTCATCTCTCTTCTACTCCTTTCGCACGTGCTTTACACACAGCGGCGCCTACTGCGCGGCCACCGCCGGCGCGGAGCCCTCGCCCTCGGAGCTAGAGTTGCCGACGTCAACGGCGTCCATGCTTTCCTTCTCGACGATGAAGCGCACCGCATCCTCGCCGATGTGGTCCATCCACGTTTTGAACAGTGCGTGCGGGAAGTAATTCTCCTGCTCTGTGAACGCGGCTCTGCCATAGATCAAGATGTCTGCGTTGTCGCAAATGTGGGTAAACTCCGCCGGGTCACTCTCGTAGTAAATGATGTACCAGAGCGCTTGCGAGCCCCGCGGCGTCTCGGAGGTTGAGCCGTTGACCTTATTCTCAACAAACGGGGCGATGAGCGCGGTCGTGTCAAGCAATAGCTTGCCTTGACTGGATCACAATTGATACCTCACCCTCACCCTTACCCTCTGGATACGAGGCTGCGGCCCGTAACAATGACTACGACGTGTACAGCGGCCGTAACTCTATAGAGATTGACCACGACTCATACTATGACTCTATGACCCATACTGGGCCGGGCTACGACTATGCTTTCTCTATGTCTAGGCTCTACTGAGCCTATGCCGATTACTAGGATACGCTCCACAACTATGACACTATGGCTAATATTGTGACTACGACCCATGCCCAGAACTACCTAAGACGCCCGCCCCCATTTATGCAAAAGCCACAACCTTCCTCAGTCAAGACCACGGTGTGCCCGCAGATGGCGCCCAGGATGACGCCGTGAACGGTATCCGGAATGCCGAGCGCCTGTTCGGATACTCGTTTGGAGTTTCATTCGTGTTCCCATCCATCTACTCAGCAGGAAGACGAGGAGGGAACATATCCCCTCAGCATGATGACGAGGTGGGACCACATGTCAGAGCAAAATTGCTGTGGGCCGAAGGCTGAGGGGATCCGTGCCCTCCTCCTCTCCCTGCCGAGGATCCTCCTCTTCCCCCTCCTCCTCCTCCTCCTTCTCTTCCTCCTCCTCCTCCTCCTCCTCTTTCTCTCCCTTGTTCGCTATCGTGCATTCTTGCTCGTCCCACTCTTCCTCGAGAAGACGACGCAGACACGACCGCGACGTCAAGTGAGGACGGGGGAATGGAGGAATATTGAATAGAGTTCGAGCAGCAAGGCATGTGGCATGTGAGTTTACGCACGGGACAGTGGAACTATTTGAGCCCGATGTGGCCTCCTTCGCTCCATCACCACTGGCGGCAGGTGGCTGAGCAGCACTCGTGCCCGGGTCGCCTTGGTAGGCCTCATTGTCCGAGTTACCGCTGTCCTCGTCGTCCAGAAGGATAGCCTCGTCGCCGAACATGTCACGATGGACGGACTCCTGTGTAGCTGGAAGCTCCTCCGAATCCGCGACTGATGCCGGCGCCCTGCCCACAGGTGAACGTGAACGTGACATGAGAGATACACCCACTGCACGGGTGTCGAACAATGGGTAGCACACTCGAGCCGCCTGTGGCTCATGGTACGCCCCTCCCTTGCCGCGGGCCATGCCGTGGCTTTCCAGCGTCGACTCCAAATATAGGCGATAGGCCTAGAACAACAATCGAAACGCTAAGGCTGAACGCTAAGGCTGGACGCTATGTCCGTTAAGCGGACCGAACATAACTAAGTTGAGGCCAACGGGGCACATTAAGGGTACGCCGAGTGCAGACGAGGTAAGAACTCCATAGGCTGTAGGCCTTGGTGTAGGGCCGAAGGATGTAAGGCTATAAAGGCCGCCGCTGGCACTCATGCGATTGCCCTCTTCCTCCTCCTCCCCCTCCTGCTCCTGTTCCTCCTCCTTCTCCTTCTCGCCCACCATTCGGCGCGAATTCTCTCAGAGTCGACCTCCGAGCGCTTCCCGAGCGACATCCTGACCAGTCTTCGGAAGGGAGTGGGTCAGCGACGAGGCAGCCTGCGAGCATCCTATCGTGAAAGACGCAAGAGGGGAATCTAATGACGGTGGTCGCGCGGTGGGATGGCCGCGCCAGACACTCGCAACCCCCCCCCCCCCCCTCTACTGGCAACGATGGAACGATGGAATGAATAGAGGACTTTATTGTGGCACACCTGCACTTGCAGATCGCAATGCCAGTGCTGCAGTCCATATGCGACCAAAGCCTCGGGCTTGTCGCCCAGATTACAATACTTGGAGCGGGGGGGGAAGGAGGGTAAGAAGGGGGGGGGGGTAGGGGAGGATAGAGGAAGAGGAGGGGGAGGGGGAGTAGGGGAGGATAGAGGAAGAGGAGGAGGGACGAGAATAGGGAGGGGAAATAGGGGCAGAGGAGGGTGAGGAGGAATGAGGAGGATCAGGGAAAGTCAGCCGTGGTGCTGAATTCACGTTGGCCTCCTGCTAGAGCGGGCCCTTTTCAAGTTTCGTCACCTCCTCGATGCCTCCCTCTTTCCGCTCCGCTCCTCATTGTCCTCCCCCGTCCTGCTACTACTACTATCACTACTACTACTACTTCTACTACTACTCGCGTCGATCTGTTCTGCTTCGGCCATGCTAAGCTTACCCAGCTTTGATGTATTAGTGTCCTAGCGTAGTGTATTACAGCCTCGTGCTTACAGTATGAATCGTGCGCTGTATTATACACTCGTCATCGCCGCCGTCGTCGTCGTGGCCATCGTCATACGGTTCTATACGTACAGCCTGGCTTTCGTCAAGGGCCCTCGCCCCTGCGAATATCTCTCCACAGTTTGATATGCTGCGACTTACCGCCAGGGCCATATGGCAAGTCTTCCCTGGCTTGGAACCACCGCCGGAGCTGCTCAATGCTATATGCGTCTTTAGTTCTCTGCAAAGGCGGCTTACACTGGTGCAGTCTACAATATATAGATTGGCACTCTTGTTTCGCGCCAACGTGCATCGGCCGGATGTGGCCGAGAATCCATTCGGGCGGCCCAGGGCGAAACACTTGATGGGATATCGGGTCATAAAGTGGAAGGTGTGCGTCAGCCATGTGGTCAAATACACCAGGGGGCGGTGGTGGGTCAAACCCTTCATCAGGTTCCAACGGGTGGGCAATAGGGGCATGGCCCCCTTCAACTGGCATCGCGCCGCCACCTGCAACCCCGTGGTCTCCTCCGTCCGCTCCGCCTCCTCCATCGCCGCCATGCCCTCCACCAGCACCGTCGTCGCCTCCTCCGTCGTCCTCATCTTCGCCGCCATCGGGCGGATCATCGCTTGCAAAGCCCTCGGGGGGATCGCCCAGTTCGTCGCCACCAAGGTGCTCGTCGTGATCGTGGTCATCCTCGGCATCGGGCGGATCGCCACGACCAGGCGCTCCACGTCGGCCTCGACCTCGCCCTCGCCCTCTGCCTCCTCCCCGCTTTCGAGTGGGCCCAGCTGGCCCAGGATCTAGCGCCTTCTTGACCTGAGCCCGGGATCGGCAGTCGCAGTTGCCCCCTTGACTCCTACTCATCTTCTTTCTGCGCCCGCCAATATCCAATCCTACTCCTACTCCCCCTCGCTTATCCCTCCTTCTCCTCGTCCTCTTCATCACTCCCCCCTCCCCCCCCTCCTCCTCCTCCTCCTCCCCCTCCTCCTCCCTCATCTTCCTTCTCCGCTCCCCCTTTCCCAACTACCATGGCCGCAACCGCTGCCGCTACCTTCGTTGCTACCGTTGCCACCATCTGCCACTACCGCCCCGAATACGACTACCATCGCAATCACTATTCGTTATCAGTACCGCTAACGCTGCTGCTACTACTGCTACTACCACTGCTACTGATAATGCTACAACAACACCGTTTAGGCAAAGAGGGTGGGCTTGATTACTTGGGCCCATGACCTTCGACAAAGGGTCGATGTTTCGAACAACCTTCGCATAGAGCTTGTCGTCAATGGCCTCGGTGCCGATCACTTCCAGCTCATCACGCCTCACAAACTTGTAGTTTACAGCATAACAGTCAAACCCCTCGCCCAGACATCTCCACTAACTCATGAGTAAGAGCACGATGTTCACACAAAGCTCTTGATCCCCCATCCATGGGAATCCTCGCTCGCGCACCTGGCGCCACCATTCTATCAGAAACGCACTTCATCATGACACTGAGTACAGGGTTGAGCAGCCTCGCCGCGCGTAGCAATAAGATGGGTTCTTTGTGTCCAATATGTCGTGGGCATAACAAGAACAAGGGGAAGCAGTCTGAGCTCGCACAGCCAGCCGGTGTGTCTATGGCCCCGTTGAAGGCCGTCAGTTTGCGAAGCAGCTCAGCCTTGACATCGAAGCTTGATACCTGCTCGGCGGTCAACCTTTCTTCGCAATAACCACGGCCGTACTTTCTGCAACAACCTGCGCCAACAGGAAGCTTGAGATCTCGGGTGCCAGGATGAATCTCGGCCCCGACACTTTCACGCCAAGCTGCTGCTAATTGCTTGACGTTGTACCTGAACGTTTCCACGATTTCTTCCCGCACAGGGGAGCGTGCATCGCCCAAAGAGAAAGGCGTGGCTTCCTTTGGCATTGGTGGCGTGTAGGGGCTACTTTCAGCAAGGGAATGTTCTCGTCAATCTCAATCTGTGCAAAAGACTGCTGCTCCTCTTCTGACATTGCTGCCCACTCAGCCGACAAAGATGCCATGGTGACGCCGCGACGTCCCCGGCGCCTCGCCGAGACGAGTCGGCGATATGCATGTTCAGCACGTGGTGGTCGAACAACTTCAGGTCGCGGCGGCGGCGGGACGACCGCATCGCGCTTCCATTGCTCAGCTGCCAATCGATGAACCGCTGCCAACTCGCTGTTGAAATGATTCGAACATAACGTTGATGGGCAAAAAGCCTTCCCCGAACAGGTCGCTGCAAACTTGCGGCATCTCGCGAAGCGGTCCTCTGTTTGGATGTTGGAGTTCACGCAAAGGCCGAACGTGTCCTTCAGGAAGGATGCGTTGTCAGCTTCAGACCGACCAGCTTCCAAGCGCTTCTTATACAGAAGAGTTAAGCCGTCCGCCGGCGGCACGCAACAAGGTTGCACCCTTCTGACTTGATCGTGTAGCCCGTCCCTCTGCGCCTCGTCTGCGAGCGGGGAACATAATCGCGCAAGAGGCCACGGCCATTCATCAAATGGAAACACGCATCGCAAAGATAAGCCCGCTGCAAATTGGAGTGCCAGAGTGCCGAACGCGTGCGTAGTGTTGGTTTCCCATGCGCCAGCATGCGCCACTGCCGCCCAGAACGTATCGTCCATACTCCGCATGTGTTGCTGCAACTGGCGTAGAGTTGATTCTGTCGGTGAAGTACTTGAGACGCAATATGAGATGATATTATCTGAAACTCCCATCCTCGCACCCTTGAAGCTTTTACCCATGAGTCTCAAAGCTGGGTTCATGGCAAGGCCAGCGCACTTCAGCCCCAACAACGTCTCTGGCTTTGCCAGCCACTCAGATGTCTTCTTCCAGCGGGCATGCTTCACGATCTTATAAAGATTCTCGCCCTCTGGCCCACCGACGTCAATCTCGCCGATCACATTCATTGGGTCCGATGGATCAGCAATGTCACTCTTCGCTTGAATCATCGCGTCCGAGACGATATGGTGGAAGTTGACCGCAAATCCCCACCACGCAATGGGCCCATACAACTTGTTCCAACGATTGAGTGCTGGTATGGCCGGACGTACCGATAAGAGCGCTTCGTCCAGTAACCTGTAAACAAATTGAGCTGCGTCTTCATCTGATGTACAATTGCACCCAACAGTATAGTCGCAAAAATGAATAAAGTCGCCCCTATCACCCCACTTACCAGGGCACGCACGTAGCAGGCGCCGCCTTACTTCATATCGATGTTGTGATGCGCGGCCGAATTCCCCCTCATCTCTATGGTCGCTGTTCGCACTCTCAAAGTGCTGGTCGGCCCAGTCAAGCGTGTGGACCATCGCAAGATTGGATCGGTAGTTCTCCTCAGGAGCAGGGTCGCATACTCGCCGCACGCGACTGCACATCTTCTTGACATGCTTGCGCAGGGTTTTCATGCTCAAGGAACGTCGCAAAAGTACCGATGCACAATACAGAGGCGAAGCCAACTTCAAGGGCCCCATCGCGTGCACCCAAGCAGCGAAGAGCATGCGCATCATGCAGCTGCCATGCAGAAAACCAAATCCCAAATCACCAGCCGATTCAGCGCAAGACTCGTGGGCAGATGCACCCCAATGCATACCTAGCTTAAGTAATGAGTTCGCCCTGTCCGAATTGAGTAC
>CAUYUJ010003889.1:0-52500 GCA_963575745.1 Prorocentrum cordatum
GCCACGAAACGTGTGAGGGTGTGCCAGAATGGGGGGTGGAACCGCATGCGAGCGCAGCCACTGGGGCCTTCGGTGGAGCTCCCCATGGGGCCACGAAACGTGTGAGGGGTGTGCCAGAATGGGGGGTGGAACCGCATGCGGGCGCAGCCACTGGGGCCTTCGGTGGAGCTCCCTATGGGGCCACGAAACGTGTGAGGGGCGTGCCAGAATGGGTGCGGGAGGGGGAGGAGGGGGGAGGAAGGGGAGGAGGAGGAAGGAGGAGGAGGAACGCGGGGCAACATCTCTTCAAAACGAGGACCCAACACCACAGAATGGTTGGGAATAAAAAATCCCCATATTGTCCCATATTGCCTGGGCTTTTGTCTTCCCCCCACTTCCCATATTCTCTCATATTTTCCAGGGAATCGACGATTAATTGTGCCTGTGTGTGTTCTTTCCCTTCTGAATTGTTGCCGGCTGCATCGGAACGAATTTACGTGCGAGCGATCAGATCCGTCATGACATAGAAGCACAAATAGCTATGTACCAGGGACGGAATGCCAGGACAAACGGGTTCACTCTGGATAGTTCCGCTTCGAAGTTTCACCAGCGCCACCACGCATGCAATCCAGAAAATATCGAAGGCCAGTGCATTCGGCAAACGTGCTCCACTGTCGTTCTGCTCGATCGGAACTGACTGGTATGATCTACGACGTTTTGTTCTGTTGGGCGGACTTGAAAATCTGCATCAGTTATGTAAGCTTGTTGTTCGACAGATAAATTAGCCTGACGAAAGACCCAACCATACGTAGTTGTGAATATCGCAATTGTGGATATATTCTTCGGTGGCGCCCCCGGGCCACGAAACGAGTGAGGGGTGTGCCGAAATGGGGGGGTGAAACCGCATGCGAGCGCAGCCACTGGGGCGCTCGGTGGAGCTCCCTATGGAGCCACGAAATGTGTGAGGGGTGTGCCAGAATGGGGGGTGGAACCGCATGCGGGCGCAGCCACTGGGGCCTTCGGTGGAGCTCCCTATGGGGCCACGAAACGTGTGAGGGGTGTGCCAAAATGGGGGGTGGAACCGCATGCGGGCGCAGCCACTGGGGCCTTCGGTGGAGCTCCCTATGGGGCCACGAAACGTGTGAGGAGTGTCTAGAATGGGGGGTGGAACCGCATGCGGGGCGCAGCCACTGGGCCTTCGGTGGAGTTCCCTTGGGCCACGACGAGTGTGAGGGTTATGCAGAATGGGGGTGGGACCGCATGCTGGCGCAGCCACTGGGGCTTCGGTTGAGTTCCCTCTGGGCAACGAACGTGTGAGGGGTGTGCCAGAAATGGGGGGTGGAACCCGCATGCGGCGCGCCACTGGGGCCTCGTGGAGCTCCCTATGGGGCCTAAATGCGGTGTGAGCCCTATGGGCCACGAAACGTGTGAGGGGTGTGCCAGAATGGGGGGTGGAACCGCATGCGGGCGCAGCCACTGGGGCCTTCGGTGGAGCTCCCTATGGGGCCACGAAACGTGTGAGGGGTGTGCCAGAATGGGGGGTGGAACCGCATGCTGGCGCAGCCACTGGGCCTTCGGTGGAGCTCCCTATGGGGCCACGAAACGTGTGAGGGGTGTGCCAGACTGGGGGGTGGAACCGCATGCGGGCGCAGCCACTGGGGCCTTCGGTGGAGCTCCCTATGGGGCCACGAAACGTGTGAGGGGTGTGCCAGAATGGGGGGTGGAACCGCATGCGGGCGCAGCCACTGGGGCCTTCGGTGGAGCTCCCTATGGGGCCACGAAGCGTGTGAGGGGTGTGCCAGAATGGGGGGTGGAACCGCATGCGGGCGCAGCCACTGGGGCCTTCGGTGGAGCTCCCTATGGGGCCACGAAACGTGTGAGGGGTGTGCCAGAATGGGGGGTGGAACCGCATGCGGGCGCAGCCACTGGGGCCTTCGGTGGAGCTCCCTATGGGCCACGAAACGTGTGAGGGGTGTGCCAGAATGGGGGGTGGAACCGCATGCGGGCGCAGCCACTGGGGCCTTCGGTGGAGCTCCCTATGGGGCCACGAAACGTGTGAGGGGTGTGCCAGAATGGGGGGTGGAACCGCATGCGGGCGCAGCCACTGGGGCCTTCGGTGGAGCTCCCTATGGGGCCACGAAACGTGTGAGGGTGTGCCAGAATGGGGGGTGGAACCGCATGCGGGCGCAGCCACTGGGGCCTTCGGTGGAGCTCCCTATGGGGCCACGAAACGTGTGAGGGGTGTGCCAGAATGGGGGGGGAACCGCATGCGGGCGCAGCCACTGGGGCCTTCGGTGGAGCTCCCCTGTGAGGGGTGTGCCCGCATGCGGGCGCAGCCACTGGGGCCTTCGGTGGAGCTCCCCATGGGGCCACGAAACGTGTGAGGGGTGTGCCAGAATGGGGGTGGAACCGCATGCGGGCGCAGCCACTGGGGCCTTCGGTGGAGCTCCCTATGGGGCCACGAAACGTGTGAGGGGCGTGCCAGAATGGGTGTGGGAGGGGGAGGAGGGGGGAGGAAGGGGAGGAGGAGGAAGGAGGAAGGAGGAAGGAGGAAGGAGGAACGCGGGGACCGTCTCTTCAAAACGAGGACCCAACAACACAGGTTGGTTTGGAAAAATTCTTCGAGCGCCGCGCATGCAACGCACAACGGGCTCGAACACTTTCGAAGAATCTCCACCCAACCCCCGGCAGCAAATGATGCCCATGTTCCCGACGTCATAGGCATAGTGCCGTTCAGATTTTTCAACAAAAAATGCAAGGTTGATCCAGATCGTCACGTGTTGGTGTTCATGCGGCGCTATGTCCACCAGCCCTTCGCTTTCCGTTGAAACATGGAAGGCGCGCATTCCAGCGGGCGATTCTGCCTGCGCGCCACTTCCAATACACATGAGCGCATGCTTCCTGCCGCCGCGGGCGCGTCAAACATTTGCGGGCGCCGCGCAAAATTCGCTGCGAGATCGAGCGACTCTCCAACTGACCACCAGGTTTCGTAGTACGACACGCCTGGCAGCGGCCCCATTTCGCCCTGCAGTTTGCCGGGCCGCAGGTTGGCATCGAGGCGCGCCATGTTTTAAACGCCGCGCGGATGTCGAATCTCTGACGTAGAACACACCTCAACGCAACACTGAATGCAAAACATAAGCGGCAGCGCTCTTTGTTCATTGATTCAATGTGGACTAGTCGCGAGGCCCAATTTCCAGGAAACGCGCATTTCAATGTCGATCGGTATACGTTGATACCTGCGATATTGGCCATGTGCTCATTGCTTCTGGACCGAGAAACCTGCTGATGGTTGAAGTACCAGGGATTGCAAAGTTGTTTTTGGCGAGTCATTGGAAAAGTCACGACCTGCGCAATTCCCCCATCATTCTTCTGTTCATGAAACACGTATTGGCGTTCTCGCTTCTGCCAAAAGAACCATGCAAATCTCTGCGCTGCTGAGCCGGTCGCTGGTCCATCGATCGAAAAACAAGCTTCAGCGTTCCGAGCTGGCCTCTCAAACTGGCCAGCTTGATGCGAAATCAAATAAAACAAACAGCATTGCACAGGCAGCAGGCGAATTTATGTTGGGGCACATGGAATCTCCAAACATGTCATCACAGATCGAACTGGGCCCATTTGCGCGTCGTCCATTAATGCAAATGACACGCAGCTCGTCACTGAAACATGCAGGGCAGGCTGGCACGATTGCGCGACATATTCCTGATTTCCAGACGGCTCGAGCCTGCAACGCTCCACTTGATAGCGACATGATGGAATCAAGCGATGATGTAGCATATTTGCACAATTGAAGGCATCTGCCGCCGAAGTTGCAAAGCTCATTTCGGACGTCCGAGTCTCGATAGGCGCAGTCTCTACAGATCGAGGTGTCAACAACCTAGAACTCAATTAATCGAAAGTTCGATCAGAATATGGGAATGCTGCCGTTTTGCAACATTCTACAACTTCTCGAACGTTTTCCGAGACGACGCAAGGACCGAGCTTACATGATATTTCTCATTGCGTTGAATTGCCTCCTGAATGCTCTGGAGAGGAGGGGGAACGACGGACGCACATGCGCACTAGCGTCGGGATCGACAACAATTGTGACATGGCGCTTCTACACCACGTTCAACACCAGCAGAGCTTCGATCTGGGAATACGCCTCATGGGCGCAGGGATTTGCCCCGTCAACGCTTCTTACTCGTCAGAGATGGTTGGATGCGACGCGCACGTTGTTGCAAGTCTTGAAGAATCTGCTCTCGCTGATTTACTTCCGACTGCGGTTGCCCCCAACCTCGCTCGTATCAAACAGAGATAGCGATGTTCTCTCGCATCGCCGGGCATCCCGGGCAAATGGTTCAGCTTTGACGCCAGCATTGCCTGCGCGGGGAAATCGGAAAAAAGAGAAGACAGCAAGGAACAAAGCCAACAGTTCAAACCGCCGATCAAAGTGGAAGTGGAGCGCTTGGAGCCGTCGGAGTAGATGCAGAGCAGCAGAGCTCGGGCGGCGAAGATATAATGCTTGCACTGAACCTGATATTGAAACGTCATGATTTCTCATCTGCGCTGCATTCTTCGGCAAACGCGACTCACGCACCAGCTTCTCACTGACGCAACCTTCAGGCAACGCGCGCTGGAAGGGGGAGAGCACTCGGGACAGCAACTGGCTCAAGAGACCCAGTGGCGCGGATCAGAAACGCAAGATACTTTAAATTGCTGCGATGTCGAATTAGAAGCCCAAGCGCATGGGAGAGACCCAACGGCGCCATCCGCAACCCAGTTCAGCGCGCCCACGTCGCATGCACCAGCAAGAGATCGTCGAACACCCTGGCGCCGCGCACTTGGTGGAATTCCCAAACTTCCGCGAGCTTTGCAATACTCCCAAAGCTTCGAGCATCCAACAAGATATCCAATACTGGCGCCAAACCAACAGAGGCAGAGCAGCTGATTGCGACCTCCTATGTGGGAACGGAGGGGAGCTGGGAAAGCGGATTATCCACCGCCCAAAAGAATGAGGACCGATGGAAGCAAGCGGCGCATTAGCGAAGCACAAGCGCGTCATTGCACACTGTTGAGCAACGGTCGCAGAAATCTCACTGTAGGCCCTGCGGCATTAAACTGATGCGTTCCAGCGTCGCGACCGCCTGCGGCAGATGAGCCCATTGATATTGTCTCGAATAACTTGTGTTTGCTACTCTCAGCGAAAACCCAAATCACCTTCAAGTGGATCGCCCAAGAGATCGCGAGGGCCACGCGGTCGGGAAGGAATTTTGTCGGCGTCATTCCTGACGGGGACCGCATCTTTGCCCTGCTAGAAACGCAGAAGCATCCACGCAACGGGTCGGACATGTCTCACTCAAACTCTGCGAAGACACAGAATTCTCCGGCGAACACAACGCAGCCAGACGCCCATCGTTCGCCCTGAGCGACGACGCCTTCACGGAGACCTCATTCCCCCCAGGCTGTTCTCAAAAACATTGCAGAAACATTGGTTTCAGGCCGCTGCAGCACTGGATTATGCAATATCGCGGCCTGCGCATCAATTCTTTGTCACAGCAGGATTTGGCCCCAGCGTTGCATCGAACATTCTAAAATATAGAAATTGTAATCGTTTGGACTGGCTGTCGCTCAATCTGTTTCGCCCGTTCATCGCGCGCAATAGCATGCCAGCGAACGCCATTGGCGCGGAGCGCCGCGAAACACGACCGCATGCTCAACCAACGCGACAATAGCAGCGCCGACGTCAACGCGCGAAACGGGTCGCCTACTGAATTCCCCATTGCGGGGGCGGTGCCAATACTGTCGCTCAGTGCATTTTCCCACATAGCAAATGATGCGCCTCGGCCCCGTTCAGGAACTGATGCGGACGTGCCAGCGAGTAAAAATGCAGCTGCTAAGGACGCGGCTTGGAGATCATCTGATCCAGAGCTGCACGAGGTGCCATTGTCGTCTTGATCGTTGTTGTCATCCAAAGTATCGCCATCAGCGAAATCCCCATCCATGCCTCTGTCACCGGTTGATTCGCTCAAGTGGTCCCCATCCAGATCAGGGCCGCCACCGCTATCATTTCTAGACCGGAGATCTTCGTTGATTTCGGCGGGCGCAGCAGAATTCCGAGCACTGGAAACCATTGGAGCAAAGAGCGACATGCCCCTCACAATTGCCATATCTGCCCACTCTACGCGCGCGAGCGCCTCAAATCCCTCTGAAGTTCTGCACAAAGGCAAGACGGAGAGCAAACACAAGACCTCGCGCGCACCCCAAACGGCACATCGGCAACAGGCATGAAAGTCGCGTCGGGCCGGCCCGCAAAGAAATATATAGAATGGCGTCGTGGACACGCACGGCCTAAATTAAGTTTCCGCGCATCTTCGCACGAGTCAACCAGCTCAACTTCCCACGGCGATTGCAGCCTAGCCCTCCTGCCATTCCTCGTCGTTACAAGACGCGTAAAGAACCTTCGCTGTTGTCGTTGCGGCTCACGCGACGGCCGCGGGCAGACCGGGGCGCAGTCTCGGGCGCCGAAACGATCGCGCACATTAGCTGAACGCGGGGAACTTCGACCGCGCAATCATGGGGGGGGGGGGGGGGGGCGATCGATTCGGAAAGGGGGCGCGAAAGATCCACTTCTTCGTAAGAAACTCGCGGTGCGCTCCATTGTTGGAAACTGAAAATACACGTTGCAAAGTACCTGGGGCGCCGCACATTCGTGGACGCGCGCCGCCATTACCCGAGTTCGCGCGCATTGTTTTGATGCGCCTCTACGGCAGCTCGAAGTAGCCCAACGCCCATCCAATCAAACTCTCGTTGGGGCACGCAGTCACGATGAACCTGCGCCCTTCCTCTAAATCTACCGCCCAAAGGAGTTCCACAGCAGCCTGCACCAACACGCACCATTGTGCGAGGGGAGCGCGCCTTTCCTGATTCAACGATGCCAACGAGGAGAACTTGCCATGAGCTGTCAAACGGATTAGCTGGAGCATTGGAACGGGATACGAGGGGAACGCAGGTATCACTGAAGATAGAGTAAAGTGGAATCTGGATTGGTATTTGATCGGGCAGATCGGACCAGTTGAAGGGAGACTTTCACGAAATGCCCCCCACATAGTCGGCTCTACCCGCGCCAGTGGGAGCGCCGCGCTTCTCGCAGAGGTTGACCTTGGAGATCGTTTGGCATGGGTTGAAGCGGCGCAATCCGAACGAACTCGAAGTTCATCAGTAAAGTTTAAAAACCTTCCCAACATGCAAGCCAAGCTTTTGAATCTCGGCGCATAAGGAAACAATAAAAGAATTACATCGCCTCACCATCACGAACCATTTCAAAGACAAACCGTTTGCTCGCAAATTTTACAGCTCATCTAGTGGTCAGACGGTCTGCATCAACGGCGCCGAGGCTGTTCCGGTTCGCTTCGATGGCCCCCCCTCCTTCACAGATCGGCGCACGGCGGGCCCCAACCCCTGCTCGCCTGAACAAGGGTTGGTCTGCATGCTCGATTGACGCAAGGAAAACATGGCCTTGTTGCGGCATGAGCAACGGAGAAGAAACATGCCAATATGTGCCAGATAGCATTCACGTCTCAATGACTGGGGCGAGGCGACCATTTCTCAATCCGACAAATGGAGCATCGACGTAAGCCGCGAGGTCGCACGTACTTCACTCGCCCACCCGTGTACTTCCCCACTGTAACTTCAACAAATTGTTCGCGTAAATTCCCCAGCTCGTCCACCAGGAAAAACTTTGCTCTGCGCGCCTTCTCAAGCCTGCGCCGCAAGCGCTCTCGCGGGCCCGGGGCGCAAACGAAACCTGTCAAACAGGCATCGGGCGCGCCGGAAGCCGCGAGAGGCCCACCCCCGCTTTCGACCTGTTCATCCACGAAGCCCGCCACCTGCGATTCGTTTGCAAAAGACATCTGGAGCTCGATCTCGTTTCACGCAGCTTGCAAACCGCGCCCATTTCGTCGCACTTCTGCATACAACCATTCGCACTAGCATCCAGAACGGGCAGCGCCGCGGCACCAAAAAATAATCAGCCCACACGCCTGGAAGAAAACGAACTCATTTCTCCAAAAGCGAAACCTCTGCACACCCTCAACTGCGACCTGACAAGTTCTCAGGGCTCACGCGCCCCAAGGCGCACGTGCTAGTCGAGCCGCCATCGCTCGCGCAAAATCAAAATTACGATACTGCGAAGCGCACCTCTATGACGTCTGGAGACCGCTGGATTTAAGGGGAAAGGGCTATTTTGATAGAGGCCTAGATTGCGTTCTCGGGGCGTCTTCCGCGCACTGGAGCTCTGGGAAAAATGCAGGGTGACTCTTCCCAAAAAATGTTCTTCAATTTTGACTTGCCCGGCAAAAGTCAAGCGAGCTCATGGAACGGCCCACCCTACCGACGTGCTTTTAAGCTGAAAACGCCCAGCATTGGGCTCCGTGAGCGTCGGGGTTTGAATCCTCGCATCCTGTTTCATCAATCCACTGCGCGGCGATATGGTCGCCGTCTAAAATTCACCCGGATCGCCGCAATGCGGCCCCTTTCGGACACGCGGCCCCGGTTGCACGGGAGCCCCCCCCCGCCCGATAGAGACGCTTCTTCGCAGGACGAGCCCAAGATTACACGTTATATCCCCAATTGCGCCTTCGACATCAATAACAGCGCGCAATGAGGCTGTCCAGCACGCGCGGCGCAACTACCGCACAAATTCCGACGGAGCACGAGAAAACGCCGCCTGCCCGCGCACTTCACGCCAACCACCTGCGCGAATTCACGCAATCGCGCAGCGCTTTCGCCAGAAATGCCCTGGAGTTCCGCGCGCCCGGCGGCATTTCCCAAGGCGGGCGCGTCGCACCGGGGCTGCCGCGGCAGATCCGCGCGGCGCCGTCCTCGGCGCGATGTCTCATCGCATCTCGGCCCGTCAGCATTTGCCCATCAAAGCGCCACGCGCGTTCCTGCCTGCATGCGATGGCAGCGTGTCAGAGAGAAACCCCCATGGGTTCATTGGCAGGAGAGATGGCGCGCCGGCTGCATTCATCGCAGAATGCGCCGATGCGCGCCCGCGACTTTCGCGCCACAACATCGACGCATCGGCACATGACGCCAAGAAGGGGACACAAGCACCATTCGTGCATGACAGACACTGGGAAACGCAACAATCGCTTGCGCCGAGGGAAAAGCTGGCACGCGCGCAAACTCACCGAAAACAAGGAAGATACAGTGCACTGGCGCCGAAACATGGAGAACACACCTCTTTTCGTTGCCATCTTCGGGGCACAATGTTTGAAAGAAGGGGGCGTTGCCTTGGTTCAGACGCGCGACAAAGACCAAAGCGAGCTTTTATCTTTGAGTCGGCTTAAGCGACATCCGCAGCATGCCCGCGCAGAAGCCTCCCCCCGCGGCACAGACCTTCTATCAAATCCAACGCGCATGACACTCGCGACTGCGCGCAAGACTGCAATTGTCGATTGCATGTTATATCAAGCAAGCAACAAAACGAACAATGTATGCTACACCATCCTCGCTACAAAACATCATATATATATATATGTATATGTGCATAATATATATATATATATATATATATATACATTCATATATATATACATATATATATATATATATATATCGACGCAGCATCGGCCACCAACGTATTCCACCCGAACTCAAGCCGTCCTTAAGAGTATGGAGAACTCATACATTTCGATCATCGGTAGCGCCCGGGCGATACTGCAGTCACACTTCACAGAAGTAGATTTCATGTTTTGCACTAGCACCTAGCAATTACATGGCAAAAGTGAAAACAGATGGGTTCAACAAAACGTTTATGGCGTCGCACAAACTCATAGCAAAGTCGGCAACGAAACGCATATGCACCTCGAGGATACTTCACGACGAAATACGTACAATCGTACATATCTACAGAAATCAAGACGAATGGTCTGCCCTCGTCGAGCGATAACGATGAGAAAATAATGGACTAACACGCTGTGAACATGTCTCCTTTCCCTAAAAAGCGTCGCTCATCTCGCAACAGCTGAATTTCTTCAAACCACTTCGACGATCACAGAAGGACAATCAAACTGTTACGATGCTCCTGCTAAGGATGAAAGCGCGTCTGGAACACACTGCTACCGGCTCAAGATGCAACAATTGGATGCGAAACGTTTGAATTCGATGTCGAATATGACGCAGTGCTTTTGGGAGCGACCCAAACCGCGACCCACCTGCGACCCACCCCGCGACCCACCCGCGACCCAAACCGCGACCCACCTGCGACCCACCCCGCGACCCACCCGCGACCCACCCGCGACTCACCCCGCTACCCACCCCGCGAACCACCCCGCGACCCAACCCGCGACCCATCCGCGACCCATCCGCGACCCACCCGCGACCCACCCCGCGACCCACCCGCGACCCACCCCGCGACCCACCCTCACGGGAGGAGAAAACACACAGACCCGACAATTGACGTGTACGAAAAGGCTATGGGCGTTGACTTAACACCCCTGCCCTGTTCGATTCATCCCTTGTGTGCGTTTACTAAACGGCTTCGCTTGTCGTGGTGATTATTATGGGGTGAATGTTCTGCCCTCTACACCCACGACCCACCCGCGACCCAACAACGATCCACCCGCGACCCACCCGCGACCCATTTGCGACCCAACCGCGACGCACCCACATTGGCTTAATGAAAAAATCGGTGCCTGCGGCGAGGTCGTTGTTTAATTTGTGAAACGTTGGCGCCTCCAGCGGGCTCCTCCAGAGTCTCGCAAACTGCCGACATCCCCACCACCCCCTCCACTCTTATCCGCATCTGCGGGAAGCTACATTTACTATTCTTAGTATAATGTTGATTATTGAGTATTCCTCTTCCTCCTCCTCCTCCTCCTCCTCCTCCTCCTCCTCTTCCTCCTCCTCCTCCTCCTCATCATCATCACCAGCATCATCATCATCATCATAATCATAATCATCAGCATCAGCATCAGCATCAGCATCAGCATCAGCATCAGCATCATCATCATCATCATCATCATCATCATCATCATCATCATCATCATCATCATCATCATCAGCATCATCATCATCATCATCATCATCATCATCATCATCATCATCCGCATCCTCATCCTCATCCTCATCCTCATCCTCATCCTCATCATCATCATCATCATCATCAGCATCATCATCATCAGCATCATCATCATCATCAGCATCATCATCAGCAGCAGCATCATTATCATCAGCATCATCATCATCATAATCATCATCGTCGTCATCATCATCATCATCATCATCATCATCATCATCATCAGCATCATCATCATCGTCATCATAATCATCAGCGTCCCCCTCCTCTTCCGCCTCCTCCTCCGCCTCCGCCTCCACCTCCGCCTCCGCTTCCGCCTCCACCTCCTCCTCCTCCTCCTCCTCCTCCTCCTCATCATCATCATCATCATCATCATCATCATCCTCATCCTCCTCCTCCTCCCCCCCGCTCCTCCACATCATCCTCCTCCTCCTCCTCCAGGTCCTCCTCATCCTCTTTCTCATCCTCCTCCGCCTCCTCCTCCTCCTCCTCCACTGCCTCACCCTCCTCTTCCACCTCCTCTTCCTATTCTTCCTACGCCTACTCCTCCTCCTCCTCCTCCTCTCCTCCTCCTCTCCTCCTCCTCCTCCCTCCTCCCCCTCCTCCTCCTCCTCCTCCTCCTCCTCCTCCTCCTCTTACTCATCCTCCTTTTCCTCATCATCCTCTTTCTCTTCCTCCTTCTCCTTATCCTCCTCCTCCTCCTCGTCCTCCACCTCCTCCTGTCCTCCTAGTTTCTGCCCGAAGGCCTGGGGGCGGACAGGCCGCCGCAGGCTCCCCTCGGGCGGGGACCATCGCGCTGCCCACGGAGGCGGCGTGGCACAGGCGCGAGCGCCGCGCGCGTGCTGCGGCACGCGCTCTTCTGCACGCGTGGCGGGGCACGCCTTCCCCCGGCCAGCGCGCCCAGCTCGAGGCCGCCGCGGCGCTGCTCGACGGGCACCACGGCTCGGCGGCGCCCTTGTTGGCTCTCGCCCGAAGCGGCGGCACTGGGGACGACGACGACGCCATGGCGATGGCTGGCAGCGGCAACAGCGGCGGGCGCGCCCAGGCGTGCGCGCACTGCGGGTGCCGCAAGAACGAGCATTGGTGGACGTGGTGCTGTCACTGCAAGCGCCCGCTCCAGCTGGTGCCAGCTGGTGAAGCTGCTCGCGGTGGCGCTGGCAGCCGCCGCCGCTCCACCAGCCTCGGACGTGCTGCTCGCGAACCCCCATGGCGCCAGGATGCCGCGGGGTCGCGCCGCGACGGGGTTCCTGACGGCGGTGCTCGCGGAGCTGGAGGACGCCCACGCAGCTCCAGCCGAGGAGTGCGCATGGCTGCCGACGCGGACCAGGCACTGGCGCCCGACGCTGACCCCGAGGAGGCCAAGCTGATCCAGCTGGTGGAACTCCTCCGATTCTCGGGCGACGAGCCCGCCGTCGCCAAGTACAAGCACCAGCTGGACACCCTCCGCGCACAGCGCTTGGCCAGGCCCCTCACTGCGGCAGAGGCTGGCGCTGCGCGAGATGCTGCTGCCGCTGCCCTGGACGCCGCGCTGGAGGAGGCGGACGCGCTCCAGCAGCAGCTCGACCAGGCCACGGAGAAGGTCGCCAAGTGCACAGCCGCTCTGGACGGCGCGCAGGCGACCTACACCAGCGCGGTGCAGGCTCTGGCGGTGTCGGTGGCGCCAGTGGGCTTCGAGGGCAAGACAGGCCCGTCCGCGTCGGCGGTGCCCAAGCTCAGCGCCTCGGCCTTGCTGGCGGGCAAGGCGGCGTGGGAGCTGGATGATGAAGGCCTCTTTGGACTGGAGGCCCTGGAAGACTACGAGGTGGAGGAGAGCGATCGACAGGAGGCGCAGCGGCGGCTAGAGGAGCTCCAGGCGCGCTTCGCGGCCATGGCTCAGGACGCTTTCGGCCAGTTCAAGACGGAGGCGGAGGCTCTGGAGAAGGCTCATCGCGAGCTGCGAGCCCGACTCAAGAAGAAGCGGCGCACCACGACCTCCCCGCCGCCTCAGCCGCCGCAGGAGGCTTCGGGTGCACCAGGTCCTGCAGGGGATCAGCCGCCCGCTGAGCCAGCCGCAACGCCTCCTGCTGGCGGCGCGCAGGCTGCCGCCCCGCCGACGCAGCCGCCTGCTTCGCCAGCCGCCCCTGCTGCTGCTGCGAGTGCGGGCGCCCCAGGCGCGGCGGCTGCTGCTGTGGACGTCCTGGAGGCAGGCCGCCAACGCCTCGCCGCCAGCAAGGCGGCTGCGAGCGGCAAGGGCCGAGCCGCCAAGGGAGGCCGCAGCTTTCCCAGCGGAGGCACTGGCAAGGAGGCGGCTAGCCCCGCAGGCGCGGACAAGGATCAGTCGGGGCTTTGACGCAGGCCCACTGCCTGACGGAGGACTCAGGCACGACGTCTTCGCGGAGGCTCACGAGCCCACGCTTGCTGCCCAGCGGCAGCGGCGCACTCGGCGCGGCCGCTTGCGAGGCCAAGGCGCGGCGCGGCCACGCATCCAGCGGGTTTTGAGCAGGGAGTACTCGTTCGGGGAGCACGGGCTCAAGGATGCGGGACCAGCTAGCTGCGAGGGCCTCGAGAGCCTCGACGCCGTGCTGCGGGCCCTGCGCACGTGCACGGGCCGCCACCGGCTGGAGGACCCCATGGCGGACGACGAGGTGAGGGGCGACTTGCACTGGCACCAGCATTGCGTCCCTTTCGTTGCCCGCTTCCTTTCTCACCAGAGCTTCCTAGCACTGGTCTGGGAGCGCGCGCGGCGAGATGGGCACGACAATCCTGGAGCGGCGCGAGTCGATATGGCCATCGATATCTGTCTCGCTGCTCTTCGACGCCGCCGCGCTGCTCGAGCACGGTACCGTGCCTGGCTGGCCCGCATGCGCATCGACGACCCTGAGGTGTGGCCCCATGGGTTGCTCGAGCACCTCCACGCGCTGCACCAGGAGACGGAAGCGTTCGACAACGGCAACGGCATCCATTGGCTCCTCAGTGCCGTCGGCTTTCACGACCTCGGCACCTACGGCATCCACCTGCCTGCCCACCTGCCGCCTGCAGGATGGGAGGCGCCCCCCCACGGTGCCACTCCCAATGTCGTCAACGGGAGTGGCCAACGAAGTGGGCACGGGCCATGTCGTTCATCTACCCGTTCGACGCCGAGCCCTACTGGCAGCTCGGTACTACAACAGGCACCACCTGTCCGAGGAGTACCACCGCGCGGCGCCCTTCGGCCAGTGGATCCTGGAGCTCATGGCGCTGGTGGCGTGCTGGCCGTTGGCGGCGGCTCTGCTCGCGGGGGCTCCCCTTGGCCTGGCGCGGCGGCTGGGCCTGCGGCGGCTGCCGCTGGGCACACCGCGGGATGCTGCACGACTGCGAAGGGCAAGCGGCGAGGGCCGCGGCCAGACCGCACTGCGCGCACTCGGGACGTTCACGTCGGGATCATGACCGTGAACGTGACATGCTGGACGTCCTGCCTCACGCAGCTGGAGCAGGGCAACGTGGATGACGGCATCCAAGCCATCCTGATCCAGGAGCACCACCTGACCGAGCCCCGCCAGCTGGCTTCGGCGGCTCGCGCCGCTCGCGCCGCAGGCTGGCACGCTGACCTGATCCCTGCTGTGGCCGCAGCTAAAGGCGGCACCTCGGCAGGCGTGGGAATCCTGGTCCGCCCCTGGGTACATCTCCAGCGCGTCGAGTTCGCCGATGACCGCATCGCCGTTCGCTGCTCGGCCCGCCTTGGTTTTTGGATGACCTCCCTCGGCGATCGCGAAGGCACGCTGTTGGTGTCAGCGTACTTCCACACCAGTCAAGGTCTCAGCGACTTCAACCTGAATTTGATGATGAACCTCGGCTCCGTGATTCGAGCCATGCGCAGGCCATTCGTGGTCGGGGCCGACTGGAACATGACCCCAGAGGTGGTGGAGGAGGCGCAGCTGCTCCTGTCCCTGGACGCGAGGTTAGCATGCTCCAGTGCAGCCACATGCGTCACACACAAGGCTGCTCGGGAGATCGACTTCTTCTGCGTGAGCCAGGATGCAGCTGCGCGGTCTGTCCGCAGGTGCGACCGCTTCGCGGTTCGCACTCACAGGGCCGTCGTCCTGCAGCTGGCCCTCCCTCCGCCTGGCGCGACGGTCCTACGCCTGCGCAGGCCGCGGCCCTTCCCCGTGAAGGCGCTCATCGGGCCGCAGCTGCCCCCACCAGGCTGGCAGGACGCGATCGATGACCTCGACGCGGCGGTGACGCCTGCTGGGCTGGACGCCGCCTGCAGCCGTGCCCTCGACCGCTACGAGGACGAGCTGCTGCAGCACTTCGGCCCGGGCGCAGGCCGCGAGGCGGACCGCTACCGCGGCAGGAGCGAAGGAGCTCGCCTAGCCCAGGTGCAGCTGCGCCGTCAGCGACAGCGCTGGACGCCCACTGCCAGGGCCGCCCCCGCGGAGCAGCACTGGAGCTGGCTGGCGGAACGGCTGCGCGAATGGCAGGTCCTGAGGCGCGCGGGCAGTCACCAGCACGCGAGGAGGCTGCAGGTGAAGCTGCTTCGCTTCAAGCCGCCTGTGCCGGGCGCAGACCAGGTCATCTGGCAGACCTGGCGCCGCCTGGCTCGCAGGCCCCCCTCTCTCGCGGCCGAGCAGGTGGACGAGCTCCTGGGCACTCTTCAGCGGGCCGCTGACGCTGCCGAGGGCCGCGCGTCCCACCGCCGCTACAAGGCCTGGCTCGACTGGTCGCGCGAGGCCACGGCTGGCGATGGCCTTCGCAAAGGTTTCCGTTGGCTCCGCGAGGCCGCCCCCTGGGCAGCGGACCGCTGGCGGCCCAAGACGGGGCTCCAGTCCGCACAGCTGGTGGCGGAGGCGGCTGCGCGACCGTGGCATGCGCCCTGGGGCGAGGGCGCTGGCAGTGCTGCGGTCTCCTGGCCCCAGGAGCTAGGCGAGTTCCCACGCCTGCCCACGGTGGAGGAGCTTCGCCAGGTCGGGCACACCTTCCCCTTCCTCACGGGCTTGGGCTGCGACGCCATCCACCCGCGCCACGTGACGGTGCCCTGCGATGCCGCGCTCGAGGCTTGCATCGCGCTCTGGCGCCGCATGCTGACGTTGGGCTACGCGCCGCAGGCTTCGGCGGCGACGCAGATGGCGCTGCTGCCGAAGCCCGAGGGCGGCGTGCGCACCGTTGGCCTGACGCCAGGCATCATGCGACCCTTCACGCGGTGGACCAGGCACTCCCTCGGCGCCCGCTGGGCCGCGCTCCACCACAGGGACTACATCTACGGCACCGCTGGCCAGAGCTGCGAGACCTGCGTGTGGGTCCAGGCGGCGACAGCGGAGGTGGCCACTCACCGTGGCCAGGCTGCCTGCACGGTGCTCATGGACCTGTCCAAGGCGCACGAGCACATCCCCTAGGCGCTGCTGGTCCAGCGCGCCGAGGCCCAGGGCTTCAGTATGCATATGATGAGGCTCCTCCTCCAGGCCTACAGCATGAAGCGCATCGTCTGCTACCAAGGCGTGGCCACCGCGGCATGTCGCCCCCAGCGGGGCGTAGTGGCAGGCTGCAGCTTCGCCGACATGTGCATGCGGATGTTCCTGCTGCCGCGCCTGGACGCCATCGTGGCCCTGCGGACGGTGCAGGTGAGCAACGTGGTCGACGACATCCAGCTGGCCCGGACGGGCTTGGCGAGGCGCGTGGCGGCTCAGGTCAGCGCGGCGCATGCGACGCTGCGAGGCGGCTTGCTGGACGACGGCCTGACGGTCAACGACGGCAATGGGGTGGTCCTGGCGAACACCTCCGAGTGCAGCCGCGAGGTCCAGCGGCGCTGCGCGGCGCTGCGGGGCAAGGGCCGCCGCTCAGCACGGAACCTGGACTACGGCTGCGGGCGGCGGCCTGGTGCAGCTACGAGGAGCAAGCGCATGGCCACCGCGATTCGACGCTCGGCACGCATTCGAGTGCTGCGGCCGGCGCGAGGCAAAACGCAGCAGCTGGTCTCTCTAGGTCTCACGCCTGCTGGTACTTGGGGGGATGGTGTGACTGGGAGGGCTTGGAGTGGGATCGAACCGATGCGACGTGCTGCTCACGCTGCTCTCCTCGTTCGCACCGCTCGGCGCTCCCTCACTCTCGACCTCCACCTCACCCCCTCGGCGCCGCGGACGATCGACCCAGCGTACGTGCGCACGGTAAGTCCGATTTATACGCTTGCCCAGGCGGTCTGGGAGTCTTGGATCTCTCGGGAGTGGATCGCCCGACTTTTATTCGCCGCCGATGCCGCCCTGGATCGCCCCACCGCTTCGAAAAGCGAGTGGGTTTCTGCGCGTGGCCCGATTTCGGCGGCTTTAGCCAGCTGCAGGCGCATCGGGTGGAAGCTTGGCCCTGGGGTGTGTTCGTTAGAAACCAGGGAGGGCTTCAAGGTTGACCTGCTCTCGGTTTGTCCGCGGACGGTCCAACACCTGGCGCGCTTGAGCACGGAAGATTGGCTCCTCGACCGAGCCCAGCAGAGCTCGGAGTTTATGTCTGGCCCCCCCTCCCGCCCCTACCTCGCCCCCCTCAGACGCCTCTGCAACGGAGCGCTTGGGCCTGAGTGGACCACTCGGCATGAGGCCACCCTTCGCACGGTTGTCTCGAATGGAGTTTGGGATCAGGCTCGAAAGGTGCGCCATGGCCTCACGAATTGTCGCGCGTGCCCGTTGTGTCACATAGAATCCTGCCCTGGCACCTTCGAAGCCTGGGTTTCAGGAGTGTGCTCGGCCACGTGGGAGTACGTGCGTGGGTATGACCTCCCTCCTTCTCTGGGGGCCGACTTGGGTGTGCACTCGGCCTGGGCCCTCTGGAGGCACGCCCTGGTCCCCGATCCTCGGCCCTCTGTCCCGAGCCCGTCCTCCTCCCTCCTCGTCCAGTGGCTCAAGCGCCCTGCCTCTGGTAGCATCGAAGGCTCGGCCTTCGGTGACGGCTCCTGTACCTCACCTGTGCGGGGAGACCCCCGACTCTGTCGAGCGGGCTGGTCCGTGGTTCAGGTCGGCGCACAGGGCTGCCTGTCTGCGTCCTTGTGCGGCTTGCATCCTGGCCCGCACCACGCGTCGGACCTCGCTGAGGCCTTCGCCCTCCTGATGTACCTGACGCACGTGGCCTTGGGGCCCTACTGCTTCCACTCGGACTGTGCCTGGGTGGTCTCGAGCTTCGCGCGCGGGCGCGCCGAGACCACAGGCGCTCAGTGCGAGGCGGCGGACCTCTGGACTCGCATCTAGGATCGTGTGGACGACCTGGGCGGCGAGGTCCAGATTGTGAAGGTCAAGGGCCACGCCCGTCGCTGTGATGACGGCGACACGGAGCATGGCCTAGTCAAGCGCTGGGGGAACCACTACGCGGACCTCGGCGCCCGAGCGGGCGCGGCCCTTCACCCCACGGACCCTGTGGCGGTGGAGCGGGTTCGACGCACCTTCAACCTGGTGACGTTCGTCGCCAGGTTTTTGGCTCGTGTATTGCGTTCAGCGGACCCGATCCAGCAGGACGCGCCGCGACCTGGCCACCTGCGACGCGCACGCAAACTGGGCCGCGCCCCCGAGCTGACGGCAGACACGGCGCTGCCAGCGGGGGTGCGCGAGCCCGTGCCGTGTGGCAAGGGCTATCGCTGCAGTCGCTGCTTCCGCGTCGCCAGGACGCGAGATGGTTTCGTGCCAGCGGCGTGTAGCCCTGGCGGAGGCCACCGCGTCTGGGTCGCGGGGCCCTTCGTTTTCTGCGCGAGGTGCGGGGCGCATCCCAGCGAGAACGCACAGCTCCTCGCGCAGCCTTGCCTCGGGGTCATACCCCCACAGACGCGGTCCCGCGTGGGCCGCCTGCGGGAAGGGCGGCACCCGCGCTCTGGCTTGCTGCTGCCCACAGCCAGCGGCCAGGCTCGGCCTCAGCCGTTCGCCGACTTCGTCCTCGACGCCCTGGTCGGAGACCTGGTTGTCGTGGACGAAGCCGCCGAGGGCGAGTAGGCCCCTGGCTGCGCCTGCTGGCACTCCCTCTGGGAGGTGCTCGGGCCCTTTCACTTTGTTAGGCGTAGGCCTGAGCCGCTTTGCTGTGCATGCACGCTTGGCGCCGCACCAGTTGAAACTCCTCCTGTCCTCCTCCTCCTCCTCCTCCTCATCCTCCTCCTCCTCATCCTCCTCCGCGTCGTCGTCTTCCTCCTCTTGTTCCTCTTATGTTTCCGCTACCTTTTCATCGTCATCCTTCTCTCCCTCCTCCTCCTCCTCCTCCTCCTCCTCCTCCTCCTCCTCCTCCTCCTCATCATCATCATCATCATCATCCTCCTCATCATCCGCCTCCTCCTCATCATCATCCGTGCCCGTGTCTTCCTCCTCATATTCGTTGTATGGTGTGCATTATTTGTTTATTATGATGATTGTTAGTAGTATTGCTGTTATCATCCCCCTCCTCCTCCTCCTCCTCCTCCTCCTTCTCCTCCGAATTCTCCTCGTCGCCGTCTTATGATTATTGTAGTATGCGGATGTTCAATATTGTTATTAGTCGTTTTGCTGTTTGCCTAAATTATTGCTCGCATGTGTAATAGTAGTGCGATTCGTTTTTCTTACCCATAGTACTACCTGTACTAGTGTTGTGATTAGTATTGTGGTTAGTTGAATTAGTATCATTAGTATTATTATTATGGTTATTGTCTGTAGGTCGTAGTACTAGTCTTACGTCTGAAAATCAGTATTGCTATTCGCCGTCGTCGTCGTATGATTAATAGTATCGTCGGATTGGTTGCCTTCTTATTCGTAGAAGCATGCGTAGCCTTATTGTTCGCAGTATTAGTAATAGTAGTAGTAGTAGTAGTAGTAGTAGTAGTAGTAGTAGTAGTAGTAGTAGTAGTAGTACTAGTAGTAGTAGTAGTAGTAGTAGTAGTAGTACTAGTACGTACTAGTACTAGTAGTACTAGTACTAGTACTAGTAGTAGTAGTAGTAGTAGTAGTAGTAGTAGTAGTAGTAGTAGTAGTAGTAGTAATAGTAATAGTAGTAATGTTCGTGTTAGTCGTATTGCTCTCTTACCAGTAGTATCACTAGACGCCTCCTTAATAGTATTAGCCTTCGTACTATAGTAAGATTACCATGAATATGAGCATACTTATTCAGAATCGTATCAGTATTATTCGATTTTTGTTCCTTAATCCTCCTCCTCATCCGCCTCCTCCTCCTCCTCGCCCTCCTCCTCCTCAGCATCACCTTCATCACCCATCATCATCATGAGCATCACCACCATCATCCTCATCATCATTGTGATCAACATCACCATCACGAGCATCATCATCAGCAGCAGCATCACCATCACCATCACCATCACCATCACCATCATCATCACCATCATCATCACCATCATCATCATCATCATCGTCACCATCATCATCTTCAACAGCAGCAGCATCATCACCACCACCATCAACACCACCACCACCACCACCACCATCATCACCAATATATCATCACCACCACGGCCACCATTATCATTAGCACGATCATCATCAGCAGCATCATCCTCAACATCCGCATCATCATCATCAGCAGCAGCAGCATCATAATCATCAACATCGTGCTCCTCGTCCTCCTCCTCCTCCCCCTCCTCCCCCCCCTCTTCCTGTTCTTCCTCCCCCTTTTGTCCTTTCCCCTCGACCTCTGACCCCCTCCTCTCTGTTATCGGCCCCTCCTTCCCGCAGGCCGCTGGCCTTGAGCTCGGGGCGGTGGCTTTTTGCAGGTGGCAGACGTACTCGTAGTGATGGCCTTCGCAAGCCTTCGGGCGGGGTGCGCGCAAAGATGCAGTCGGGACCGACCGCAGAAGAAGCCCCAGAAAAGACCAGTTTCTTCTCAGGGAATCGGCCAATGGATCTCGGATAGAAAAAGGGATTGAGGATCGAGCACCAGGCATCGAAAAAAAGGGAGGATTAGGGATCGAGGAGGAAATCGAGGATCGAGGATACAAGAGGGCGAGCTAACAAGGGCATCCAAGAAGCAGTTCGACAGAGACTCTGACACGTTTCAAGTGGAGCAACAGGCCCTATTCGGCCTGCGCGGTGCCCTCTTTGTGGAAGACACCCCTGGTCCGCCTGGTGCACTGCAAGCGTGGATCCCAACCGAAAGCGCCGTTACGAAGAGAGTCAACTAACTGCGACCATTATTCGAACAGGCGGCTGACCTCGTGACCTTCCTCGGACATGAAGAGGAGGCGGAGCTAGAATTGCAGGTGGCAGCGCGGTGAAAGGTAAGAGACACGGCGGCAATTGTAGCATGAGAGATAGCAGAGCGGCGGCCTGTTTCCTCTCACTACATTATCAGGTACGCGGGCCCGCTGTGAGCAATACGGCAGCAGACCCTTCCTATTCGAGTCGGTGCTACTGGGCCATTGCGAGAATGCCCCTCGCACATCGACAGGGGTCCACCCGCAATGAGACGACAGAACATTCACTGCGCGGCCATCGCAATGAACGCCCGGCGTACCTCACCTGTGGCTCGGGAGCCTCGGCCCGAACGGAACACCGCGAACCATGGGAGCCCTGCCGGCTCGCTTTCGGTCAGCCAGTGCGCGAGATGAGCCGAGCTGATCCTGGCCAGGGTTGTGGATCGCAACGACTCCCCACTGTCGGGAGAGCCCAGAATGCAACCAGCCGGCGTTGCCTTACAGCCGCGAGCGCGTGCTCGCGCGGGCCCGACGCAGATCGCGCCTGGCTTGCGCTCGAGCTGCAAAGACCGCGCCTGCAGGCCAGGTTCGATTCCTGGCTCTACGTCCAGCACATTGCCGGCGAGGCCGCTCACCCTCGACGCTCTTTTGCGAGTAGGTGCCCGCGGGCGAAGCTGACCGCTGGCCTTGGGTGCTCTTTTGTGAGTGGGTGCCTGCGCGCGTAGCTGGCCGTGGCGTCGCTTCCGCGGCTGCGTAACTGGGGGGCGCCTGCGCGCCTTGTTCGGCGCGCGCGCCGGCGCAACTCGCCCAGCTGTTTGCAGCAGCGTACCTCTAGTCGCTAACACTTACCAATCACAGCCGTGGACTGGTCCGCGCGTTGGTCTGGCGGCTGCCGGGCGGCGCCGACGCGGCGCGCGCTGCTTGGAGGCGGCCACCAGCTGCAGCGTCGCAGGCGCCTCCCTCGACTGATCGCAAATGCCTCGTTGTCGGCGGCACAGCGTGGCCAGCGATGCACCCCCGGCCTGGCGGCGGCGCGCTGTCTCCCAGGCACCTCGCAGGGCAGGCGGCGCAGAGGCGCCGAAGCCGGGCACGCACGCATCACGGCAGTCGAGTGGCCGGCGCGTCGCGCCTGCCTGGGCCTCGCGATGAAGACGTTCGCGCCGCTGCTCGCACGGCGCGATTCTTGCGCGAGAAAAGACAGCCCTTGCAATTGACGGAGTGGCTGGCCGGCCGCCGACGGCAAAGAACGGTTTCTCGACGGTGTTCGCGTCGAACAAAATCTGCGACGAGCGCGCGGCCAGGCTATCCCCACGGCGCCCGTCGCAGCGCAGCCGCCGGCACATCGAGCACAAACCTGCCCAGGCCCATCGACGCGCAACGATGGCAGCCAAGACGCACGTGCAGCTTTCCTGCTCAGTGCGTTCAAAAGGACCAGGATGGTGCCGTGCCAAGTGGAGACACAAGCACTTCCTGCCGATCCGATGCAGCCGCGGCGAGGTTCGCGCTGCTGGCAGCCGCGCGATGAAAGCTGGTTCGGCCAGCTGTCCTTGCCCAATACACGGGGTCGCGCACCGCCATGACGACCGCGCGGTTCTGCGCGTTGCTGTTCGCTGTCTGGCTCATGACGGCGAGCCTGCTTGCCGACGTCACATGTTTAGCGACTCCGGACCTCGCTGGCAGTGCCCGGGAACAGGCACCGCCGCGCGCGTCGACGCGCTCGTGCGCCACACTGTCCGTGCGAAGGTGCTGTTACGACGCAGCACAGACACTGCGCAGGCGCGCGTTGGGCAACGCGGCGCCGCTCCCCAGTCACCGCTCCCAATTGGCGGCCACAACACCAAACCGCTGTCGGCGAGAAACCACTCCAGGGGCTGACGTGGGAGCGACGAGTGTAGAAAAAATGTAGGATGACCTGCAAGCCTCCAAGGTCCGGCACAGCTGCGAATTTCAGCTGCACTGGCGTGCCAGACTCTGCCAGCCCCTTCTTCACGAGAGGGCGGTCGTCGGCCTGCGTTGACCGGGATCGCGCCCACTGTCTCCTGGCTGCCAGCAACCTCGAAGGTCACCATCGGCATGAAGTCCTTAACGGCGTTGATCATGACGGGCGCCATGGACTATACATCGCCCACTTTCGGCGTGATCAGCTCAGGAATGCGCCAGACGTCGCGCACTGAGCAGTGCACGTGGGTCAGCTTATTGTTATAGGCGCTTTTCGCCATGAGACTGGAAATCCAGGCGCAGGCGTCGGCCGCGGTGGCCTCCGCGAGGCTGGGAGGCGGCGAGCGGCCAGACCTTGCCCGCCAGCTCGTTCATCATGTCCTCGCTGTGGTATCACAAGGAGTAGAACGTCGATATGGCGATGCAGTTGGAGGGTCCGGCCATGTAGCTCGCTATGCGGATGCCACTGGTGGACTCATCGAGTGCGCAAACCGCGCGCGGGCGCTCGACGGGCTCGGTGAACTGGCAGTCGGCCGTCGGCGGCTGGGAGTCGAAGACCTCGAGCGGCGCGTGGATCGACCCGTCGGGGCCCACGCTCACCAGCTCCTCCTTCATCTGGCGGCGCCCCACGTGGCCCATCATGCCGTAGTCCTGCGCGAGGCCCCTGGCGATCCCCGACGCCTCTCCGAAGCCTTACGTCCTCGCCACGAAGGGGTTCGTCCGGACGCGACCCTCGAAGTCGCGACCCCGCATCGCGTCGGCCCCGAATGCTGCGAGCACCACCACTTGCCACTGGCACTGGTCACGGCGTTCGCGCTGGTCAGGCGCCGCTGCGCATTCGCGCCGCCGCCGCGGGCGCCCGGCTCGACGACGAGAAGGCACGAGGAGGTGCGAGGACAAGACGCGGCGCAGAGCGCGGGCGTCGATTCCAGCGAGTCTAACGACTCATTCACGATGGGCATCTCCAGTCGCGGCCATCGCCGCGACGTAGTCCAGCGACAGCTCGTGCCCAGCGCGGCGCGCCTCGGGGAGCTCCTCCACGAACGCGGGGGTCTTATCCTTCACGATGTCGACCTCATGCACTTCTGACCCATTCTGCTGCATACAGCGGCGCCCCGGGCCGTTGATGAGCCAGCCGCCCCCCCCTGGCAGAGCAGCCGCGCACGATGCGGCACGCCGCCTGCGGCCCAAGCCGCCACGCCGAGCACTCGGGCAGCTCCAGCTCCTGGTAGGTCTGCCCCACGTTTGTCTCGGCGCGCCCGAGGTGGCCGGCAGCGGCGGCGCCGTCACCGAAGAACTCCTCGAAAGCGTCGGACGTCCTCGGCGGACACCGCGCGGTCGGACTGCCCTATGTCGCGGACGGCTGCGCTGCTTCATATCCTGCCCGGCACGGCAGTACACGGGACAGCGTTCAGCACGAAGACCACAGCGAGGGCGATGATCACAATGACGACACGTCGGCATCCACGGCGAGGCGACGGGGCAGGGCGCATGACTGCTCATGCAGGAAGCCTCGTGACTCGGGCCCAGGCCGCCCTTCGGGGCGATTCCAGCGCCCCGGAACTTCCTCGGCGAGGTGGCGACGGGATGAGCGTAGGAGGCCACCTGGAGGTTAGGCAGCTCCTCGACGTACAAAGGGGCCCCCTTGGCCACGACGGCGTTGTTGCCCCCTGGCGGTCTCCCGAATTTTGGCGACCTGTCCTCAAACGTTGTGTTCCGCGCGCGAGGGCGCCCGCGCGCGCGCGGATGCATGCCTGGTCGCCCAGGCACTCAGGGCCGCGCTGCGCGGGGGCACTCGGCCAAGGGGGGGGCGGCGGTTGCGCAATGAGTCGCGCCGTGCGCATGAGACGCACGAGCCTGGTCTCGCGGTTCGCGATCGTAGGGGCATAACTGTCGGCACGCGCGAGTCGTCAAGGGGCCAGGCCTAAGCTCGCAAGCGGTAGATCGGCGCGCGAACCAGGCTGAGCCACTGCAAGAAGGATGCATCATATACGGACTGGCACACGACGTCGGAATGCTCGATGACGAGGACGACGGCATGCAATGCACGCAATGTCACAATCACGACGCAACACATTGTCACGAAATTCGCTGCTACGCTAGCCGATAGCTCCAGCATGCCAATCCAAATCCATCACTTAGGTGTCGTAATGTGGCCCACCTTCCCAGCCCAGGCGGCGCATGACCGCGGTTGCGTTGGGGGCGCGCATTGGGCTGAGTGCGCGCACGGAGATCGGCGCACAAGTGGTGCTTCGCGCGCACGCACCCGCGCGCTGCACGGTTGCGCTCTAGAGCGCAGGAGCCATGGCGGCAACGTTGCCAGGATGACGGCGCGAATTGGCGGCGCAGGTGGACGCAGCTGAACTCGGCGAGGTCACGGCTCGCAGACGGCACCTGGAAGGCGGCGCTGGCACCGTAGCCGGCTCACCTGGGCCTCCTGCAGCACCAAGAAGAGAGCGCTGAAGCATGGGACAGCGCGCACGACACCCGGCACCAACAAGCTTCGTCTATGGCGTTGGTCAGCGCTCGGCCTTCTTGAGCTCATGACAAGAAAACTCAAAGTAAGAAGCCATTTATCGTTGGGATTGCGTGGGCCCCCACCCGTACTAATGTGTCGTCCCCATGAGTGGCCTAGCACTGGCGTTAAACGCATGCAAATGTGCATGTGGACAGCCGCGCGTGCGTTTGCGCGCGAGTTGCCGCGCGCCTGGCTGTCCAGGCTAAGCATGGCCGCGCGCGCGGGACGCAATGGCATGTCTCAGAGCCTCCGCGCTGGTGCTTTTCAGCAGGCAGGTAAAAGCATGGACCTGGACAGGCGCTGCCTGCTGGTAAGACCACGTTGGCGCTGTGCTGTTTCCTGGGGGCGACGTTTTGATTTTGGAAAATGCACATCGGAATCTTGGCTGAAGAACGCCACGCCAGTGCGTCCGACGCCCTCTCAGAACCGCGAGATGCGAAAATCGAGCCGCTTTAATTGTCCCCGCCGCGTGGCCGATAGTTCTTGGGAGGGGCACTACCTCGGACTCGTCTGGAGCGGAGGCGGGGCGCCCCCGTGGCGACGACCGCGCCAACGTCAACAATCACGTAGATCGCGTCTCCCACAGTCTCGAGGACGGCGGTGCGAACCGGGTGAATTCAGCGTAGTCAGAGCCGAAATCATGGCTGTAGTAACGTTGTCGCAGTCGACGATGTGGTCGTCGTCGTTGTTGCGTCAGCTGTAGTCGGCTGGGTCGTCGACGTTGTTGTGGCAGCAGCTGCGGTCCAGTCGCACGGCCCGCACACGGGCGCGCAGTGGCGCTCGGCGTGAGCATGGTTGCATGACAAGGCCGCGCATAGGCAATGCGCCAACGCGGCATGATCTGGCAGGCCGTCGCGGCGATGCAAGTTCCTGGCCTGGCCTGGACGCTGGCGCGCTGTCGACGGCCGCGAGACCGGCGCAGGCGCGCGCGCGCCCTGTCGTCGCAGGGGCGCGCGCCCCCGCACTGCGCTGCGCCATATGGGGAGGCGCAGAGTCGCGCAGGCGCGCGCGCGCCACGCTTCGGCGCGTGCGTGGCCACGCCTTGACGGCGCAGCCATGCAGCGCGCGTTTCGCGGCCTCGTGGCTGGATGCGACGCCGTTGCGCGACGCGGCCGCGCAGCGGAGCTGCGGCGTCGCGGCGCTCGAGGGAGCGCGCCGCAAACGCGCTGCACAGCCTTAGAGCAGCCACACAACGTCGCGGCGCGCACAAGGGCGCCCCACAAACGCGCCGCACAGCTATACGCCAGGCCACGCTGCTCGGAAGGGCGCCGGCGAGACCCAACACTTTGCCCACGGCTGCAATGGACAGTAGGGTCTGCTGGTCGGCACACGCTGTGGCCGACCAGCGCAGCGGCAGCGCCGCGCGCGCGCGAGCCGGGATAGCAGCCGACGGGCGCGCGGGCTCCTGTTCGAGCACTGGTGGAACACGTCGTGGTTGTGGTCGTCGCGCGGTGGATGGTTGGCGGCGCGCGGGGGGGGGTCGGTCTCTCTCTCTCTCTCTCTCTCTCTCTCTCTCACACTCTCTCTCTCTCTCTCTTTCTCTCTCTCTCTCTCTCTCTCTCTCTCTCTCTTTCTATCTCTCTCTCTCTCTCTTTCCCGCTCTCCTATTTGCGTCGAATACGCCGACAAGGCGCGCGAGGTCGAGGGGGCCGCGCCATGCGCAGTGACAGCCCGCGCGTGCACTCTCAAACGCCACTCGAGGTACCCGGGAATACTGGTACTTCTGGAAAAAGTTACTACCAGAGTGTGGTCGGTGGCAATGGTGAACTGTCACGCAGGTAATCACGCGGCGATCACTGTTGAACAGAACGATCTGGTGGATCCCTTGACAGACGCAGAAAAGAGCAAATCAAAGGTGTCGACGCGGTAGCACTTATTCACATGATCAAAATCTACTGGAAGCTGTCAAAACCCCACGTTGGATCACTTCAGGCATCTAGTTCTTTCGACCAGATAGCCTGCATCAGGCACTTGACCAGATACCAGCGGTGGATATCATCGATGCTGCTGGCCAAAGCCACGCGCATGATGGGCGTGCACATGGAGGTACATATCGCATGCTTTTCTGACCGATATCAGAAACCAGTCGTCGGCGGCACGCATGTCGCGAGACTCGCTGTACATTCCAACTCGCGGGAACAAGTCTACACAACGCCAAACAACTCAACAATGGGATCGAGTAGTCACAGATCTACATAGCACCCGAGAAATGGGGGCGAACCGGTGTCCACGGGCGAATGGCGCGCCCCTCCTTGCTCACCATTGGTAGACTGGCGACGTTCAGAGGGTCGCGTGGGCATTGCGCCCAAACAACCTCGGTCCTGCGCCGCTGCGGTCGAGCGAACCAGCGCTGCGCGCCAGGGCAGTCCTGCCCAGCAGTCATCAACGCTTGGCCTAGTCGCCCAACGTTGGCTGCTGATACAGCTGGGGCTGGCGAAGCTCAGCCCCGTGCGCGAGGATCGCACTTGGGCCAACAATCTCAAGATTGCGTCGGGCTTTGCGTCTCGTTGACCGCGCATGCTCGGGCGCGCGCGCGCGCACCAGCGCCGAGCCAACGCGATCTCACATTCGCGCGTCCACTGAGTGAGCAGACACTTGTCTGGGGCGTCGGCCGCGTCGCGAAGGGCGAACCGGCACGCCGCGCGTTCAGGCAGCGCGGCGCTCGCAGGTGCGCAGCGGCGCCGGTGGCCTGGCGAGAGCGCGCACGCCGTGGAAGCGTTTCGGTTGATGGCTCTGGTTCAACCTTGCATGCCCCGCTTGGTTTACAAAGACACGCGAAAGTCCCTCATGTCGCACCGCAAATTGCAACCACTTGCCATCGTCGATGCTACGCTCGTTGTCGCGGTAGCTTTCGCGGTGCTCATCCGCGTCGCCAGCGCGCCGTCGATAAGAACGTCGCGATGGCACGCGATGCGCGGCGCCAGTGGTAGTTGCAAGACTCTTCGGAGAAGTCCCCCTTCATGACTTGGTTACATATGCCGAGGCCGCGCCGCGCGAAGGCAGACCCCTGCGGTGGAGTAGCCAGCGGTGGCAGCCCTCCAGCGGGCGCGTGGGAAACCTGTGCTGGGCGGCAGCACGGGCCCATTTGTCGCGAGGTCGCCCGTAGCGGTCCCCAGGCAGAGCCTGCCAGAGGCCTGCGCCGATCGGAGGCGCAAGCCAAGCGGCAGCGTGGCCGCTGATAGTGGCCCCCAGGCAGGACGCGCCAGAACTCGTGCCCAACGACGCCACGCGCCCTGTTGCGGCGGAGCAGCCAGGCGAGGCGCGCTGGACACCTGGCGCGCACCCTAGACGCGGCCTGACTGACGCAGGCCACGAGCGACCGGCGCGCCGATGCGGGCGCAACAAACTTACTCCCAGTCGACGGCACGGGACTGCAGAAGATCGCACTTAGAGCTTGCGCGAGCATGCAGTGTAGGAAGCAGCCCTTTGGCAGCTGGATGCCCGTGCGCTCGCGGGGCCAAGGAGCGCGCAGGGTCTTCGTCGAGGGCGTCTGGATAGCTCGACGAAGGAAGACAATCGTCATGCATGTGATTGCAGACTTGCGCTTCACACAACAGCAGTACTTGCATTGGCGTCAAAAGTACCAACGCCCACTGAAGAGATACCGTGGATTGCCACTTTGCCATGCTCACAATGTGTCCAAGTTCGTTATTTATCCCAAGTGCGTCGTTGTTTCTCTGTTGACCAAACGCGAATCACTGCCCGAGTTCCCACCCAGCGATATTGGCCTTTGCCCCGCTGACCCTGCCAGACCTTCAAACTCAGGCAAAGTAGGTCGGCAACGCCGCAGGCAATGCGATCATCGCGCACTGATGCGGCAGGATTGTTTCAAGCGCAACACAGAACAACCCCTTGCCAGCGCGCATTGAATATCCGATGCGCGGGATCGGATGACACATTACTCAGCGAATACCATCGCAACACATGGCAGAGCCAGCTACCCGCAGACTTGAGGCGGCGCTCAGCAAGGCGACCCGCGCTCCACGACCAGCATCTGAGGCGCGCGGCAGGTCGAAGGGCGATCACCCCGGCGGCCCCTTACCCCATTCGCCCCGCGGTCGGCGCCACATCCACAGTCCGGCGCGGGGGAACGAGATGTTGCCCCGCGCGGACTCGCGCAATGCTCCAACCGGAAGCGCGCGCATCTTCGCGTCGGCGACGCGCGCGGTCATCTCGGCACTGAACTCGACGGGCCGTCGCCCTCGTCTCCGGCCTGATGCTGGGAAGGAAGGGAGGAGGAGAAGAGGTTATGCGGTCGTACTCCCTGCGAGAGAACAGGCCGCCGCGCTAGCGCGCGCGCATGGCAGACGCACCCCGGCCATCCCACACTGCAGGCGGCGGCGTGACCGCTGCACCTTCGGCGCGCCACCTGCGGCGCGGCCAAGGACGTCAAGCGCCGCGGGTCGCGCGGGGCGCGGCGCGGCGCGCCATGGAATGCACCGCCGCGCGCGCGCGCACCCACGGCGAATCGCAGCCTCCGCGCGCCGGCGCGGCACGCCAGACGCACGCGCAAAAGCGGCCCTGCCGGGCGGCCCCGTCGGCTGCATCGCGCCGGCGGCGCCGATGAAGATGGAGACATCGACATGCGAGAGGCCCGTTGACAGGGCGCGCAACGCGTTGTTGCTGTTCTCTGCTGGCAGTCGATCCTGGGCATGCTGTTGCAGTAGACGCAAGCATGCCATCGCTGCGGCTGCGCGAGTCTTGCCACCTGAGTGGCCTGGCTTGCATCTGGACACGCAGGCCGCAGATGCGCGTTCTCCTGTCCGGCGGCCAGGAAGCGCCCTCGGCCGCCGCGCGCGCCGGTCGGCGCACCAAGCCCACGGGGATCGCGCTGACAATGGACGGTAGTTGCTATTTGAGCAGCAAGCGCTCTGCGCTTGACTGGCGCGGCGCTGCGCCTCGCCTTTTGACCTCGGCGTCTACAGGTGGCACCCACGGCCGCTGGCGGGCGTCGGTCGCTGCAAAAGTGGGCGCCCGGCCGGCGGCTGCTTCCGCGGGAGGCGCCAGGATGAAAGAAGTGGTTAAGAAGTGGGAGCAGGGGAACTGCGCGGGTCTGAGGACTGCGCGGCGGGTCTGAGGACTGCGCGGCGGCACTGCCTCGCTCTTCCTTCGCATTGTGGTTGTCCTCGCACGCATCCTCCTTTCGCCCTCCACTTCCTGACTGTTCTCCTGGTCCTCGCCCCGGCCTAGCGTCGCCCCTCTCGCCCTCGGGTTTGACGCGTCCCCCGCGGCCTCGGACCCCCGCGCCCCCCTCGTCCTCCAGCCTATCCAACGGCAGCCGGCGCTCCGCGGTCAGCGGCACGGCGGGGCCAGAGACCGAGCGGGCAGTGGACCCTCGGAAGGGCATGCCGAACGCGGCGCGAAGCCACGGGCGCAGACGCGCCAGTGCGCACGCGCATCTTGGCCACGCAGAGCCGCGCGCAAACGCGCGCACCGGCCCTGCCGCAGGGCGCCGCGGCCCGGCGCACGGCCCCCCTCTGCGCGCCCGTCTGCCGGCGCGGCAGAGAGGTCGCGCTCGCAGAACCGCGGATAGCGAGGGCGGAGAAGAAGGCCGAGTAGAACACGGCGCACTGCACGAGGGCGAAGACGACAAAGAGGAAGCAGGAACTGAGAACACCATGTAAGACACGACGGAGATAGACACGTAGACCGACGACGACGCGGTCGGGATGGTCAGCAAACATACACCATATCAGCCTAAACAGAAGATGGACGTGACAGATGACTCCACGCAGTACGACTGAACGCGCGCGCCCTGAAACACATCGGCGAAAATCAGAGGACTTGGCGGCCCGTCGGAAAGGAGGCGGAGAGCTCTGCGGAGCTCGACCCCGGGTCGCCAGGCGCCGATGCAGGCGCGAACCGCAAGCGGCGCGGGCCGACAAGGCGCGCCCTCGACGAGGGGCGCCAAGCCGTTGAGTCGGCTGGCGAGACCTCGGCGGCGGCACCCCCCCGCCCAACGGCGGTCCAACAGGCGACAATGCGCTGGAAAAGTCACGCGCCAGACTCGCAGCAGGCTGCACGCTGAGGGTAGATCGCGCCAAGCGGCGAACGCACAGCTGGGAGGCGGCGCGCAGCGAGGTTGCACTGCCCGCAACGGCTGACACACGCCTTAACTGTTCCTATTCACGGAGGCGGTGATGTGGCTGAGTCGGTGGATTGAGGTAGAGATAAGGGAAAAAGGCTTGCAATCTTCGACGAGCGCATTCCACTACTCGCATAGTAACTACTCGCAGATGGCCTGGGTCCCCCGCGGGGGCTCCGCGGCAAATTACATTCAAGCAGACATGTGTTCTTTCTGACGTTTGCGAGTAGGCACTTTGCGAGTAGTGGAACGCGCTCGGTGCATTTGCAGACGTGCACGCGGGCTAAAACCGCACGCCGTCTGGCCCAGCCCGCGTTTGGTCATAGCGGCCGGGGGGGCCAGCATCGACGCCTGCGGGCACTCTGGGGGTGTAGCTGGGGAAAAGCTTGGCCAGACGCATTTGCACGCGTAGCTCAGCGGGCACGCCTCTGCCTTTGCGCGCGCCCCGGCACGCGGATGAGCAGACTGAGGCCCGGCGTGCGCTGCAAGGCGCGAAGGCGCGCGCGGGCGCGGCGCGCCGCGGGCGCTGGCGCCGCCAGGCAAGGAACACGGCCCGGCTCACGCGTCACGGCGCGTAAGAGCACCAAGACATAACGCACCGCGCTCGCGCCGCTGCATCGCCGGGCATGGGAAATAATGCCCCGGGCGCGCAGAGCAGCACACGGGCGCGCGCGGGCAGCGCGCACCGCCAGGCCTGCACCGCCGCGCGCCGGCAACGCGCAGGCGCGCCCCCCACCGGCGAATCCTGAACAGTAGGACAGCGGCCACTGAAGGGGCAACCGCACACGACTCTCTGTCCAAAGCTGCAGCGGCAGAGGGCGCACAGACAGCCGCGCAGCCGCGCGCCTGAACCGAATTGCACAGCACACGGCGCGAGCATGATCTTGGGGCCGATGGCGCAAGAAACGCGACAGCGCGCCCGGAGCCGCACACCCCGCGCATCGCGCGCCCGATGTCCAGGGCGCCCCGCGCGCGCTGGAGCGCGGGGCGCCAGGTCCCGCCACCGAGTGAATGGCACAGCTCTGCCCCGATCGCCCGTTAATCGCACTCGACATTGCTACCCTGCTGAGTATGCGAACGGGCGGCGCGCCGGCGGCGAGGCTGACAGGCGGTCGCGGCCAGGGCCCCACGCGGCGCAGCGCGTCGCCTGGGCCACTTCAAAGGGAAGGGCGTGCGACAGGGCCTCCGGGCTGCGCGCGGCACGACATCAGTCGGCGCCAGCGACATGCCTGGACGCCTCATCCTGGAGAGCGCCAGCGCTGGTGGCAACGAGGACCCCGTCGAAGTCCACGTCGACGACGAACCAAAAAAGACGGAGCCCTGCAGCTCGGAATTACTGAACTGGTCGAAGAGACTGATAAAATGAAGCACCCAAATGAGCAATGGTCGTGGCGTAGCCGACGCACAGGCTGACTCTGGACGCAGCGCACGCAGCCCTCGCTGGATGCGCGCTTGCCTGGCTGCGGCACACAGTTGGGGCAAGAACATGCATCGGCGACACCAGTTGTGCGAAGGGTGGCTCGCTGCCCCCGAGCGCCAACATGGGGGCCCTCCTCGATAAGACTCCACCACGATGCGCGCGGCGGAAGCGCCTTTGGGCCCGGGCCTGCGCTGGGACGAACGCCACGTTGAAGCAGGCGGCAGCCGAAGTAGCGCTGTCGCCCTCGACCGGTGCCAAGCGCGGTGAGATACGTATATTAACGGCCAGTGCCCCACTCGAGTGATGCGACGCGCTCGCAAGGACAGCCAGCACTGCCGCACACATCACGAGGCACGGCACTAGCCCATGGAGGATCCTCACAAACATGCCCGACGCGAAGCTGCGGTAGGTGCCTGCGGAATGCGATAGGTCGGAGGTCGCTCCGCACCGCGGTAACGCCAGCAGCTGTTGTTGCCTTGCGCAGCTGGACTCTCACACGTCTCCTACGGCATACGGCGCCTGTCGTCATCGTTGCCTATGAGCGTCCAACGCGAAGTACCAGACGGTTTGCAGAACAGCCGTAAGCGCAGGCTGTTCGGGGAACGGAGGGTGACGTCATTGAAAAGGTTTGGGGGAAAGCGAATGTCCGCCCACATCGCCCTATAAGCAGTCCCGTGGATCCCGAGCTGGGGCCGCCCCCAGCGAAAGGTAAGAAGCATGGCGGCAATGGTGACATGAGAGATAGTAGAGCGATGGTCCGTTTGCTCTGACGACAGGAACAGGCACGCGGGCCCGCTGTGAGCAATACGGCAGCGAACCCCTCCTATTCGAGTGAGCTTGTGGGCGAGCGCCAAATGTGGAGGACCCCAGTCGGGTGGCACCCCGTCCTTGGGGAGCGAACTGCCCCAGTGGATCTGCAGGAGACCGAAGAGTTCTTCGTTGCCCCACTCCGTGAATCCATGGTTGTCCTGGCGGCCGGGGTGCCAGCGGGTAGCCCACGCGACGAAGTGTGGTAAAACTTGGTCCGCCAGGCCTGTGCCTGTCAACGGTGACCCTGAGCGCGCTGCCATCATGCTTCGTGTGGGTCCATTCATACCCGGTGTACAATTCCAGCTCCGGATGTAGCATCGCTGGTCCAGCGTCTGGGAGCCCAGCAGACTATGGGTATCCTTCCTCGACAATCGTTGTCTCGACCCCCGCGAAGGGCACAATTTCTTCCCCCAGCGCGTGTTTCACGAAGGGGAGCTGAACGGTCCAGAACGGTCCAGAGCCTGGTTGGGGCAGGTGGCAATGAAGGGCGAGCTGCGCTGGCTGAGGTCCAGGCCACATGGAGTAGGTTGACTCACATGTCTTTGTAGCCTGGCGCGGCGCTCCGCGTCCGAAACGCGAGGTTGGCCAGAGGGCGATGGTGGGCGTCGAAATGGTGTCCTTCGGGGATGGCGGAGGACGGGGACAGCTGCCCGTAGATGTCGGTGAGAAAGTACTGCAGCAGCCGCTGGCCTGGGTACTTCGGGACCACGCGCCTGCCCCCATTCCCCCTGGCGTACTCAAGAAGGTAGTCGACGTGAGCCAGCCCTGGGGCAAGAACGAAGGACGCAGTCCCCGAGCTCGTCCTGCGCAAACTCATTGAACCTTACCGTGGTGGCCTGGGTGGCAATGGTCTGGGTTGGCGGAAGCCGCGTTCTGTCCGAAATCCTGTTCAGGAGAGCT
The DNA here is from genome assembly GCA_963575745.1 of Prorocentrum cordatum. Lineage (NCBI taxonomy): Eukaryota > Dinophyceae > Prorocentrales > Prorocentraceae > Prorocentrum > Prorocentrum cordatum. The sequence continues at coordinate 34,803 of CAUYUJ010003889.1, forward strand.
GGATCGTCCTAGGGGGGGCAGGGGGGGCAGGTGCTGGTTCGTGGGTTGTTGCTGTGCGGTGGGCTGCGACGCACGTCATGACGACGTGGTCTACCCGCTCGGCTGCACAGAGATAGACACGCTTGAGCACGGGTTGCAACGGTTTCCGCGTGCACGAGTGCCTGACCGGGGCATCCCCGAGAGGACATTCCGACGCCAAGAGGGGGCGCGGGACGCTCCCCGCATACTGCGCACCGCAGGATGCGCGGGGTTCGCGAGACTGGGCCTCCTGCGAGGGGCGAGAGAGAAGGGAAGGAAGAAGCTCGGCGGCGCGCACCAGAGGCGTGGCGCGTGCGGGGGCGCCCTTCCGAGAAGGCGGGGGGGGAGCTTCTTAGAGGGCGGAGGCCCTCATAGAAGCTCCTGGATGCTTCGAGAAGGCCGGATGCTTCTGAGAAGTCTTCCTGGAAGCGGGGAGGGCCGAAAGAGGCCACGCGCCCCCTCAGCAGGCCCCCCCCCCAGCCTCCTCCCAGAGCCGCCCCTCCCGCGCCCACCCCGCTGGCGCGCCGCCCAGGAAAGGGCCCAGACCCCCGACGACCCAACCTCGCCGACCCGCCGGCCCTCGGGCCTCTCGGACACCCGCCCAAGACAGAGCCCTGTCACCCCCGAGCCGCTCCCGAGGGCCCCAGCCGGCAGGGCCTCGGGTCGTGCACGGACAGCCCTCCCGGGTGGTCCCCGCTGGCCTCTCAAGGAGGCCCCCCTGGTTGTGCCAGCTGGCCTCGACAGGCCCCGCGAGTAGCCCAGAGCGGTCTCAGCCTCTGCGCCAGGGTGTTCTGACCGCTCTCAACTACTCGGAGGATCTGTTGAGGCCAGTTGAGACTACTCGGGAGGCCTGTCGAGGCCAGCCTGGACTGCCTGGGGGGGGGGGCGGCGCTCTGTGAGCAACCCGAAGCCTCACCAGCCCCAGCGGCCAGAGCATACGGTCCCGCGGCGGACGCACGAGAGTGGCGAAATACCTACGGCTCGACTCCTTCGACGCGCCATCTGACCCAGGGACGCGGCGGCGACGCACACCAGCGGCCTCGTGCGCGAGCGTCACGGAGAAGCTGCTCTGGCCTGGGGGAGGCGCGCTTCCGACCCGTCCCGGTGGTGCGTGAGCACCAGCACTCCGCCAGGCCTGGCCCTCCCACAAGGAGGATAATTCACCGCCACAGCCCGCATCTTCTGTTCCTGCCCCCAACTTACGCATCTCCCCCCTCCATCTCCATCCCATCCACCTCCTCCAACTCCCTCTCATTCATCTCCTCTCTCGTCCCATCCATTCTTTCCCTCCCCCCCACACCTCCCTCCTCCCCCTTCGTCTCCTCCAACCTCCTCCTTCCATATCAATTATCCTCCGCTGCCCCCCAATCTGGTGCAAGTCCTGTCACGTGAAAAGCAAGGCACCGGAAAGCAATCAATGAAAAGCAATTCACTGAACCGCAGTGCACTGCATGTCACTGCACTGGAAAGCGAAGCAATGCGAGGCAACGCAAAGCAAAGAAACACTATAACGTATGACCTCTGGCCCCCTCTGCGTTCAGCTTCAATTGTACTTTAAGCATGTCTGTAGATGGCCGAGACAATCAAGGCAAGTGCATCGTACTCTGTAGATGGCCGAGATAATCAAGGCAAGTGCATCGTACCTATGGTCACACCAGGTTAATCATACCGTTTGTTATACCCAGGCCGTTGCTAGACTGAAAGGGGCCCATGGCCATGGGTGTACAGACAAGGATGGGTCTCCACAAACTTCTACTCCTTTCAGGGGGACGTAAGACCTGGGTACAGGGGACTCGGAAATCCCCGACGAGGTCGTCAAAAAAATGACGAGGCCGAGCCTGCATTTTGACGAGGCCTCCCGCTGCAGACATCCCACGAAACTCCTCCTCGTCAAAATCCGAGGCGCGGTCGTCAAAAAACGATGGCGAACCCGAGTCCTGGCAAACCCGGGTCTTACGCTCCCCCGATCCTTACCATATATCAATGTACGTAGTGAGAGAACAAAAAGGGAATAAAGAAAGAGAGAGAGAGAGAGAACAAACCAAAAAGATAGAAAGAGAAAGAGCAGCCCCTTGACACGAAAAATCAGGAGCAATGCGCTGATACTGGAGACAGAGGTAAAGGGAGAACGGAGACAAGGGAATGCATAGGAGTCGGCTGTTCCTGTCCTGGACAAGCGAGGCAGGATACAGCCTGCGTAGCCGCCGAGATCGCCAGCGAAACACCACAAGTTGTAGGCGGCGTACCGGTGCTCCTCGGACACATAGAGGTCGATGAACTCAAGGCGTCGCTTTTTCGAGTTGAATCACAAGCCGAACCACGTGCCGAGGCCTCATACCATCATGTTTCACATCCTGAGCCGTCACACCCTCATTCATATCATCGTCCTCCTCCTCCTCCTCCCCCTGCTCCTCCCCCTCCCTGTTTTTCCTCCTCCTGCTCCACCATCTTACCTCTGTTATCATTCTCTTCCTGCTCCTGATCCACCTCTTTCTCATTCCGCCCTATCCTCAGTACTCAATCCGTGGTGTTGAAGGCTCTCCCCAGTTTAGCAGCGGAGGACATCAATAGACGAGGCCTCGCCGTATTGTGGTCGGCGGTGCATGCATCTCGAAAGAATGGGGCCCGAGCTGCAATGCGCCCACTCGTGCGAAGCTTCGCTCCGTTCGGCGCGGGAGAAGATCTGGCGAAGGGTGTCTCTTCTGCATCCTCCTCCTCATCCTTGTCCTGGGCTGCCACACCCTCCCCCACCTCCTCCTCGCCTACATCGGCGTCTCCGCTTCCCGCACCAGCACAATTCCAGCAGATTCCATGCACTGCCCGCGGCTCCTTCGCGGACAGGCCATAGATGAAGCCATTCCTCGGCGATGGGGGGGCACTGGGAATCCACCAGGGTTATAGCCGGAAGAGGGAAGGGTGGGTGCCAGTCGATAACCTAACCGTTTCGCTTTGGGCGCTTGACAGACACAGCGCATGGATGCATATATATAATGATAATAATGATAATAATGGCTATACTAATAATAATAATAATAATAATAATAATAATAATAATAATAATAATGATAATAGTAATAATAATAATAATAATAACAATAATAATAATGATGATGATGATGACAAAAATAATAATATTAATCATAAAATGATAATAGGAAGAATAATACTAATAATATGTGTATGTGTACACTAGAACCACGCGCGCGGGCTTCGCGCGCGCTCAGGTTCTAGCGCAGACGTCCCCGAATGCAAATGCGATTTCGACGACGACAAAGACGATGACGACGATGGCCTCGACGACGTCGACGACAACAACTGCGACAATCTCGACGACGATGACTGCGACGAACGACCGCGACGTCGGCCACGACGTTCGAGAACGTCTAGCGCAGACGTCCGATTCCAGCGTGTGCCGGAAGGGTGTTGCCGGAACGCGCTGGCAAACTTCCTGGGTTCATCCTTCATTTTTCCCTTCAAACCGCCGAGACACCTTTTCGGCCGATACCCATGCCCATACTCCTCGACTCCTCGGCCTCCTCCTTCGTCTTATTATAATCAGAATGAGGGGGCCGAACGGTCATTGATTGTCCCTGGGGCAATGGCTGAAGTGGGGATCCGTGGTGAGGATTTGCTTGTTGCGTTGTTGTTGTTGGTGTTGTTGTTGGTATTGCTGTTGTTGCTGAATCTGAACTACTTAACAATTATTTGTGTTGGACCCCCACCAGGCGCTTTGACGATCTCGCCTCGGCACCGGCTACATTTTCATTGAAAATGAGGCTCACGCTCGAGCGGGTTGAGGGGGCGCCAAAACCGGCCCCCCAACAATAACAACGCTCCTGCTCGAGACTTCCTCTTTCTTTCCCAACCATCCTGTGGTCTTGGGTCCTCGTTTTCAAGAGACAGTCCCCGCGACCCTCCTCCTCCTCCTCCTCCTCCTCCTCCTCCTCCTCCTCCTCCTCCTCCTCCTCCTCTTCCTCTCCTCCTCCTCCCCCTCCCTCCTCCCCTTCCTCCCTCCTCCCTGTGTTTCACCCACCCAGTACAGCGCTTCGTGGCCCCATAGGGGGCTCCACCGAAGGTCCCACTGGCACCGCCCGCGCGCGTCAGCCACCAACCAGCACAGCCCTTGATCCCTGCCTTTCACCCACCCAGTACAGCGCTTCGTGGCCCCATAGGGGGCTCCACCGAAGGTCCCAGTGGCACCGCCCGCATGCGTCAGCCACCACCCAGCACAGCCCTTGCTCCCTGCGCTTCACCTATCACCTAGTACAGCGTTTCGTGGCCCCATAGGGAACTCCACGGATGGTCCCGGTGGGACCGCCCGCATGCGTCAGCCACCACCCAGTACAGCGTTTCGTGGCCCCATAGGGAACTCCGCCGATGGTCCCAATGGGACCGCCCGAGCCCGAATGCATCAGCCACCATCCAGTACATCGTTTCGTGGCCCAGAAGGAGCTCCACAGAAAGACCTCATTTGCACCGCCCGCGTGCGTCGTCCACCACCCAGTACTCCATTTCGTGGCCCCCTTGATTTGTTTTGTTTTCCAAGACGGCTCCGCTCGACACGCCCGTCCTTGCAACACGCAACAGGCAGGACGCCAGTGCGGCTCCATCCCCGCCCAGCATGCGGTAGGAGCGCACTCGCTGCGGTGTCCACCGGCGGGTGGCCACCGAACAGAAAAAAGCCTGCGGGCCAGATGTTCTCCTGCATTGGTACTGCAGCGCGAGTCGCGAGCAACTGACAAACCAGAATTACTGCTCCCGAGCCGCGCCCCGGCCGCCGCAGGCGTCAGGATGGGGAAGAGAAGGAACGTTCCGGCCACGCCCGAGGGGCCGAGCTACACACTCAACAACGCGAGCACACCCCGGATCAGGCACCGCAGCCCCTGACCATGGGGAAGGGAAGGAGGGGGGCACAGGAAGGAGGGGGGAATCGCCCCGAGGCTCAGTGAACTTGACTGGCGCCCACGAGCGCGGAAAACAAAAACAGCACTGTCGCGAGCAGATCGAAAATGCACCATCGTCGGCTGGCAGAGGATGAGGTAGTCTCGCGGCTACGCATCCTCGAACGACGCTGCGACGCTCCCGTAGACTCCTCGCCGTGCCGACACGGCAGAGAAGGAGCCATCCGCTCTCTGGGAGGTCGGTGTAAAGAACATCGCCTATCGAAGCTACGACGTCAGGACTAACTATCGAAGTTCATCGAAGTTAAAGCTGATGAAGTCTCTTGACAAAGCTATCGAAGCCGTGTGCGGCTGGTTCGTCCACTAAGCCGGCGCGGAAAACGGCAAAAACAAGGGTGTCCTGTGCTGACGAACTTGCTTAAATCAGGAAGGCTGGCTCGTCGGGCGCTGGGGCCTCCTCCAGAAGGCGGCGATCTGGCTCGCACAACCTCCAACCGCGCCTCGTCACGGAGAAATCGGATGACCAAAAGATACTGGATGACGGTGTGAACCCAGACGGACGGCGGCGCCTGCCGCTAAAGGTCTTCCAGCCGTCGACGAGGAGATAGTCGAAGTACGACTCCACATTGAAGTACTCCACGACTATCGGTGCTGCGTTCGCCGCGTTGATCTCGATCGTGCAAGCCTGGCTGTTGCTGTAGTACTGAGGATAGTTCGGGCTCTGCACACAGGCACCGTCCAACGTGCACGGTCCTGAGATGGCCCCCCACATGCTCCCAGAACCGGGCGTCGGCGCAGCGGTTGGCGAAGGAGTGGGCGCAAGAGTCGGCGCAGCTGTCGGTGCGGGAGTCGGCGCAGAGGTCGGTGCAGGCGTTGGTGCTGTTGTCGGAGGGGGTGCAGGTGTTGACACTGGTACGCAAAATTTCCATCCACTCCTCGTAACGCTGAAGTCGGACGACCACACGATACTGGATGACGGTGTGAATCCAGACGGACCCGAACTTCCACTATAATATTTCCATCCGTCGATAACGATGTAGTCGAAGTACCATTCTACATTGAAAGCCTCCACGACGATCGGTGCTGCGTTCTCCGCGTCGATCTCAATCGTGCACGCCTCGTTGTTATTATAAGCCTGCGGATAGTTCGCGCTCTGCACACAGGCGCCGTCCAATGTGCACGGGCCCGAAATGGCCGCCCACATGTGCACAGAACCAGGCGTCGGCGCAGCGGTCGGCGAAGAAGTCGGCGCAAGAGTCGGCGCAGCTGTTGGTGCAGCCGTTGGGGAAGCGGTCGGTGCCTCCGTCGGTGCAGTCGTCGGTGCTGCTGTCGGGGAAGCGGTCGGTGCTGCGGTCGGCCCGGCTGTCGGTGCAGCTGATGGGGAAAAGGTCGGTGCCTCCGTCGGTGCTGCTGTCGGCACGGCTGTCGGTGCAGCTGATGGGGAAGCGGTCGGCGCCGCCGTCGGTGCTGCAGTCGGCGCGGCTGTCGGTTCAACTGTTGGGGAAGCGGTCGGTGCCTCCGTGGGTACTGCAGTCGGCACACCCGGCTCAACAGTCGGCGCCTCCGTCGGCACAGCAGTCGGTGCTGCTGTTGGGGAAGCTGTCGGCGTTGCTGTCGGCACGGCTGTCGGTGCTGCCGTTGGGGACGCGGTCGGTGCCTCCGTCGGTGCTGCACTCGGCACGGCTGTCGGAGCAGCCGTTGGGGAAGCAGTCGGCGCAGTTGTGGGTGCTGCACTCGGCGCGGCTGTCGGTGCAGCCGTTGGGGAAGCGGTCGGTGCAGCTGTCGGTGCTGCACTGGGCGCGGCTGTCGGTGCAGCCGTTGGGGAAGCGGTCGGTGCAGCTGTCGGTGCTGCACTCGGCACGGCTGTCGGTGTATCTGTAGGGGATGCGGTTGGCGCCATCGTTGGCGCTGCCGTCGGCACAGCAGTCGGTGCTGCTGTTGGGGAAACGGTCGGCGCAGCTGTCGGCGCAGCCGTGGGTGCGGGCGATGGCGTCGGGGGCACCGTCCAGTCCCCCATCACCCCGTCCATCCACTCGCGTCCATAAGTGATCCGACTCCAAACTCCAGGGAAATTTTCCACGCCACAAGAAGCAGCTCCCCACGACACGACGCCGTGAAGGAAGTAGCTGCCGCCTGATTCGCAGACAATCGGCCCTCCACTGTCTCCCTGACAGATATCGGTTACCTCCCCAGCGTTTGAGCCCTGCGCGCACAGCATGTCATCGGTGATCGTCATCCCTGAGAGGCCCCAGTAAGACTGGCAGTCTGCATTGGTCCAGGTGGTGACAGCGCCCTCCTGCAGCACGTCAGGGATGCTGCCTCCGGCGACCTTCCCCCACCCAGTGGCCCAACACTCTTCACCAGCACCGATGTCCTCCGACGGCAGGCAGGCAAGGCCGATATTGTCGCTCAAGGGCGCCGCCTCGGCCAACTCCAGGAGAACAAAATCGTAGCCCTGATCCCAGTAGATGTAGTTTGGATGAGTGTGCATCTGCTGCACCTCCAGTCGCACCCCCACCGAATCCGACTGGGACAGTTGGTGAAGGCCCGCCACGACCCAGAACGAGGAACGAGGAAAGCAATGGGCAGCCGTCAAGACCCAGTTCGGGGCGATGAGCGTTCCTCCGCAGAAGTGCCCACTAGAGGTCTGGAGGGAGACCTGCCACGGCCATTCTCCACTTGTGGCTTGCTGCCCCCCCACGATGCGCTGGCTGCGCGATGTCCAGGGAGTGGTGTCGGCACCCTTCGCACCACAAGTCGATGCCGCACCGAGCTGAGCCATCGCTATGCAAGTGAATGCCGCGGAGGCCACTTTCATTGTGCCACCAGGTGTAATCTGTCCGCGGTACCGGTGTAAACCTTCCGCGGAGCTCGCCTGAGCAAGCGCGCCGAATGGAAAGATGTTGCTTGAGCCAGTGGTTGCAAATCTTTCAGGTGGACCCTCTTGAAGCTTCTTCATGCTCCGGGGAGGCCCCAAAAGCGGGCTTACTCTGGGTGCCCCTGGTGTGCTGCAGCCCCGGGCCCCCCCAGGCCAGGCTTCGGTATATGAGACATGCTTGAATACCAGAGTGGTCTTGAAATGACTTCGACATGCGCCCGTGGGGACGCGCGCGTGTGGTCCACATTGCATCATTTGATAGAGTTGGCCGGTGCGCGATGACTGTGAAATGATTTTGGCATGCGTTCGCGGGGATGCATGCGCGTGGCCCGCATGGTGCTATCTAACAGAGTCGGCGGGGGTGCGCGATGACTGTTGAATGGTTTCGACATGCGCACGCGCGTTGCCCGCATCGTCTCACTTGACAGAGTGGCAAAGCAAACGCGATGATGTCTTATCATTTCAGCTAGTGCGCGCGCGTTGGTTTTGAAAATGAAAGGTGGCGGATGGTTGTTGGTTGTAAAAGTATGTGTGCACCATTGCTTCTGGCAAGACGTTGACATGTGCGTGCGCGTGGCCCACATGGTGCCACTCGATATGGGTTAGCTGACACTGCACTTGCGAAATCCGCCGACCCCTCGTGGGTCTCTAGGCGTGTGAGATTCTCCCCCCCCCTAATCCCCCCCCCCCAGGGACACCCACACCGGCAATTCGACCCCCCCCCCTGGCCAGGGATGACCCCGGACCGAACGCGTCATGGGGAAGCGGAGGGCTCCAAAACGGACCGAGAAGGCACCAAAACGCTCCCCAGACGGTCCCAGAGGGCAACGAGTCGCCGAAATATCTCTCCTTGACGCCCACGATGGCCTCCAGACGGCCTCCGAAGCTGCCAAGACGCTCCCAAAGGCCCCCAAGATGCATCCGAAGAGGGTCCCAAGAAACAAAAACCGTCCCATTCCATTTGAAAAAACCGCATTTTTCGCATACTCGCCTTTTCGGCCTTCACAACGTCCAAGACGGGCACAGAAACCTTTGATATCGCCCCCGGACGGCCGAAGGGGTCCCCAAGAGGGGTCGAAGAGGGTCCAAAACAGCCCACGAAGCCCCCAAGACAGCCCAAGAGGGCCCCCAGACGGCTCCAAGAGGGAGTCCAGGGGGCACCTTTTCGAGCCTTCGGCCCCAAGACGTCCCCAGCCTGACCCAAGAACACCCCAAGAGGCCTTGAGGGACCCCCAAGAGAACCTCAAAGGACTCCAAGAAGCCCCCAGGAAGCCCCCAAGAGGCCCCCGAGAGCCCCCAAGGAAGCCCAGACGCGATGAAAATCTCAGGGGTGCGCCCTCAGGAGCTAAGGGGACGTGTGCGACGATGTTCGGCCCTTTGGGCCCTCGACAAGCCCCGGGACCGTCAAACAACGACTCAACATCCTAACCAGGCCCTACGAAAAATCCGCCATCGTGCCTGCACGACGTGGGCGTGTGAGAATGCCAAGTGCTGCTCTGTAGCGTGTTCTAATTCGGATCCCCCCCACCTCTGCTACCAGACTAGCCCATGCCATGCCCCCTGTCCCCGAGGCCACGAGCCCTCGCATTTTGTTAACACGGGAGCCGCACTCCCGAGGCCACGGTCCCTCGTTGGAAGTTTGTGCGTCCGCGTCCCGAGCTTCCAGGACAGCCCAGGCAGGCAACCAAAACAACCAAGATGGCCCAAACCTCGAGGCGGCCGGATGCGGCCTGCAGACAGGCCAAGGTGCCACCAGAAGGGCACAGAAGAGCACCAAGAGGTACGATAACAGCAACGAGGCAACAAAAACGATGTCGAGCGCCGTGTCATGATTCCGACAAGCCTCGTGAAATGCAGTCCAGGAGGCGCAGTAGTTTATATAGGGGTCGGCGTATGTGGCGCAAACCTATGTAATCAAAGCGAGTGCTCCGAATCTCGTTATTTTACCGGGAGGAGGGAGGTGTCCGCGAGCTGACTGGCGTGAACTACTCTGCAATATTGACATCGGCACGAACAACACGGACACATTATATGCGGAGGGGGGCGCTAGCCGCGGCCTCCAGGCAGGGGATAGTTCCGACTCCTCGCAGGAGAGAAGGTAAACAGCGTGATCCAGCGTGGTGTATCATATTTGCGTGGTGAATTATTCGTTTTAGGTGGCGCAATCTGCAAACTATGTAGTGCCAGCTACATACTGTAGGCTGGCCTCTGCAGTACTTGTGGCAGAATATATGTGGCTCGAATTATGTCGTGCAGTCTCTGTGGTGTAATCTTCGCGTGCAAGTGATGGGCAGCAGATAACCCCACCAGCCCTCTGGGCGGAGGTGGTCTAGGGCATCTCCTCTCCCATCTTCTGAATCAAACCCTTCTCCCTACCCTCTCCCCTGGAGTCTGGCCCCCCCCCCCTCCACCAGACCCTCCCCCCCCCTCCACGCCCCTCTCCACTCTCTCCTCCATGCCCCCCCTCCACGCCCCCTGGGGCCTGTCGGGGCCCTCTTGAAGACCTCTTGGGACCCTCTTGGGCCGTCTCGGAAACCTCTTGGGCCACCTTGGGGCGATCTTGGACGTCCTCGGGCGCCCTTGAGCCGTCTCGGGACCACCGTGGACCGTCTTGAGGCCCTCGCGGGCCCCCTGGGCTGTCGCGGGACCCTCTATCTCTCATGCTTTTCCAAGACGGCTCCGCTCGACACGCCATCCTTGCAACACGCAAGAGGCAGGACGCCAGTGCGGCTCCATCCCCGCCCAGCATGCGGTGGGAGCGCACTCGCTGCGGTGTCCACCGGCGGGTGGCCACCAAACAGAAAAAAGCCTGCGGGCCAGATGTTCTCCTGCATTGGCACTGCAGCGCGAGTCGCGAGCAACTGACAAACCAGAATTACTGCTCCCGAGCCGCGCCCCAGCCGCCGCAGGCGTCAGGATGGGGAAGAGAAGGCACGTTCTGGCCATGCCCGAGGGGCCGAGCTGCACACCCAACAACGCGAGCACACCCCGGATCAGGCACCGCAGCCCCTGACCATGGCGAAGGGAAGGAGAGGGGCACAGGAAGGAGGGGGGAATAGCCCCGAGGCTCAGTGAACTTGACTGGCGCCCACGAGCGCGGAAAACAAAAACAGCACTGTCGCGAGCAGATCGAAAATGCACCATCGTCGGCTGGCAGAGGATGAGGTAGTCTCGCGTCTACGCATCCTCGAACGACGCTGCGACGCTCCCATGGACTCCTCGCCGTGCCGACACGGCAGAGAAGGAGCCATCTGCTCTCTGGGAGGTCGGTGTAAAGAACATCGCCTATCGAAGCTATCGACGTCAAGACTAACTATCGAGGTTAATCGAAGTTAAAGCTGATGAAGTCTTTTGACAGAGCTATCGAAGCCGTGTGCGGCTGGTTCGTCCACTAAGCCGGCGCGGAAAACGGCAAACACCAGAGCGTCCTGTGCTGACGGACTTGCTAAATCAGGAAGGCTGGCTCGTCGGGCGCTGGGGCCTCCTCCAGAAGGCGGCGATCTGGCTCGCACAACCTCCAACCGCGCCTCGTCACGGAGAAGTCGGATGACCAGAAGATACTGGATGACGGTGTGAACCCAGACGGACGGCGGCGCCTGCCGCTAAAGGTCTTCCAGCCGTCGATGAGGAGGTAGTCGAAGTACGACTCCACATTGAAATACTCCACAACTATCGGTGCTGCGTTCGCCGCGTTGATCTCGATCGTGCAAGCCTGGCTGTTGCTGTAGTACTGAGGATAGTTCGGGCTCTGCACACAGGCGCCGTCCAACGTGCACGGTCCTGAGATGGCCCCCCACATGCTCGCAGAACCGGGCGTCGGCGCAGCGGTTGGCGAAGGAGTGGGCGCAAGAGTCGGCGCAGCTGTCGGTGCGGGAGTCGGCGCAGAGGTCGGTGCAGGCGTTGGTGCTGTTGTCGGAGGGGGTGCAGGTGTTGACACTGGTACGCAAAATTTCCATCCACTCCTCGTAACGCTGAAATCGGACGACCACACGATACTGGATGACGGTGTGAATCCAGACGGACCCGAACTTCCGCTGTAATATTTCCATCCGTCGATAACGATGTAGTCGAAGTACCATTCTACATTGAAAGCCTCCACGACGATCGGTGCTGCGTTCTCCGCGTCGATCTCAATCGTGCACGCCTCGTTGTTATTATAAGCCTGTGGATAGTTCGCGCTCTGCACACAGGCGCCGTCCAACGTGCACGGGCCCGAAATGGCCGCCCACATGTGCACAGAACTGGGCGTCGGCGCAGCGGTCGGCGAAGAAGTCGGCGCAAGAGTCGGCGCAGCTGTTGGTGCAGCCGTTGGGGAAGCGGTCGGTGCCTCCGTCGGTGCAGTCGTCGGTGATGCTGTCGGGGAAGCGGTCGGTGCTGCTGTCGGCCCGGCTGTCGGTGCAGCTGATGGGGAAAAGGTCGGTGCTTCCGTCGGTGCTGCTGTCGGCACGGCTGTCGGTGCAACTGATGGGGAAGCGGTCGGCGCCGCCGTCGGTGCTGCAGTCGGCGCGGCTGTCGGTGCAACTGTTGGGGAAGCGGTCGGTGCTTCCGTGGGTACTGCAGTCGGCACACCCGGCTCAACAGTCGGCGCCTCCGTCGGCACAGCAGTCGGTGCTGCTGTTGGGGAAGCGGTCGGCGTTGCTGTCGGCACGGCTGTCGGTGCTGCCGTTGGGGACGCGGTCGGTGCCTCCGTCGGTGCTGCACTCGGCACAGCTGTCGGAGCGGCCGTTGGGGAAGCGGTCGGTGCAGCTGTCGGTGCTGCGCTCGGCGCAGCTGTCGGTGCAGCCGTTGGGGAAGCGGTCGGTGCAGCTGTAGGTGCTGCACTCGGCGCGGCTGTCGGTGCATCTGTAGGGGATGCGGTTGGCGCCATCGTTGGCGCTGCCGTCGGCACAGCAGTCGGTGCTGCTGTTGGGGAAACGGTCGGCGCAGCTGTCGGCGCAGCCGTCGGTGCGGGCGATGGCGTCGGGGGCACCGTCCAGTCCCCCATCACCCCGTCCATCCACTCGCGTCCATAAGTGATCCGACTCCAAACTCCAGGGAAATTTTCCACGCCACAAGAAGCAGCTCCCCACGACACGACGCCGTGAAGGAAGTAGCTGCCGCCTGATTCGCAGACAATCGGCCCTCCACTGTCTCCCTGACAGATATCGGTTACCTCCCCAGCGTTTGAGCCCTGCGCGCACAGCATGTCATCGGTGATCGTCATCCCTGAGAGGCCCCAGTAAGACTGGCAGTCTGCATTGGTCCAGGTGGTGACAGCGCCCTCCTGCAGCACGTCAGGGATGCTGCCTCCGGCGACCTTCCCCCACCCAGTGGCCCAACACTCTTCACCAGCACCGATGTCCTCCGACGGCAGGCAGGCAAGGCCGATATTGTCGCTCAAGGGCGCCGCCTCGGCCAACTCCAGGAGAACAAAATCGTAGCCCTGATCCCAGTAGATGTAGTTTGGATGAGTGTGCATCTGCTGCACCTCCAGTCGCACCCCCACCGAATCCGACTGGGACAGTTGGTGAAGGCCCGCCACGACCCAGAACGAGGAACGAGGAAAGCAATGGGCAGCCGTCAAGACCCAGTTCGGGGCGATGAGCGTTCCTCCGCAGAAGTGCCCACTGGAGGTCTGGAGGGAGACCTGCCACGGCCACTCTCCACTTGTGGCTTGCTGCCCCCCCACGATGCGCTGGCTGCGCGATGTCCAGGGAGTGGTGTCGGCACCCTTCGCACCACAAGTCGATGCCGCACCGAGCTGAGCCATCGCTATGCAAGTGAATGCCGCGGAGGCCACTTTCATTGTGCCACCAGGTGTAATCTGTCCGCGGTACCGGTGTAAACCTTCCGCGGAGCTCGCCTGAGCAAGCGCGCCGAATGGAAAGATGTTGCTTGAGCCAAAATGGCTACGGATTTCGTGGCCCCATTGATTGGGAGCTCCAGCAAGCCCCAGTGGCACCGCCCGCATGCGCCCCCCCACCCTGTAAAGCGTTTCGTGGCCCCGTAATTAGGGAGCTCCAGTGGCACCGCCCGCATGCGTCCCCCCTCCCATAAGGGGCCCCACCGAAGCCCCCACTGGCACGCATGCGTCGGCCACTACCAAGGACAGCGTTTCGTGGCCCCGTAGGGAGCTCCACAGAAAGACCCCAGTGGCACAGCCCGCCTGCGTCTCCCCCAACAAGTACAGCGCTTCGTGGCCTCATCGGGAATTCCAGCGAAGGGCACCGCCCGCCTGCGTCCGCCACGCCCAATACAGCGTATTGTGGCCCCGTAGGGAGCTCCACAGAAAGACCCCAGTGGCACAGCCCGCGTGCGTCTCCCCCAACTAGCACAGCGCTTAGTGGCCTCATCGGGAGTTCCAGCGAAAGGCACCGCCCGCCTGCGTCCGCCACGCCCAGTACAGCGTCTCGTGGCCCACAGGGAGCCCCACCGAATGCCCCAGTGGCACCGCCCGCATGCGTCTCCCCCACCCAGTCCGGCACGTCCCTCACGCGTTTCGTGGCCCTATAGGAAGCTCCACCGCAAGCGGCACGCACAACGCGTTACTCACAACTGTATATGGTTGGGTCCTTCGCCGGGATACTTACTAAGGGCCGGTGCTCTTGCTCGCCGCCGAAAGCTGCCGTCCCAACAAAACCAGCGCTACCGCTCGAGACTTCCTCCAGTTTTACCTTGGACTGGCGCGCTACTCTTTCTCTCTTCGGCGCCGCCCCCAGCAACAACAACGCTCCCGCTCGAGACTTCCTCCCTTTTTTACTCAAGGCGGTGCTCCTCCTCGCCGCCGAAAACTGCCGTCCCGACAAAACCAGCGCTCCCACCCGAGACTTCCTCCCGTTTTACGCTGGATACTCTCTTTTGAATTGGCACCGCTCCCAGCAAGAACAACGCTCTGGCTCGAGGCTTTCTCCCATTTTCCTCAGGACTGTGCGGTTCCTCGCCGCCGACAGCCCCCGCCCCGACAAAACCACGGCTCCCGCTCGAGACGTCCTCTCCCTTTTTACTCAAGGCGGTGTTCCTCGTCGCCGCCGACAACCGCCGTCCCAACAAAACCAGCGCTCCCTCTCGAGACTTCGTTTTTACGCTGGACTAGCGCCCTAATCTGTTCAGCATTGGCGCCGCTCCCAGCAACAACAGCGGCCCTGCTCGAGAATTCCTCCCTTTCTATTCAGGGCCAGGTCATTTCCTCGCCGCCAACAACCCCCACCCCACCAAGGTAATTCTGTCGCTCGATACTTCCTTGTGTGTTCCACTGGCGGTCTCGCATCGGCGCAGCAAGGCACGGGCATGCGTTTTCGAGGCGGGATATGGTGGAATTCCTCATGGGAGGCGTTTGCAAGACATCATTGGGCGGGAGATCTGGGAATGGGAATAACGGACCCTGCTATAGATCTAGAATCCGCCATGATGGTGATGGTTATCATGATGGTCGCATGCTTCGTGTGGAAACATCGAGCATGAGGGCAATACGATTGTTGTTGGTGGTGGTGTTGTTATTGTTGGTGTTGTTGCTGTTGTTGTTGGTGGTATTGTTGTTTACTGTCGCCGTCGTCCCACCCGCGAACCACCCCGCGACCCACCCCGCGACCCACCCCGCGACACACCCCGCGACCCACCCCGCGATCCACCCCGCGACCCACCCGCGACCCAACCCACGACCCACCCGCGACCCACCCGCGACCCACCCCGTGAACCACCCGCGACCCACCCGCGACCCACCCCGCGACCCACCCCGCGACCCACCCCGCGACCCACCCGCGACCCACCCCGCGACCCACCCCGACCCACCCCGCGACCCACTCAGTATGCACAGTGCCAAATTCGTAAACAAAATACCAAATTCGGCGCCTCCGGCGGGCTGCTTTGTGAGGGAGCGCCGCTGGATCTCCCCAAAGAAGGGGGGGGGGTTAGGACCCCCCCCTCCCCTCCCCCCCTTCCCCGATCCCTCGTCGGGCAAACCCCCCCCCCCCCCTTCCCCGATCCGTCGTCGGGGAACCCCCCCCCAATCCCCCCATTTCCCCGACCCGTCGTCAGGGACCCCCCCCCCCCCTCCCCCCCTTTCAAAAGGGGGGGGGGTCCGAACCCCCCCCCCCCCCCCCCTTTCGCCACGCCGCCCCCTGACGCCGGAACCCGACCCCCGCCACCGCCCCTAGTCCTCACCCGAAACCCAAACCCCGAATCCGAACCCTAACCACTAACCCCAGCCCCAAAGTGAGTCACTAGGGGCCCCCTACCCCCTAACCACTAACCCCAGCCCCCTACTCACTACCCCCTACTCACTACTCGCTACTCGCTACTCACAACTCACTACTCACTATCCACAACTCACTACCCACCACCCACTACCCGCTACTCACTACTCCCTACTCACTAATCCCTCCTCCCTACTCACTACTCACTCGTCACTACCCACTACTCAATACTCATTACTCACTAAGCACTACTCACTACTCCCGATTGGCTACTCAATAATCACAACTCATTACCCACTACCCACTATCCACTACTCACTACTCACTACCCACTACTCATTGCCCAGAAATCACTACTCACTACCCACTACTCGCTACTCGCTACTCCCTACTCCCTACACAATACTGACTACACAGTACTCAGTACTCGCTACTCGCTACTCCCATACTCGCTACTCAATACTCACTACTTACTCCCCGCTACTCACTATTCACTACTCACTACTTACTACTCCTTACTCACTAGTCACGACATAGTCTCTAGTCACTAGTCACAACTCATTAGTCACTAGTCACTAGTCACTGCTCACTACCGACTACTCACCAATCGCTACTCACTACTCACTATTCGCTACCCACTTCTTACTACTCACTGCTCACTACCCCCTACTCCCTACTCCCTACTCAGCACTCACTACTCACTACTCATTACTCGCTACTCCCTACTCGTTACTCACTAATCACTACCCACTACTCACTACTGACTACACTCTACTCACTACTCACTACGCCCTACTCGCTCCTCACTACTCACTATTCGCTACTCCCTACTCGCTACTCACTACTCACTACCCACTGCCACTACCCACTACTTTCTATTCACTACTCATCACTACTCACTACTCACTACTCACTACTCACTACGCACTACGTACTACTCAGTACTCACTACTCACTACTCACTATTCACTACTCACTACTCGCTACTCACTACTCACTACTCAGTACTCACTACTCACTACCCACTACACACTACTCACTACGCACTACGCACCACTACTCACTACTCACTACTCACTACCCTTAAGGGGGGGGGTCCGACCCCCCCCCCCTTAAGGGGGGGAGGGGGGGGGGGTCCGGACCCCCCCCCCCCCCTTGAAGGAGGGAGGGGGGGGGGTTCTGGACCCCCCCATTTTAGTGTATTCAGGGAGATCCACTGGCGCACTTTCCTGCTTTGTACCGCTTTAGGAGAGCGCCCGCGATCCCCAACGCTTGCATTCTACAACGTGCTAGAATTGGCGCCAGCGGCGGGCTGGCTTGCATTGTGGTGGGGGGCATCACCCTCGCGAGCACTTCCCGCGTCCCACCAGCGATCCGCCCCAGACTCTAACAATCAGAGTGAGGGGACCGAAGGGTCATTCACTGTTCCTGGGTGCGTGGCTGAAGTGGGGATCCACGGCGAAGATTATGCTTGTTTTGTTGGGTCGTCCCCCCCCGCGACCCACCCCGCGACCCACCCGCGACCCGGCCCGCGACCCACCCGCGATGCACCCCGCGACCCACCCGCGACCCACCCGCGACCCAACCCGCGACCCGCTCGCGACCCACCCGCGACCCACCCGCGACCCACCAACGACCCACCCGCGACCCAGCCCGCGACCCACCCGCGACCCACCGTCGACCCACCCGCGACCCACCTGCGACCCAACCAGTGACTAACCCACATTGGG
>CAUYUJ010003889.1:57500-74779 GCA_963575745.1 Prorocentrum cordatum
GCTCCGAGCTGGGCGATGATCGCTGGCATCGGGCCCTCCTCGCACGCGCCGCCGCCGCTGAAGGAGCCGCCAGGTGGGTCATCCAGCCTCCCGCCGCCGCTGCCAAGGCCCTGGCCTCGCAGGGGGCTGACCGCCTCGAGGTCGGGGAAGCATGGGGCGGCTGGCAGGACAAGACAAGGACCAGCATCATCAAGAACTGGGTCAGTGGCCGCAGCGGCGCCGTCGGGCCCGCCCTGCTCCTTGATGCAGTAGCAGCCCCTGGACGGAGCATCTGAGGGATTCCTCTCTGACGGGACCCAACGAACACCTAAGTGCAAGCGGCAGCCCAGAGTCAAAGCGCAAACCTCTCGAAGGACGCCCCGAATCTGGAAGGCGGCGGAGCGGCCCTTACCCATGGCCAAGGCGAGGGCCAGGACTCGAGTCCCGAAGGCCTTGCGGTCCCGAAGGGCGTGCCGGAGGGCGTTCGACAGGGCGAGGCCCTCGAGACGAAAGATGTTCGCTGGAGCCCGCCAGGGGAGGGACTCAACGATCTGCCAAGCCTCGGGGACCGTGAAGGACGGGTCCACCATGTCGCAGGCCCTCCTGCACTCGTCGGCCTGGCGCAGGCTGTCGGGCAGGTCGCCCTCCACCAGGGCGCAATGCAGCTCGAAGGCGGGGGTTGGGAGAATTGCCGACCCCCGCGCGCGGGGGTTGGGAGAATTGCCGACCCCCGCCAGGCGTGTGCCCTCGAAGGCGTGCGCCCGCGCGGCGGCCGCGCCCTGCTTGCAGCGCCACTTCTCAGCCGCGCGGCCCCAGCGGCCAACCAGCTCGGGGGGCGCGGCCCGCACGCAGACGCCGCAGCCCCAGTGGGAGGCGTCGGAGGCCGTCACGTCGGGGCACCACTCGGCATCGGCGTGCGCCACGAAGAGCGGGAGGAGGTTCCTGACCTGCCGGAGCTCCCACGCCACGGAGTCCCAGATCGCGCCGACCTGGTGCTGGTGGGCCTTGATGAAGGCGTAGACGGTGTTGAGGATCGAGAGAGTCGACCGCTGCAGCAGCATGATCCAGGTGGCGTGCCCGAGGACCACCTCCAGGACGTGACCGGAGCAGCGGCCACGCGCCAGCAGCTCCTCGATCGCGAGCCGCAGGCGCCACATCCGCCTAGTGGCCACCCGCACGGCGTGGGCCTTCCCGTCGAAGGAGAGGCCCACGAAGTCGGTCGCGCAGACGGGCTCGGCGGTGTTCTCGTGAACCAAGAAGCCCTGGTCGACGAAGCTGGCCGTCACCCGTCTGCCTGCGGCGGCCACCCGGCTGCAGGGAGCACCATGCACCATGAAGTTGTCGACGTAGCCTGCCGCCTGCAACGGGCGGGTCGGCCCGAGGGGGCTGGCTGCGGCGCGGTCCTCGACTACGACGTCCGCGCTGAGCCCGCCCCGAGCCAGGCCCTCCTCGGTGACCAGCTGGCAGGGGTGAAGCGCCCAGCTCCAGCCCATCGGCAGCACCGTCAGCACTGGGGTGAGCAGAGTGGCGGCCGAGGGCCGCCCACCACCACCAACCTCAGGGCGGCCGAGGGCGCCTGCTCGAACCGGGGGCAGCCTGAAGTACGACCCCAGCTCCGGCGGCACAGCGATGGCGTAGAAGGCGTTCTGGATGTCGCCGACCGAGCACCAGACCACGTCGCACTCGCTGGCCTCCATCTTCGCGAAGGCCGAGGCTAAGGGCAGGTGCGTCGACGGCGGCGGCTCGAAGTCGCAGCTGGCGAGACGAGCGTCGAAGATGATACGCTGCTGGCCAGATTTCTTCTTGGCGAAGAACAAGCCAACCGACGCGCCAGCCGTCATGGGCTCGAGGCGCGCCACCCCGCGATCCAGCATCCCCTTGACGAAATCGGCGCAGACGCGCTGGTTGCGGAAGGCGGGGTCGATGTAGGGGCGGAGAAGTCCGAGCTCAGACCGAATGGCTGCCGCTGCCGCCGGAGGTCGTCGCATCTTGGCCGTCAGGCCCCTCAACCAGGAAGGGTGCTCGGCGGCGAGCGCGCTGGCCAGGTCAACAGGCCCGGCGCCCACAGCCGGCCAGGACACGAGGTCCTTGTTGTAGGGCACGACGGTGGTAGGGGTCTCGCCGTACAGAACGGCGGAGCCGCAGAGCACACGAAGGCTCCCGCGGGGGTGGAGGTCGGCCGGGCAGGCGCCCACGGCGGCGCAGCTGCGCTCCAAGTGCTGGAGGCTCAACTGCTGGACGGCGGTCGGCGCGCCGGCCGACACCCCACCGCGCCCAAAGAGCTGGTTGAGGGAGGCGACGCCGTCGTTGGCCCAGTCCAGGGAATGGCGACGGCGGCGGCCACGGCGGGCGACGGCGCGGCAGCCGCCCAAGCCGGGGCCAGGAGCTTCAGGAACATGAAGAAGAGGTGGCGGGAAGTCGTCGCGCTGGCGAGACATCCCGAAGTGGCTGAAAAGTCGAAGGCCTGCCAGCCCGGAGCCAAGGAGCAGCAGGCAGCCTGATCTGCGACGGGCGGGCCCAGGGTCACTCCTGGCCGCCCTCAGCCCTTCCCTTGGGCTTGGCGAGGGCGCGCTCCTCTCTGGCCTTCCTGCGCTCCTTGGCCAGAGCGCTCTCGCGCGCGACCTGCTCGCTGATCCAGGTGCTGAGCGCCGGCGCCACCATGAGGCCACGAGCCGAAGCCATCCCGGCGAAGTAGTAGTAGTACTCGTCGTGGCCGTCCGACTCGCCCTTCTTCGCGCCGAAGAGCAGGTCGCGGTGGATCTCCTCGCGCGCCTGAAGCTGACGACCCACGAGTTCCAGGCAAGCAAGGTTGCTGACCTCCAGCTGGTCGCAGCACAGCGCCGTCTCAAAGATCTTGCTGCACTCCAGGTGGTTCGAGACCGCGACGTCCTCGGGGCCGCGGCGCATGTTAGACTTCCACTGCACATGATGGCCCAGAGCGCCACCGCCGTTCCCCAGCATGAAGGTCGCCACCCAGTGCACCGTGCGGGGGCCCGGGATGGACCAGTCGCCCCACGTGGTCGGGGCCAGGAGGGCGACGCCTGCCGCGAAGGACCTGCGCCGCTTCCCGTTGATGTCGCAGGCGACGGCCAGCGTCCTGCAGTCGTCGGCCGCACTGCCGGCGGCCCCGGCGCCGGCGAGACCTGGCGCGGCCCCTGCAGCGGCAGCCCCCTGCCCAAGGGCGCCGGCGCCCGCCAGCGCCGCAGCGAGCCCGGCGTGTCCGGCGGCTCCGGCCGCCGGCGCCGCGCCAGCGGCGGCGGCGGGAGCTGCAGCCGGCGGGGGGGCGGCCAGCGCGGCCGCTCCGGGGGCGGGCGCGCCAGCAGCCGCAGGCGGGACGTGCGCACCACCACCACCTGGGGGGCGGGCGCCCAGGAGCGCAGCCAGGCCGCCAGCCGCTCCAGCGCCGACTCCCAGCACGGGCGCGCCGCCGCCAGCCGGGGGCGCGACGGCCTGGCCCGAGCCGGAAGCCCAAGCGGGACCACTGGCCCGAGGGCGCCGGCGGCGCCTGGGCCGGCCGCGGCGGCGAGCTGCCCGTCGTGCTCGCGGACGAGGCCCTCGGCCCTCGGGACGAGGTTGAAGAACTCCTGGGCCGTGAGCGGCTGCTGGAAGTCGTACAGCGCCACTCCGCCCAGCCCAGCCGGCACTGCCCCGCCGGGTCCGCACCGATACCAGGCGGCGATGTCGTCGTTGTCGTCCGTGAAGTGCTCGATGAACAGGTCGAGGTCGGGCGAAACCACCGCGGCGCGCAGCGGCTGCACCTGGCTGACGCGGACCACGAGGCGGCGATGGAGCAGAGGAGCGCCAGGAACGTCATAGCAGACCAGCAGCTCATCGCCGACGTTCATCAGGCAGCCACCAGCCTTCCCTTGCCACCTGGGAAGCGCCGACCAACCTGGGCGGACGGGCTGCCGTCCTCCAGAGCCGCGGGCGCCGCCGCAGGCCCAGCCGCCCGCGCGCCTGAGAGCAGGCGCCGTACCTGGCAGCGCAGCGCAGCCCAGCAACTGGTGACGGCCTCCCAGATCAGGAGGGTGAAGAACCCGATGCCGAGCTCGATGCCCCACTTGAAGCCACCCTCCTCCGGCTTGGGGCAAACCGGGCAGGGATCTGGGCAGTACTCCCAGGCCGGGAGCGGCGGCGCCGGCAGGCACCGGGCGATCTCCGCGCAGAGGTCCGGGACCAGCACGGAGGCAGGCGGCGCGGCCGCCGGGCAGCTCCGCGCGGGCGGAGCGGGCGCCGGTGCCGCCCGCGGCGGCTCCGGCACAGGCGGCGCCGCAGGCAGCGGCGCCGGCGAGGGGGAGCCCCACCGCCGCGCCACCCAGGCGGCGAGGAGGTGGAAAGCGATCAGCCCTCCCCCGCGGGCCGCGGCGCGCATGCGGAAGCCGAAGGGAGCAAGGCGACCTGAGGCCCTCACAGAAAAGGCTTGAGCCGGGGCGGTTTCGGAGAACCCGCGCGGCCTTCAACGCCCCAGCGATTATCGTTCGAAAACGGGCCATCATCATCATCATCATCATCATCATCATCATCATCATCATCATCATCATCAGCATCATCATCATCATCATCATCATCATCATCATCAGCATCATCATCCTTCTCATCGTCCTTGTCATCATCATCCTCCTCACCCGCCTCCTCCTCCTCTTCCTCTTCCTCCTCCTCCTCCCCCTCCCACTCCCCCTCCCTCTGCCCCTCCCCCCGCCCCTCCTCCTCCTCCTCCTCCATCTCCTCCTTCCTCCTCCTCCTCCTCCTCCCCTCCTCTTCCTCCTCTCCTCCTCTCATCATCATCATCATCATTTCTCTCCCTTCCCATCATCTTCATTCTCCTCAGCGTCTTCCCACTCCTCCTCCTCTCCTTCTCCTCCTCCTCCTCCTCCTCCCCCTCCTCCTCCTCCTCCTCATCATCATCATCATCCTCCTCCTCTTCCTCTTCCTCCTCATCCTCCTCTTCCTCATCCTCATCCTCCTCCTCATGTTCTCCCCCTCCCCCTCATCTTCATTGACCTCAGCTTCTTCCCACCCCTTCCTCCTCCTCCTCCTCTCCTCCTCATCCTCCTCATCCCTCCTCCTTCTCCTCCTCTTCCTCCTCGTCCTCCTCCTCCTCCTCCTCCTCTTTCCTCCTCCTCCTCCTCTCCTCCTCCTCCTCCTCCTCCTCCTCCTCCCTCCTCCTCCTCCTCCCCCTCCTCCTCCTCCTCCTCCTCCTCCTCCTCCTCCTCCTCCTCCGCCTCCTCCTCCTGTTAAGCATGATCCTGCGGAGTGGTGGGCAATCACATCGGCGCTCGTTAAGAAGCTATCGGCACTGTGCAAGCATCAGAAGCATGAGGACTTGGCTAAGCTCAACTTGACTATCCTGCAGCGACGGATCGCAGACATGGAGGCTAAGAGAGAGAGAAGTTGCTGCCGAAGGTGGAAGAGGATGATGTCTTCAGGTGGACTGAGCTGGTGCGCACTATCACGGTGCTGGACGAAGACGAGCGGTCTGAGCTTATTGGTCGTACGGAGGCTTGGGCAGGACGTGCCGCTGCACACGCCTCCTATCAGTCGAAGAAGAAGTATGCTGGCTGGCTGGCAGATATGTGGAAGGCGAAACCTGGAGTCTTGCATCGACAGGTGAAGCCTCAGGAGCAGCAGCGCTTGGAGATCTACGTGAGTGGCAACACCGTCGCGAATCCCACGGGCATCATGGAGAGTAAGAGACAGGAGTGGGAGCGTGTTTGGCAGCCACGTGAAACTAAGCAGCAGATCCTGGACGCACTGTATAAGGCCCGACGTCGGATTCGAGATGACCCTCCTGTGGTGATCTCTCTGGGCGAACTCCAGCGCACACTTCAAATCATCATCGTCCAAGTGACCGCAGCGACTTCCATCCGAGTTGACCCCAAGAGTGTCCACGAGGGCCTCAACAATGCTCCTAAATCTTCCCCAAACGTTCGGGAACACAAGCGGCGAGGACGTAGCCCAACTGAAGACTGACATAGCCCAGGAATTGCCATGATTCGAAGATCTGCGTGCAAGTCTGTGATTTCAACATCACCATCACAAACGAATGCGATTGTCCATTCTAGGCTTCCCCCTCCCTACCAGACGTGTTCTTCGAACAGTCATGGAATCTGAAGGGCAATAGCGGCACCTACCAGGAGCTTAGGTACCGCGTGGACTACTTCGGCGTAGTAAAATCTTACGCGGCAGCCTAGGCGGGTTCCCTGACTGACGACAGGGCCGTAGCACCCTCGCAGTGGGGCCGTGGACCCAGTCGAATCCATGGCGGCAGCGTCTGGGACAACCGGATGGACCATCAGCAATCCATCAGCAGGGAGAGGCACGGCACTGCGAAGACAAGGCATGTGAGCAAATACAGCTTGCGCGCGCGGTGACGGCCAACAGACCGCCATCCCATCTTTGGTGGAGATGTCTCACCAGCAACGCCGGCAAAGACGCGGGGTCGCAGAGTACCTGCACTTACTGGCAGTCGGCATCACGCTCATAGGCTGGTCGGCAGCGGCGCCAGCTCTAGCCTCAACTAGGCTCTCGATGCCTCATAAGAAAGACGGACAGTCCAGGGGACAAACGGTCCTCCGGCTCCTCCTCATCATCATCATAACCACCACCACCACCATCATCATCATCATCAGCAGCAGCAGCATCATCATCATCATGGTCAACATCATCATCAGCAGCACCACTATCATCATCAGCAGCAGCATCAGCATCAGCATCACCATCACCATCACCATCATCATTATCACCAACAACAACCTCATCCTCATCCTCGTCCTCCACATTACCATCCTCAGCATCACCCTCCTTCTCCTCATCAACAGCATCATCATTATAATCATCAGCATCAACATCATCAGCGTCGTCGTTATCATCGTTATTAGCATCCATCATCATCATCATCATCATCATCCCCTCCTCCTCCTTCTCCTCCTCCTCCTCCTGCTCCTCCTCCTCCTCCTCATCCTCCTCCTCATCCTCCTCCTCATCATCATCATCATCCTCATCCTCATCCTCCTCCTCCTCCTCCTCCTCCTCCTCCGCCTCCTCCTCCTCGTCCTCCTCCTCCTCCTCCTCCTCACCACCACCACCACCACCACCACCACCACCACCACCAGCAGCAGCAGCAGGAGCATCATCATCATCATCATCATCATCATCATCATCATCATCATCATCGTCGTCGTCGTCGTCGTCATCATCATCATCATCATCATCATCATCATCATCATCATCATCATTGTCATGATCATCATCATAATCGGCAGCAGCATCAGCATCAGCAGAAGCATCAGCGTCAGCATCAGCATCACAATAATATTCGTCATCATTCCCACCATCCTCCTCAGCATCATCGTCATCAGCAGCAGCATCATCACCAGTATCAGCATCAGTATCATCATCATCATCATCACCATCATCATCTGTGTCACCATCATCATCATCATCATCATCATCATCATCATCATCATCATCATCATCATCATCATAATCATCATCACCATCATAAGCATCATCATGGTCGTCATCATCATCAGCATCAGCATCACCATCAGAATCATCATAATCAACAGCGGTATTAGCATCTTTATCATCATCAGCAGCAGCACCATCGGTATCCTCATAATCATCTTCACCACCACCATCATCATCAGCGGCAGCATCATCATCACCATCATCATCATCATCATCATCATCATCAGTATCACCACCATCATCATCATCACCATCATCATCGTTCTCAGCATCAGCATCATCATCACCATTACTACAACAGTCATCATCATCCTCATCATCATCAGCATCATCAATCAGAATCATCAGCAGCATCATCATCATCGGCATCAGCATCATCATCATTACCATCGTCATCATCATAATCAGCATCATCAGCAGCATTACCATCATCAGCAGCATCAGCAGAATCAACGTCATTAGTAGTAGCATAATCATACATGTCGTCTTCATCAGCATCATCCCCGTCATCATCCTCAACATCAGCATCATCAGCATCGTCATCCCCACCCTCATCCTCATCCTCATCATCATCATCATCATCACCATCAACACCATCATCATCACCATCGTCATCATTATCATCAGCAGCATCATCAGCATCAGCATCAGCATTATCGTCACCATCATCACCACCATCATTATCATCATCAGCATCATCATCCGTTACTCTCTTCCTTCTCCTCCTGCCTCATGCTTTCCCCACCCCATTCCCCGACCTGAAACATCGTGGTTCCTTTTAGAACCGCCTACGACAGCCCAACTCCCCCAGAGCATCCAAGAACACTCCTGCAAAGCCGACTGATCCAACTGAAGACCTCCTGCTCCCTGCTGATTCAGCCTCCTCTTCCTCCTCCACCTCCTCCCCCTCCTCTCCTTTCTCCTGTTCCTGACTCCCGACTCCTGACTCCTGACTCGTCCCTCCCCCTTCCTCCTTCCTCCTTCCTCCTTCCTCCAACTCCTTCCTCCTCCTCATCCTCTTCCTCCTCCTCCCCTCGACTGTGCCTCTGGAGGAGGGGAGGGGTTGGAAGCGGCGACCTAGCACGGCCCGCGGGAGCGCTCGCCGCGAGGCTCCCGAAATTCGAGATGAACGCCGCGATCCCGGTGACGATCGGGATCAGCAGGAAGTCCAGCGCCTGCGCCGCGGGTGGCGCGAAGCGGGCGGGTCTCCACACGTTCTCGCCGACTTGCCTTGGCTGTGCCGGCCTCGGTGCGACGCTGTGGCATCGGGGAGTCCCCTTCCCATCAGTTGGGAAGTTGGCGATGTTCATTGCTTCAAGTGTGTCGGGCCACTTTTGTTCCACAGGAGCCTGCGCCTCCTCTGGGTAAGCAGGCTATCGGCCACGCGGCGGGGACAGATGCCTGCCGCTCCATCTCGTGCAGACGAAAAAAAAGAGAACAAGGCTCTGTGGCAACTCATGGGAGGCCCCCCATGTCATCTTGCTGGCGCTTCCGAGTCGTTGCTGACCGACGCCAATAATCGACGCTAAATCTACGCTACATCGGCGCTTTCTCATCGCCTGCCAAACGCTAGCGCACGCCAGTGGACCAAAGACGGACGGAATTCTGAGGACATACGACTGCTGCCCAAACAAGGGGTCCTGGCATCGCTCTCCCAGCTCTCGGGCCCCACGGGGGCCCTCCACTTGGGGGTCCTGACACGGCGTGGTGACAGACCATGCGGCGACCTCAAATCCCCAGAGACCTCGCCGCACGGACCGTCGTCGCATGGTTTTGGGGCCTCGGAGAGCCCCAGTCGCCCGAGGCGTCCTCGGAGGACGGCGCAGGTCCCACACCCGTGCGGTCATCCCGGATCCCCACTGACTCCTCAGATCCCCGATGTTATGATTTGTTCATGGCGTGGACCCAGGGAGGGCGAGGAAAAGAAGGATAAAAGAAGGTGGTATTCAGAGGTTGGCAACCTGTAAGGACAAATGTAGGAGACAACCACTCAAGGCGACATTGTTGAGCCTCCGAGGGGGGGACCTGAATTCGTCACCCCTCTCTTTTTTAGCCTCGGGGGCCAAGATGGCCCCAAGCGGCCTCCCAGACCCCCCCAAAAAAAGAGCCCTACAAGGGCCCCTAGACCCCCAAAAGAACCCCAAGAGGCCCCAAGAGTGCCCAAAGTGGCTCCGCGAGGACCCCAAAAGAGACCCAAGATGGCTACAAGAGACCTCCGAGAGAACACTTCCAAGGCGGTTGTTACACTGGATGCTTCTACGCTTCCCTGATCAAGGCAACTCGCCTGGCGATCTGTTTCTGGACAAACCGATAAGGATACTTCTTAGTCGACGGCCGCGGGCGGAAGCGCCGGCGGCGTGTCAAGTCGAAGCGGGTACGCGCCACAGACTAATGAACAGCAGAACTGGGGCACAGTACTGCCAGGGCATCAATAACTGCTGTGTACACTGTGCCGTGATGTCATCAGGTATTGCCATTGGGACCTGTGTGCCAGATCTGTGAACTAAATGCGAACCTATGACCCTCCTCCTGCCACCAGCGTCAGGACCGCCGCCTGCAAGTGCAAAATTCACCAGTGGGACTAACGGTGTGGCTATGAAGCTGCACACGCGGGGGGGTCGAGCGAGGCTCTGCAACATCCCCTCGCAGAACGACCTTGGAGTGCGGAGCGGCTCGCCCTGCAAACACCCAAGGGTTCGTAGGCAATACATGAGGCCGTAGGCGAAGCCGTCGATGCTGCCGTGGGCGCTGCTGCGGGCCCCGCTGTGGGGGGGTTCTGATGTGCGCCCCGTCGGCGTTGAAGTGAATGCGCCGTGGGCACAGCCGTAGGAGCCAGTGCTGGTGAGGCTGCCAGAGATGAGGTGGCAATGCCGTGGGAGTGCTGGTAGGTGCTGGGCGAGCCTCGCGATGCTGTCGTGGGCGGTGCTGTGAGCGCTACTGTGGTAGCTTCATTGGCCCACTGTCAACGCTGTCATTAGTGCTGCCGTAGGTACAGCCGTGGGAAACGCTGTTGGCGAAGCCGCTGGAAATACGGTGAAATTGCCGTGGGAGGAGTGTTAGTTAGTGTTGCCGCAGGCGCCACCGTGAGCGCTGACGAGGGTGCTGCTGTGGACGCTTTCGTCAATGTTTTCTCTATGGCGGCCATAAATGCAGTCTTCGGGCAAACTATAGGCGACCCGTACATTCAGCAGTGGATGCAGCTGTCTGTGAGGCTGTGGGGGCTGATAGGGGGTGGTGTCGTCGGGGTTCGTCTGGATTAGGTTCAACCGTCGTTGAAGAAATATACGAAGCCATAGGTGCTGCCGTTGCTGTGGGAGCTCCTGTGGGCGCTTCTGTGGGGGCCTTGGTTGCTGCCGCTGCAGGCGCTGCAACAAGCGCGGGTACCAGGACAGCCGTGAGACCAGCGGGTGACGCCACCTGCGCTGTTGTTGGCACTGCCATGCGAGTGCCAGTGATGCTGCTGCGGGCGCCACCACGGACGTTGCCGTCGGAGCTGTCGTTGGCCCAGCGGATGGCACAGGTGCTTTTAAAACTGTGGGCGTTGGTGTAACTGCTGGTCTGGCAACACTGGGAGATGGTGTGTAACTTGTGCTTCCCCGTGGTGAAAAGGTGAGCGACGATACTGGTATGGTTGGAGGCAGTGAAAGGTGGAGAAGGGGGGCCGTAAGCGAAGTAGTGGCAACATGCTGTCGGGTATCCCAATGAACACAGGAACGGGAAAAGTGCAGAGTGGCTGAAAAGGGCGTCGAAAAAAAGAGTGTAGCAGCTCGAGAACGGTGAGCGCACTGGCGGTACGGAAAATGGTCGCCGGTCAAGTTAAAAAGAGGTCCCGTACGCGGCGCGGCAGTGCTCAGCGCGTTTGCAGTAGCATGTGTTCCTGCCTTAGCGAGATGTACATAGCCGAACTCGACACGTAGGATAACGGCAAGGATTGGGCAATCAACCATTGTTACACGATGTAGGTGGAGTGTGTCCGGCAGTTCTGTGGCGTGCTGGGGTCGGTCGAAGCGGCCGACCAGGGCGAGGACGAGGTGGCGTGAACACCAGTAGCCAGAGCGCTATCAGAACGAGCGCCGAATGTGTGCACGGCAGAGACGAAGTCCTAAGAGGATAAACAACAGAAGCGTGGCCGTCGGTATAGCGGGTACCGTGGTAGTCGGAGGCTGCTCGGCGCCAACGGAGAAAGGGAGCGAGGGGAGAGTGAGGAGGGAGGAGGGAGGATGGAGGTTGAAGGATGTAGGATGGAGGATGGATGGAGGATGGAAATTGGAGGATGGAGGACGGAGGCTGGGGCATAGAGCATGGAGGGTGGACCAGGGTGGAGAATGGAATGGGGATGGCGACAGGGCGGGCGTCAAGGGAGCCCGCGCCTCTCCGCCGACGCACATGACGACGCTGGAGGCGAGACACAGGAAGATCTGCGAGCCGCTGTCGATGGAGATCCAGTTCGGCACTCGCCGGCTGCAGCAGCATGTTTGAAAGTACGTGATATGTTTTCGCTGGCTGGGGCAGCATCGGGCTCTCCCGTCCTCCTCTCTCCCTCCAGTTACCTTCCCCCTCCCTCCTACTCTCTGCCAGCTCCCACCTTCCAAGGACAAGCCACGGGGCCCCACGAAGACCCTGAGAATGTGGACCCGCAAGCACACCACGAAATACGAGAGGACCCTAATAAAGCTACAAGAAGAAGCTCCCATAGGGCGTCCTGGGAGGGAAAACGACATAGACAACAAATTCT
Organism: Prorocentrum cordatum; assembly: GCA_963575745.1. Classification (NCBI taxonomy): domain Eukaryota; class Dinophyceae; order Prorocentrales; family Prorocentraceae; genus Prorocentrum; species Prorocentrum cordatum. The sequence goes on from CAUYUJ010003889.1 coordinate 69,685, forward strand.
GATTCAACGTACATGGGGTCACTCTGCATCTTCGTTCCAGAGGGTCCCAAGAGGGGCCCAGCACGAGCCGAGTAGGATTGAAAAGAGCACCAAGAGGGGCCGCACGAAACGTCCAAGAAACTCCAAAACGGCCCCGAAACGCCCACGGAGCAGCCCAAAAGGGATCCAAAAAGGGCCCAGGGTGGCATTTATTACGCCATTAATTGCGCTATTCCTGCTCTCCGTCGTCGTCCTGGCAATCCTCCTCCTCCTCCTCCTCCTCCTCCTCCCTCCTCCTCCTCCTCCTCCTCCTCCCTCATCCGCCTCCTCCTCCTCCTCCTCCTCCCTCCTCCTCCTCCTCCTCCTCCTCCTCCCCCTCCTGCTTCATACTGCGTATCCTCCATCTCCTCTTCCTCCTCCTCCTCCTCCTCCTCCTCCTTCTGCTCCTCCTCCTCCTCCTCCTCTTCCTCGTCATCGTCGACTCTCTCGACACCTTCCTCAATCCCTGCATACATCTCATCTTCTTCTTTCCCTTTGCTGCTACTCCTCCATCATCAGCAGCAGCATCATCATCATCATCATCATCATCATCATCATCATCATCATCATCATCATCATCATCATCATCAGAATCATCATCATCATCATCATCATCGTCATCATCATCATCATCAGCATCAACATCATCATCAGCATCATCATCAGCATCATCATCATCACTAGCATCAGCATCATCATCATCGTCAGCATCGTCATAAGCATCATCATCATCATCCTCATCATCACCATCATCATCAGAATCATCATCATCATCATCAGCATCATCATCCTCAGCATCAGCAGCGGCATCGTCATCATCATCATCATCATAATCATCATCATCATCATCAGCGTCATCATCATCACTATCATCCCATCATTATCAGCATCATCATCACCATCATCATCACCATCATCATCAACATCATCGTAATCATCAGCAGCATCAGCATCCTCATCATCATCAGCAGCAGCATCAGAATCATCATCATCACCACCACCATCACCATCATCATCATCAGCAGCATCATCATCAGCATCAGCATTATCAGCATCATCATCATCATCATCATCATCATCATCATCATCATAATCATCATCATCATCATCATCATCATCATCATCATGTGCATCATCATCAGCAGCATCAGCGTAATCAGCATCATCAGCATAAGCATCAGCAGCAGCATCATCATCACCATCATCATCAGCAGCATCAGCATTATCGTCATCGTCATCATCATCAGCATCAGCATCATCATCATCAGAATCGTCATCATCATCATCATAATCAGCATCGTCATCATCATCAGCATCGTCATCATCATCGTCATCATCATCACCATCAGCATCATCAGCAGCATCATCATCAGCAGCATCGTCAGCATAAACGCCATCATCCTCATCATCATCATCATCATCATCAGCATTATCGTCATCGTCATCGTCGCCATCTTCATCACCGTCATCATCATCAGCAGCAACATCGTCACCATCCATCATCATCAGCATCATCGTCATCAGCATCAGCATGATCATCGTCATCATCAGCAGCAGCATCATCAGCATCATTAGCATCATCAGCATCAGCATCAGCATCATCATGACCACCATCATCACCACCACCACCATCATCAGCATCATCTGCAGCATCATCATCAGCATCATCATCAACGTAAGCATCAGCATGAGCATCGTCATCATCATCAGCATCGTCATCATCATCATCCTCATTCTCATCCTCATTATCAGCAACAGCAGCAGCAGTAGCAGCAGCAGCATCATCATCAGCAGCAGCATCATCATCACCATCATCATCAGCAGCAGCATGGTCATCATCCTCAGCACTATCATCATCGTTATCACCGCAATCATCATCATCATCATCATCATCATCATCATCATCATCATCATCATCATCAGGTTTCTCCTCATCTTCCTCGTCCGCCTCTTCCTCCTCTTCCTCCTCATCCTCCTCCTCCTCCTCACTCCTCCCTCCTCACCCTCACCCCTCCCTCCTCCCTCCTCCCTCCTCCTCCATCCTCCCTCCTCTCCTCGTTATCACTCTCGTCCCCTTCATCTCCATAGTAGAATCACACGCGCGCCAGGAGGAGAGAGTATGATTCGAGGGAATCCTCCTCCTGCTCCTCATCTCCCTCCTCCACCTCATCCTCCTTAAAGCCGCCGCCGTCGCCATCTTTGTCATCGTCATCGCCATTACTAAGGGCTTGTAGGGCCCGATTCGCGTTGGCTATGCGATCATCACCGTCACCATCACCACCGCCATCATCACCGTCATCACTATCATCCCCATCATCCCCACCACCACCGTCAACGTTCGCATCCTCGCCTCCTCCTCCCCCCATCCCTCCGTACACCTCCTCAATCCACACTCTTACATCCCCCCGGCTGTATCATCGTCGTTCTTGCTTTCTCACGCGTCCATCTTCGACAAGGGCGACGGTGGAGGAATTACACGAGCCGTCTGGGCGCAGGTTGTTCAGAGAGCCAACTCTTCCATGACCGCTTGTTCCCCTTCGGGAAGGGTGGTATCCCTCCCCCTGCTCCACATCGCAAGACGTCCCCCTTCACCTAGCCACGCGGAGGAGGTGGCTCGCAAAAAAGGGCGCGCGCAAACGTGGGGCGGTGGCCGCCTTCTGGCCGGCGGCGAGGCGCCCTTCTGTGCCCTCTTCGGGCCCTCTTGGGGCCCTCAGGCTCTTGGGCCATTCTGGGGCCCTTGTGCGCCGTATTGGGGAGGCTCTCTCAATACTCTTTAGGCTGTCTTGGGTGATGCTGGGATTCTCGTCCGCCACCTTGGACGTTCTGCAGAACAAACAATAATCCGAGCCTGAAAACGTAAACACTGCCCAAGAAATCCCACCAGCCCTCTGGGCGTGAGTGGCTTGGGGGGTTAATCTTCCATCTTCCCTCTTCCCCTTCGGGGACGGGGTAATCACTGTTCTCTGTCAATGAACACCCCCTCCCCCAGGCGACCGGCAGCCAACCAGGACCAATGAGACCCAACCCCCATACCTGTCAAAAAAAACGTAGCGCACTTGAGGGTAAAATCTTGGTCCTGCTCGTGGGCCCCGCGAGCATTTTGCATTGTTTTGTTAACCGGAACGGCAGGGGTGCCCTCAAATTGCCTGCTTTGCGCGAGGCCACCATCCCTGTCAAAAACCATACAACATGCTCTCATGCACGGCCACCCCGCGATCACTGTCCACTGGTGTTTGCCAAAGACCGAGGGATTGCTGGCATATTGCCTACAGTGTGCAGGCCCACCAGACACCATGATGGCGTCCCCGCCGCGATTGTGCACTGGTTTTCGAGAAGGATGGGGGGGCCGACATTTTTCCCGATGTGTGCTGTCACCTGCACGGGCGCACCTGGCACACTCTTCACGTGCCCTGGACGTGGCGCACCTGGCGTGGCTGGATCATGCGGCACACGTGGAACACGTGGCGCATCTGGCGCGCGAGCGGTGCCTGGCGCGCTTGGGCCCCAGGGGTACTTGGCGCGCCTGGATCGCCTGGCACGCGTTGCGTACCTCGACCCGTGGCGCACATGGGGTGTGTAGTGGATCCCCAAGAACTGCCCATCCATAGACGACCGCTGAACATGCTGAGGCTTGGGTGCTACTGAGATGTTGGGAGCGCGGGTGGGAGTGAGCGAGACAGCTTGCGGGCAGGGAGGGTATATTGATCACTCTCCCTATTGATATACACCCCCTCCCCCCAGCGACCGACAGCCAACCAGGAACAATGCCGACCACCATGATCACACCTCCCCACCACCCCTGTCAAAAAACAATAACAAAATATATGCCTCCAAATTCGGAGCATTCGCAACCAACCCGATGCGGCCCCCCACCATCCCTGTCCACAAAAACAATGCAAAATACACTTCGGGACAGAGTCTTGAGTCATGTTCGCGAAGCCCGCGAGCAGCTTGTATCCGTTCTTGATAGGGACGGCAGGGGGTTCAGCATGATGCCTGCTATGCGCAGGGCACCATCCCTGTCAAAAAATGATACAAAGTGCCGCAGTGCCACCATCCCGATCAAAAAACAATACATAATGAACGTCGCGGCTAGATCTGGATCATGCGTGACTACCCCGCGACCACTTTCAAGTGGTTTTTGACAGGGATCGCGGGGGTGGTGGCGTATGGCCTGCTGTGTGCAGGCCCGCCAGACACAATGATGGGAATTGACTTTCGACAAGGATGGTGGGGGCCAATATTTTCCCGATGTGTGCTGTCACGTGCGCAGGCGCACCTGACACACTCTGCACGTGCCCTGAACGTGGCACCTGGCGTGGCTAGAGTATGCGGCACAACTGGCGCACGTGGAGCACGTGGCGCATCTGGCGCACCATGCGTACGTGGCACGCTCGGGCCCCAGGGGTGGCGCACCTCGCCCCAGCATCGCGCACATGGGTTCGGTTTAAGTTCCCAGTAGCTGTCCATCCAAAGACGACCGCTGAACATGCTGAGGCTCGGGTGTCACTTATGTTTTGGGAGGGCGGGTGGGAGTGAGCTAGACGGCTTGCTACCTAGGAGGTAGGGGGCATCTGCTCCATAACCCAACGAACTGGTCCACACCCTGGTGAACTAGTCCAGTCCCGGTGGCACTGGGGAACGAGCCAGTTCGCGGGCATTCCTATGGCGAATGTTTCGAACGGGGTCGCCCTGGACATGGCCGAAAGACGAACTGGCATGCTTATGTGCGACCATTGAACTCCCAAGAAAAGCCAACGCGGAATGTATCAGTCGATTCGCGTTGTAGAGGCGGTAGTAATAATAATTCGCTGGCCCAACGGGCCAAGGGCGTGCTAAGATCTCCGTTAACTGGTTAAGAATATTCTAGTTCGCGCGCGCGGGACATCCCCTGGGGGTCCCCGGACGATAAGTAGCAGCAGCAGCAGCAGCAGCAGTAGCAGCAGCAGCAGCAGCAGGAGCAGTACTAGTAGTAGTAGTAGTAGTAGTAGTAGTAGTAGTAGTAGTAGTAGTAGTAGTAGTAGTAGTAGTAGTAGTAGTAGTAGTAGTAGTAGGGTAGTAGTAGTAGTAGTAGTAG
>CAUYUJ010003890.1:0-74761 GCA_963575745.1 Prorocentrum cordatum
CACCAAAGACGCATCAATGATGTTGCAATGCCCCCGTCCTCCAAGTTCCCTCTCTATAGTTCCCTACAAGAAGTCGTTATCATTTCGGGAATTGCCTTACCGAGGACGCCTACTGCGAATCACCGCCGCTCCCTGCCTTTTGGCATCCCGCGTGTGGCCGAGCGTTGTGGCACGAGCTCTGCCAAGATATCGGACCATGTGTTCCCCTAGCCGTTGTGGAAACCCTTCGGGAATGGCCAGGAAGATTAAACAGGAGGAGACAGAGGGGGCAGCTTGGGAGCCTCTGGGTGCACTCTTGGGGCCTCCTGGGAACTTCCTGGGAGCCTCTTGGAGGAACCTGTGGGACCTCCTTGGGCCTCTTGGGGGCCTTCGGGGGCTTCTCGTGGGCCTCCTTGGCCGTCTTAGGGCATTCCTGGCGCCGTCGAATGCCGTCTTGGGAGCCTCTTTGGGCCGACTTGGGGCCCTCTTGTGGTGCTCCAGGGCCGTCTTGGAGGTCATCTTGGGCGTTTTGGGAGCCTCTGGGGCCGTCTTGGGGGCTCCTTGGGGCAGTCTGGGGGGCCTCTTGGGCCGTTCTGGGGCCATCGTGGAGGCCTTCTGGACGACCGTGGGGCGATCTGTGAGGGCCCTTGGGCCGTACTGGGCCTTCGGAAGGCCGAACAGGAGCAACTGCCCAAGTCTCTTTTAATCACCTAAGGCACATCAATGAGATTGGCCTCTTCAAGCCCTCCCGGAGGCCCTCTTGAGGGCCTCTCGGGCCGTCTTCGAGACCTCTTCAGGGCCGTCTGGGGCCGTTTCGGTGGCATCTTGGGCTGGCTTGATGGCCTCCTAGCCCGTCTGACGCCGTCGGAAGCCGTCTTGAGAGCCTCTCTGGGTCGACTTAGGGCCCGCTTCGGGTGTTCCAGGGCTGTCTTGGAGGCCATTTTTGGCGTCTTGCAGGCCTCTGGGGCCGTCTTGGGGCCACTTGGAGCCACCTGGTGAGCCTCTTGGGCCGTTCTGGGGCCATCTTGGAGGCCTCTTGGGCGACCTTTGGGGCGACCGGGCGACCGTGGGGGGCTCTTGCGCCGTCTCGGGCCGTGGGAAGGCCGAACAGGAGCACATGCCAAAATCATTCAACCACCTAGGGCACATCAATAACATTGACCTCTTCAAGCCTGCCTCTTGGGCCGTATTGGAGACCGCTTTAGGGCCTCTTGGGCCGTCTGGGGCCGTCTTGGGGCCATCGTGGGCTGTCTTGATTGCCTCCTGAGCGATCTGTGAGCGCCCTTGGGCCGTATGAGGCCGCCGAAACGAAGCAAATGCCAGCATCCTGCAATCACCTACGGGAGATCAATGAATTCGGCCCCTTCGGCCTCTAGGAGGACTCTTGGGCCGTCTAGGAGGCTTCTGGGGGGCCTCTTGTGCTGTCGTCGGTCATCGTGTGGCCATCTTGGGCCCTCTTGGAGGCTTCTTGACTCGGAGACATCTTGGACCCTCCTGGAGGCCGGCATGGGCAATCTTGGAAGAACTTGGAGGCCATCTTGGCCGTCTTGGAGGCCATCGAGGTCGTGTTGGGCACGTTAGAGGCGCAGCGGGCAAGTCATTCCGGGTAGCGGGGCCCCAGGCTTTTTGTTGGGGGTAAAAAAGAATTGATATAAGAAAAACAAAACAATCAAAAGGTCCAACACAACATCAGTTGTGTTCCATCAGTTGTGTTCAGCACGCCAGGCACCCCTGTGGCAAGATCACACGAGGCGGCTGATCGAATGGCTCTCGTCCCATCCCGCCACCGTGCTCGGGCCGTGGGCATGGAGCCTCTACTACTGGATGTTCTTTGGGACCTCGTGGGATTACCAGCCTGGAACATATCCCTATCCCTATGCTGGGCATTTCCTCATCACGATGCCAACCTCAGGGATTCCCTTGTTTTTTGAGGGTGCATCCCTAAGATTGTCATCGCCTTTTGGCGTGTCAATCTTAGGGATAGGGATATGTTCGAGGCTGGTAGGTGGGTATGGAGCCTCTACTGGATCTTCTTTGGGACCTCGTGGGGGGCGGCCTCTTCGAGGGGCCGCTCGGGAGGCAGTTTGGAGGCCTCTGGAGGGCTGCCGTCAGGCCTCCCTTGGGCATCGTTGGGGGCCTCTCGGGGCCTCTGGGTGACTCTTTTGGGCCTCCTGGAGGGCTCTCGGGGTCGTCTCTCGGGGCGCTCTTCGGGGGGCCCTTTTGGGGGCTGGCTTGGGGCCCTCCTGGGCCGTCCTGGGCGCCTCTTTGGCCGTCTTGGGGCGCTCTGAGGCCCTGTGGGAGGCCGTCAAACAGCCAAGGCACAGCAGTGATTTTGGCCTCCTGGGGCTCTTGGGAGGCCTCTTGGGGCATCTTCGGGGCCTCTTGAGCCCGTTTTGGGCGTCTTGGAGCGACGGTTGGGCGTCGCGGGGCCCTCGTGGGCCGTCTTGGCGGCCTCCTATACCCCCCCTGACCCGTCTTGGTGCCCTCTTTAGGCTCCAGCGGCCGCAGCCATTCTGGCTCAAGCTGTGCATAGGCTCAAACGTTAAGCTCACGAGTGCTGCCCCTCTTACCAATTTGAAACAGATCCCTATCCCTATGTTTGGCATCACCTCACCTCGATGCCGATCCTAAGGATTCCCTCAGTTTCTGAGGGTCTATCCCTAAGATTGTCCTCGCTTTTTGCTCGCCCATCTTAGGGATAGGGATAAGTTCGAGGCTGGTTACCCTCACCCAAAAGAGCATCCCCTGCCTCCAATCATGACCGATGACGCTCATCCCGCCAGCAAGAAGGCCAGGATCACTTTACCCCTGCGCTCACAGCTCTTCATCAACAACGAGTGGGTCGACGCGAAATCGGGTAAAACGTTCGACACCGTCAACCCCGTGGACGAGACGACGATTCTCTCGGTGCAGGAGGCCGGGAAGGAGGACGTAGACATGGCAGTGTCAGCTGCGAAGGCGGCATTCCAGTCGTGGAAGAACACCGACGCTGGCAAGCGCCGCGACCTGCTGCTCAGGTTGGCCGACTTGGTGAAGGAGCACCAGAAGAGGCTGGCCGAGGTGGAGTCCATGGACAACGGAAAACCGACACACGTGGCTCACGATGTCGACCTCGGATTCGTGATCGAGTGCTTCAAGTACTATGCCGGGTGGGCCGACAAGGTCGGAGGCAAGGTCATCTCCACCACGTCTGGCACCAGCAGCAAGTTCTGCTTCACGTTCCACGAGCCCATCGGCGTCGTCGGCGCGATCATCCCCTGGAACTTCCCGCTGCTCATGCTGGCCTGGAAGCTCGGCCCGGCGCTTGCCATGGGCTGCACGGTGGTGATGAAATTGAGCGAGAAGACTCCGCTGTCGGGCCTGCTGATGTGCGACCTGATCAAGGAGGCCGGCTTCCCCCCCGGCGTCGTCAACGTCGTCAACGGCCACGGCCCCACGACTGGAGATTTCATCGCGAGGCACCCCGACATCCGCAAGGTGGCGTTCACCGGGAGTTCCGCCGCGGGCCACAGGATCGTGGAGGCGGCCGGCCAGACCAATTTGAAGAAGGTGACGCTGGAGCTTGGCGGTAAGAGCCCCATGATCATATGCAAGGATGCGGATTTGGACCAGGCCGCCACAGCTTGCCACATCGGCCTGTTCGTCAACATGGGCCAGTGCTGCTGCGCCTCTAGCAGGATCTTCGTTCACGAAGACATCCACGACAGCTTCGTCGCCAAGGTCGTGGCGATGGCCAAGCGCTTGCGCACGCAGGGCGACGTGACATCGGAGACCGACGTGCCCATCTGCGACTTGGGCCCCCAGGTGGACAAAATTCAGTTCGACAAGGTGCTCGGGTACATCGAGGCCGGCAAGGCCGAGGGCGCCAAGGTGGCGGTCGGAGGGGGCAGGCTTGGCACGAAGGGGTACTTCGTGCAACCCACGGTCTTCACCGACGTGCAGGACACGATGAAAATCGCCAGAGAGGAGATCTTCGGGCCGGTGATGCAGCTCCTAAAGTTCAAGACCCTGGAGGATCACCCCGTGCGTTCCACTACTCGCACAGTGCCTTCTCGCAAACGCCCAAACGCCCGAACACATGCTTGTCTCGACCGTGATGGATCGTGAATCCCTCGCGGCGGATCCAGGCTATTTGCGCGTATTTTTGCTCTCAGAGCCTCGACGTCGTGTTTTTCACAACGCCGACCCCCAGAGGTCTGGACCCTCTCCCCGGGATCGGCTTTTCATCCTGAGTTTTTCGTTTTGACAGTCCTGAGGCCCGGGAAGGGCCCCCAGCGGCCGAAAATAGCGAGAATATTTCCAGCGGGGAAGGAGGAGGGTCGGGTATAGCCAGGACCCCAGGTAAGGGGACCCCGTTAGTGGTAGGACCCCGGAGCCCCTAAATTGGCCAGCATCACTAAACCAGATCTGCCGAAGCTGGTGTTTTTCGGGTGACGGCAGTTCCAGTTAGTGGAATGGGGCGGGGGGGTGCGTCCCCCAGTACACATCACTAAACCAGGTCACACTAAACCCAGTTCTGCCAACGCCCGAGAGAAGGAGGAGGAGGAATAACAGGAGGAGGAGGAGGACGAGGAGGACGAGGAGGGAAGGAGGAGGGAAGAGGGAGGAGGGAGGGAGGAGGGAGGAGGAGGAGGAGGAGAAGGAAGGAGCAGGAGGAGGAGGGATGGAGGAGGAGATGAGAGGAGGAGATGAGGAGGGAGAGGAGGAGGAGGAGGAGGAGGAGGAGTAGTGGTTGAGGGGTGGAGGGAGGGGGGAGGAAGGGAGAGAGGAAGGGAGGGAGGGAGGCGGAGGAGGAGGAGGAGGATGAGGAGGAGGAGGGAGAAGGAGGAGGTGGATAAGCAGGAGGAGGAGGAGGGCGGCGAGGAGGAGGAGGAGGAAGAGATACTCTGCAAGTAGTGGAGCGCCCTTGTCTAGAGGAGGCGATCGACAGGGCCAACAACACGCACTACGGCCTCGCGGCGGGCATTTGCACCCGCGACGTGGGCACGGCGCTGGCCGCCGCCAGGAAACTGGAGGCCGGAAGCTCCCTTGCTCCCACACCTCCTCGTCCTCCTCCTCCTCCTCCTCCTCTCCCTGCGTCTCCGCTCCCTCGTCCTCCCTTCTCCGTCTCCTCCTCCTCCTCCTCCTCCTCCTCCTCCTCCATCCTCCTCCCACCGTACCGTCATCCTCCTCTTCCTCTTCCTCCTATCCCTTCCTCCGAAGAGGAAGACGACCACGACGGCGACGTCGACGACGACGACGACGACCACGACGACGGCGACGACGGCGGTGGCGGCGGCGGCGGTGGCGACGGCGACGGTGACGACTCGGAGGCGGGGACGGTCTGGATCAATTGCTACGACGACTTCGACATGGCGGCCCCTTTTGGCGGCTTCAAGACCAGCGGCTGGGGCCGCGAGAAGGGCGAGTACGCGCTCGAGAACTACACGGAGGTGAAGTGCGTCATGATGCCCGTGGATTCCAGAAATTGAGATGCCAAGGCAGAGCGTCCCGCCGCCGGGGCCTGAGAGAGGCAGGACGTGGTGGATGATCAGAGGCGAAGATCTGGGCGAGTAGCCCAGGGGAGAGCAATACATGTATTCAGGTGCGCCGATGATCGATGTCTTTGAAAAGGATCCCGGGCGAATACTTGTACTGCCCGCCCCTGGGCTATTCGCCCCTATCGTCGCCGCCGAGATGAGGGGGAGGAGGAATGTGAGGAGCAGCGTCGCCCAGCAGAGGCGATGAACAATCCAGCGATTCCGTCGTGACTGTTCCACGGCTGTCTGGATAGGGCAGGTTGTGCTTGCACGACCTGTTCTCGCATCTCATCCCGGCTCGCCGTCTGGAGTGCACCGCCCGCGCGGCGGTTGGGCCGTGAAGTCCGGGTTTTTCCAGGAGGCGCTGGCTGCTGGCCGGGCCTCCCGACTACAGTTTTGCCTTGCGGTCCAGCTGCCGCACCGTCCTTGAGTTGGGCGAAGGCTTCAAGGGTCCAGGATTTCAAGTATGCGGTGCTCGCACGTGGCCGCACAACAGGAGGTGAGGCCGCATCCCCAGCCGCCTTCCTCCGTTCGTGCCCCTCTTTCCCACTGCCTTCGCTCCAGGATCGACGGCATGCGATCTTTGGGCCGTTCGTTCGAAACGTTGTGAGCCGCGGGAGAAAAACAATCAGGCGATCAGACGCGGGGGAGCCCAGGCGAACCGCGCCAAGCCGCGGGGGAGCCCACAGGAACTGTCTGAGAATCGTCGATCGCACCAAAACGCCATTCCTGGGACTCAATGCCAGGAATTGGCGTGAGTGTTGCGTCCTGACAACATTGAACCGAGCCAGAACACCGATCCTGGGACTTCAATCCCGCGATTCAGCGTGACTGTTGTATCCTGGCAGTCCCAGATTGCGCTGGAACGCCATTTCTTGTTTCTCAAATCTGCGTGCCCCTGTAACGAAGTGTTGCAGACGTTTACAGCGTTGGCGCGCGGCGCTAAGGCGAGAGCCGCAACGTGAGATCGAACCGCCCTCCGTCCTCGACGCCGCTCCACGCTGTTAGGGCGAGTGTGCGCAGCGCTCCGACGAGAGCCACATGCACCACGCGCCCTCCGTCCTGAGAACTGCTGCAAGCTTGTAGCACGAATGAGCGTTGCGCTGAGGCGATAGCCACATTTGGAACACGGCCCGCTGCCCATCCTTGACACTTTTGAGTATCGCAAGCTTCGGGACGAGAAGTGGTGAGGAGATCTCAGGCGAAATGCTTGACCCGCCCTGCCCACTAATTTGGGGTTGCGGCAGGGATCAGCTTTTTGACTGGAAAAAGGGATGAACGAGTGAGAAGGAAAAGTGACAAGTAGACGAAGGAGCAGGAGGAGGGGGACGAGAGTCGGGGGGGAACCTCAGGCGAAGGAAGAGCGAGGAGGAGAAGAGAGGAGGAGGAGGAAGAAGAGGAGGAGGAAGAGGAGGAGGAAGAGGAGGAGGAGGAGGAGGAGGACGAGGAGAGAAACCAGGAGGAGGAGTTGGAAGCGGATGACAAGGAACAGTGAGGATGAGTCGGGGGGGAATGCGAAAAAGGAATGAGGAGAGATGTGAGGAGGGAAGGGATCAGAAGACCAAGCTCGGAGCCCGCTTGCAGTAATGATGCTGCAGGCTCCTTCGGGTGGGCTTGAGGCTTGTTCGGGCTGTATCGGCTTCTCTTGCGGCTCTCAACATCCTGCCCGAACATGCCGTAATGTCTTGAATGATCTAGTGAGTTTTGCCCCATCCCGCCACCGTGCCAAGGTGGACCAGGGGCCCTCTGGAAGTTCCGTGGGGTCTCTGGAGGGGCCACTTCGGGCTCTCATGCGCCCGTCGGGCGCTTCGTGGGGGTCTTGTGAGCCCGCTTGGAGGTCTCTCGGGAGCCCTGTAGACGTCTCTTGGAGGCCTTGAGGGGGTATCGAGTTCATCTTGGAGGGCAGGCGTCCAGCGGTCCAGCGCCCGCGCGTTTTTTGCATTCTGGGGAGGGTACCCCTGCCCAGGGCTGGACCTAAACGGTGTTTTGGACGATTTCGTGGGCCGTTTTCGTTTCGACTTCGTTTTGCGGCAAAGGCGGGTTGAAGACAAAATGAGGGACCACGAAAACAAAACGAACACGACAAACACTGCTGTGCCAAGCCCCGAAAACGACAAAACGAAACGAACACGAAGGTTCAGCCAAGCCCCTGCCTGTGCCGTTTGTTCTGGCCGACGGATGGCCTCATGTTCTTGAAGGATGCTCTTCTGGCCTAGCTCCGATTGTGTCTGTCACAGCCCGCCAAAGCACCCCAGCCCAACCCGAAGGCCCCGATTTGCCTTCCGTTTCCAGAGGGTGAGGAGGGGTCGGGGAACATTGAAGAACACGTGTGGAATCCGTGCCCTCCCCCCCAGCCCGATGTTCGAGCCTTCGGTTTAGGTAAGTGTGGCCTGGTGATGGCCAGCCTGACATCCAAACCCTTCCACCCATCCCTTCCCACTGTGCCGATGTCCCCTCTACCCGCGGGAGAGAAACAGTCGGGAGGGAGAAAGCACACACAGACACAATTGATCGTCGACCCCCAGGAAAAGATTGGAAAACAGGGGAAGTGGGGGGGGGAAGACAGAAGCCTAGAAGATGTTGGAAAATTTGGGGAATCTTGGGATTCGTGTCTATTTGTTTGTGTGTCCCAGGGCCCCTTCAGTCAGGGATGGGGGCAGCCGAGGGCGGGCAGAGCGGGCGGGGAGCGGGGGGGGGGAACTGGCGGGGATCGTGGCGGAGGGGCGCCCTGCCGAGGAGGAGGGGGAGGGGGAGGGAATATGAGGAATATGAGGAATTGTTCTACTGGTGTATTGGTTGATTGGTGTATCAAGATGGAGGTACGTTTGGACCCCTCCCTGCAGCCGTCTTCTTTTGCCGAGGGGCTGCAGGGAGATCCTCGGCCCCCTCCAGTGGCTATTGACGCCGAAAAGTATTGGTGCATTGGTGCATTGGTGGGAGAGGGCGACCCAAGCGGCCCCTATGATGGCAGCCGCAAGGGGTGTGAGGCCTATGATGGTCCTCACTGGTGAGGCCTATGATGATGGTCCTCACCGGGGTGGGTGTGGGGGATCCCGCACACCCACGTCGACGAGGGCAGAATGTTGAAGCGGATGTCCGGCAGCAACGTCCTGGGGGGATACCTGAAAAAATGGGGACTTACAAACAACGTCTGTCTTCCGCCTACGTTCCAGAGGAGCCCCGTTCAAAGGTCGACGACGACGACGACGACGACGACGACGGCGACGACGACGACGGCGGCGACGACGACGACGACGACGAGGGCCAAGGACGAAGACGAGGACGACGACCGGCGAAGGAGGAAGGAGGAAAGCAGAGGCAGAGAGAGAGAGAAGGAGAGAGAAGAGAGAGAGGGAGAAGGAGGGGAGAGCGGGGAGGAGGAAGAGAGAGGGGGAACGGGAAACCTGAAAGAGGAAAGCGGGCCTGACCGGGGGACCTGAAGCCGAAGCAAAGCGACAGGGGGTGACGATCCAAGGCGGCCCCTGGACGGCTCTCGGCGTGGGCCGATGCTCCGGACATGTAGATTGGGCGGGGGCGGCGGCGGCGGCGGCGACGACGACGACGGCGACGGTGATGGCGACGACGACGACGACGACGACGACGACGGCGACGACGACAACGACGACGACAACGACGACGACCGACGACGACGACGACGACGGCGACGGCGACGGCGACGGCGACTTTTATATACCCATCCTTCGAGAAAGGGGGGGGGAGAGGGGAGTGGGCCCAGCCACGCACCTGCGCCCCAAGTGGCAGACGGAGGTGGCCGGGAGGGTTTTACATACCCGTCCTTGGAGAGCTCGATTAAAGGGCAGGGAGCGGGAACGACCTCATGAGTGACGCCGCGGCGGCACATGTGACACCGCGGCGGCACGGGTCGAACCGTCACCCTTGGTGTACTGGTGTATTGGTTTGGCAACTGACGCCAAAGAGTATTAGATTACTGACATTGACAAGCACCGTCAGCCGGCAGGGGAAAAATCCCGTTCACGGCCCCATGGAGGAATATGAAGAATTGGTTTATTGGTGTATTGGTTGGTTGGTGTATCAAGATGGAGGTACGTTTGGACCCCTCCCTGCAGCCGTCTTCTTTTGCCGAGGGGCTGCAGGGAGATCCTCGGCCCCCTCCAGTGGCTATTGACGCCGAAAAGTATTGGTGCATTGGTGCATTGGTGGGAGAGGGCGACCCAAGCGGCCCCTATGATGGCAGCCGCAAGGGGTGTGAGGCCTATGATGGTCCTCACTGGTGAGGCCTATGATGGTCCTCACCGGGGTGGGGGTGGGGGAAGAGGGCAGAAAGTCGAAGCGGATGTCCGGCAGCAACGTCCTGGGGGGATACCTGAAAAAAGTAACTTAAAAACAACGTCTGTCCTCCGCCTATGTTCCAGGGGGGGGGAGGGGGAGGGGAGGGGGAGGGGAGGGGGAGGGGGAGGGGGAGGGGTAGGGGGAGGGGAGGGGGAGGGGGAGGAGGAGGGAGGAGGAGGAGGAGGAGGAGGAGAGGAGAGGAGAGGAGGAGGAGGAGGAGAGGAGTGAGGAGGAAGAGGAAAGCCCCCCCAAACGACCGCGCGGCCCCTCTTGTCTTATTCTCAAATAAACGGGGGGCTGGGCTGGGGGGGGCCGGGTGGGGTGGGGGGGCGGAGCAGGAGGGGGGAATGGGGGGGGTGGGGGGAGGGGAAGAAAATTCTACTAAATAGCCGCACCCCCCCCCCCCGCCCCCGCGGCGGCACCCGCCGCCGCCGCCATGGGCCTCCTGGCGCTCGGGCTCGGCGCGCCCGCGAGGCCCTCTTTCCGCCCGCCGCCTCGGGCCCGCCCGGCCTCCGCCCCTCCCACATTCGAAGAAGAAAAAATTACATGAAACATGAATTGTTGGCGCTCCGCGAGGAGTTCTTGCATCCGCGCCTGGGCCCCCTGGCGGAGCTTCCTGCGCCGCCCCTTGCGCGTTCCGAGCGCCAGGGAGGGGGGTCCAGCGCGGGTCCAAGGAATCCGCGCGGAGCGCCTAAAATCCGTAAGGGCTTCGCCCCCTGCCGCCGGCCCCCTCTCTCGGAGAATGGGCCATGGAAGAGCTAAATCATGAGGCCTTGGCGCTGTCGTGAAGCAGTATCGAAACTTCATGCGAAGCCGATTCGCAATCAGCAAAACCAACTGATCACAAGAGGGGTTACCACACCTGGCGATTGGTAAGACGTGTATGGTTTACGGGCTTGTTTACCACACCTTGCGATTAAAGGGCCGAGGGAGTTCTCGCAGTTTGGGTTACCACGCCTTGCGATGGATGTGCGTGAAGGGTGGCACCGAATTTCAGAAATGTGGCAAATCCCATCTGTTTTTGGACCCTGACCCCGCGGATCTGCGTAAGGGGTGGCGCCGAATTTCAGAAATGTGGCAAATCCGATGTGTTTTTGGACCCTGACCCCGCGGATCTGCGTGAGGGGTGGCACCGAATTTCAGAAATGTGGCAAATCCCTTCTGTTTTTGGACCCTGACCCCGCGGATCTGCGTGAGGGGTGGCACCGAATTTCAAACATGTGGCAAATCCCTTGTGTTTTTGGACCCTGACCCCGCGGATCTGCGTGAGGGGTGGCACCGAATTTCAGAAATGTGGCAAATCCCATGTGTTTTTGGCCCCTGACCCCGCGGATCTGCGTGAGGGGTGGCACCGAATTTCAAAAATGTGGCAAATCCCTTGTGTGTTTGGACCCTGACCCCGCGGATCTGCGTGAGGGGTGGCACCGAATTTCAGAAATGTGGCAAATCCCTTATGTTTTTGGACCCTGACCCCGCGGATCTGTGTGAGGGGTGGCACCGAATGTCCCCGCAGACCGACGTGAAGGAATCGGGGGCCAATGTGATGGGGGGATATGCTCAGCAGACTTGGATCTTGTTCACTCTGCCCAGAGCGTGGTTGTTTTACCTTTGTAAACTCGGGGTGTTCGAAATCATTGTTTAGCGTTTTTAAGTCCTGGCGGGCCCGATGTCCGATTGCCCATTCTGGGGCCATCGGGCGTCTGGGCCTGTTTCTTGCTGGTCGTAGATGGGTGTTGGATCGTTCTGTTAGCGTTATTATATCTGGGAGGGAGAACGACGGCAGAAACGATTGGGAGCGAACACAGCAGGAAAACAAGGAACAGCGTTCGACCAGAAAAGCAACAAAACGCTAGAAACATGATGATCCACAGCGACGGCTCTGAACACGCTAAACAAACTAAGCTAACACACGCTAAAACACCGTCGCATTTTTTGTTGTATGTGTGTGTTTTAGCTTGTCAAGAGCCCAACGTGGCGCCTTAAGAATAATCAAGTCAGGAGCGGACGCATCGACCCCTAATCGCCCACTCATCGTCGAGAGGGGCCCGATGGCCCACCCCGCCCAGGAGCGTGCGGATTCGCAGCCGGGGGCCTGTCGGCGATGTACCCCCCCTGAGCCAGTCCCCCCTCACCGTTCCCCATCATTTTTTCCCGTGTGGGAGGCATCACACCCGCGGACCTCCGCGCGGAACCGAGCAAGCTTACGCGCACGCGTCAGCTTCTTCCTCTCTGCTTGCCATCGCTCGGACGTGTGCATTTGTTCCTCGGCGAGAACCATCGAGGACCCTCCTGGACCATCGAGCACGCAAAAACACACGCACAACTCCGACAAATGCACGGGAACTGGACGTCCGAGCGACGGCAAGGCTGCGAGGGGCCTCCCGGAGCCACGGACCCCGAGGCCGTCCTGTGGGCCCCGGCGCAGGCCCGCGGCGAGGATCGCCCGGGGCTCCGAGCTCCGTGGGCCTCCGCGGGCGGCGGGCACGGGGTACAGCTCGGGCCGTCGAGTGCCACGCCGTGGCGCTCTGTGCTTTAAGCAGTGGCGAAGCGTCCTGGCTCGCCCATAGCCCTACCAGACAATCTTCTAAGAACCTTTTTTGTGGTTTCCACGAAATGTTCTTAGAACATGTCTGGTTGAGATTGTCTTGTTTTAACACATCGGGCTTATGTTCTAAGAACATCCCTTTCGTTCTTAGAACATTTTTGGGTTCTACGAACATTTCGTGGTAGGACTGTAGGACTGCCGGGGCGGTCGGTCCCTGCTCAATTGCCCGGAGCGTTTCTGCAGTCCCGGCGGGTCGCAGCTCTGCGGTCCGTCGCCGTCCCGGGGGTCGTGGGATCGAGTCGGGCCTGTCCCTCTACAGGGGGAATGTTCAGACATAGTCAACAAACAGTCCGGTGATTTTTGTTTGATGTGTTTGGATCGTGTTCCTATTGTTTCTTTCCTGTTGTGTATTTTTCGTAGAAAATCCGCCTGTAGGGGGACACGCCCGACCTAATCGTAAGAGTACAGGGTCGATGTCGAGCGCACTGGCGCAGTACAGTGGAAGCCCATGCCAAGAAGCACCCCGCTGGCCCTCCAGATTGCTCGGTTTTTTATGGTTTCCACGGTCCTGCCACGGAAAGCGTGACGCTCCCACACCAACAGAAATCGGTGGACGTCCGGGGGTCTCAGGGTTCCCAGAGGTCGCGAAGTTGCTATACATCCGTTCCCACGTGGCTCTTGCTATATCATAGCAAGCAAGACGCCTTGCCCACTATATAAGTATTGCACGTTCCATGAAACAAGCATTTCAACTATCAAACATAGCAACAACATCATATCGGCCACATGTCATACATAAATATAGCCAATGTCGGCAAGCAACGCGCAATCCCGCTTGGATGCACACGTGTTCATCGGTGCGCCCGCAATTTGTACAGGACGTGGCGCGTTCGATGCAGTTCGTTCTCGAATTTCGCAGTGAACTCTGGTGTTGTTGTCGTTGTCACTGTTGCTGTTGTTGTTGTTGTTGTTGTTGTTGCTGTTGATGGCGGTGGCGGTGTTGTTGATGGCGTTGTTGGTGTTGTTGGCGTTGTTGTTGATGGTGGTGGCGTTGGCGTGTTGGTATGAATGTTGTTGTTGCTGCTGTTGTTGTTGTTGTTTTTGTTGTTGATTTTGCTGTTGTTGTTGTGGTTGTTGTTGCTGTTGTTGTTGGTGGTGTTGTTGTTATTGTTATTGTGTTTGTTGTTTTTGCTTGTGGTGTTGGTGTGTGTGTGTGGGTGTCTGCGTTGTCGTGTTTGTGTTGTTGGTGTTGGCGTTGCTCGTTTTGTTGGAGTTGTTGTTAGTTGTTGGTGGTGTGGTGTTGTTGTTGGTGTTGTTGTTGTTGCTGCTGCTGTTGTTGCTGCTGCTGTTGTGATTGCGCGACGCTGCGCGCGGTGGCGCACGCAGGCCCGCGCGCGCGGAATGTCCCAGGCCACCCGCGGGCGGGAGGCATCGTGGACTCGAGCATCTTCGTGCTCACGGCGGCGGGCAGGACGAGGAACGGGGGGGGGAGCGGTAAGCGCCCAGGCCGCGTCGGCCGCGAGCGGTCGGGCGGTGTTGGGCAAGCTATGTGGTGCAAGCAACGCAGTGCCGCGCAGGGGAGGGGGGCGGCGGCACAACTGGCAACAGCCGCAGCACGACGGCGATCACGAGGACGACCACGACGACGGCCACCACGACGACGACGACGGCGGGCAATGTTTTGCCACATGGTGCGGGAGGTTCCGCTCGGACGTCGAGCCCGAGACTCCGCAGGACGCCTCCCTGCATGTTGATGTTGTCCCTCCCTATCAGTATCCTTTCCCCCCTCCTCCTCCTCATATGTTTCCTCCTCGAGCCTTCTCCTCCTCCTCCTCCTCCTCCTCCTCCTCCGTCTCCTCCTCTCCCTCTTCATTCTCCTCTTCTTGGTCCTCCTTCTCCTCCCAATTCCATACATCCTCCTCCCCCTTCCCTCCTACTCCCTCTCGCGTTCCCTCTTGTTCCCTCCCTGACCCTAACACGCCAACTACGGCACTGGTTCGCCCGAAGGCGGCACTTGCGCCAGTGGGACAGCGCCACTGGCCTACAACGTGATCCAGCCCAATCCTCCGTACCCTGATCCCCCTGATCCTCCTTCTCAGTGTCATCATCCCCGTGGTATT
This sequence comes from Prorocentrum cordatum, assembly GCA_963575745.1. Lineage (NCBI taxonomy): Eukaryota > Dinophyceae > Prorocentrales > Prorocentraceae > Prorocentrum > Prorocentrum cordatum. The sequence goes on from CAUYUJ010003890.1 coordinate 14,475, forward strand.
CCTGTTATCCGTCTCTGCGTTTACTCTTCCGCGGGTCATCGTTGTTATGCTTCTTCGTCCTGCCCCCTCCTTTTCCCTTTCGTCCACCCCTCCCCTCTTCCACCTTATCCTCCTCATCTCTCTTACCAGCTTCAGATCCTCAGTGTTCCAACCCTCCCTGTTCTCAGTCTTCTCCTCTTCCTCCTCCTCCTCCTCCTCCTTCTCCTTCTCTTCGATCCTCATGTTCTCTCTCCTGTTATCCTCCTCCTCCTCCTCCTCCTCCTCCTCCTCCTCCTCCTCCTCCTCCTCCTCTTCCTCGTCTTTCAATTCTTGAGTACTCTCCTCATCCTTCTCCTCATCCGTCGCCTTCTCTTTCTCTGTCTCCTCCTTTTTCTCCGCCTCCTCATCTCCTCTTCTCTCCTACGTCACATTCCCTCTTTGGTCACATCCTCTTACGTGCGCCGCGCCGTTGGGCCAGCGTGCGCACCCGTGCTACTCACTGTACGGGCGGTTCAGTCCACCTTGGCCGGTGGGGCCATCTGTCCCCCTCGAACGCCCTTGGCCCCCCTCCCCCTCGACCACTGCCCAGGCCGCGGCCGCCAGAATCTCTCAAGCAAGGGCGGTGGGAGAGGATAGAGGCGGGTGGAAAGGGGAAGGGGGGGCTGCTGTTGAAGTCCTTGGAGGCCCTGGCAATGGTGGCCCTCCAGGGCCACTCCGTCCTTGCACTTCCACATCTCGCAGCCCCCCCCCTTTTCCCCCGCCACCTCTGTCGCACCGCCCTCCCCCCACCATCCCGCTCTCCCTTCGCAGCCCTCTCCGCCTCTGGGGCGGTTCGCCGCGAACCACTTGGCAGTGAGTCACGTGGGGTGCGAGCTCGAAAAACCAAGGTCCAAATAGAATTGCAGGTCGAGGCGCGCGAACACGCCTTTCTCCCAGCACGTGACCCTAGAATAACTGGCCTGTGCCAATCTGGAGAGGACAGAATTCAAACTCTCGTCGTGCCACGTTGCATACCTCCTCGGGTGCCCGAAGTAACACATCCTGACATTGGGAACCTTAAGTAGGGACAGTAGGCATGACGGTAGCGAGGGGCGACGGGGCCCGATTGCCAGGACGTGCCCGAGAACGCCGCGGCGCACAGGCCGTCGACGGAGGGGGGGTGCGTTGAAGGTCGGGGCAGGGGAGGGCACGGGTGGAGGGGAACAGAGATGGAGAGAGAAAGAGAGAGGGAGAGAGAGATGGAGAGAGAGAGAGAGGGGGGACATGCCATCCGCATAAGGTGTGCAACGTCAGATCACCTACTTATGGAGGGCGGTGATGCCACAGCGGTGCCCGAGTGCCCCCAGGCTCTAAGCAAAGCGCGGGCCTGCTGAGACAGGGCGAACCCTGGTTCGATTTGATGACACCTCCCACCCCCCTGGGATCCGCATGCGAGGGGGGAACGGGGTGGGCGGGTGGGCGCCTGCCGCCGTAAACTGGCGACGTCTAGGGTGGAGGATGTGGATGCCTAAATTGATGCCATCTGCGGGCCATCGCGACGCGCGCAATTTTACATCCGTGCCCAGGGGCCACCAGTTGAACGTTGCTGTACTCTCAGGCCTCATTCGGCCCCCTCGTCGGCGGGCTTCTGTCAAACTTCCCTGCGATCGGTTGTACTACAGCCCTGCATGGGAGGGCGAGTAAATGACTGACTGATTGACTGACTGACACACTGCTGTTGAACAATGTGTACACACGCCCACGTGATGCTAGCTGGGAGCCGACGGCCCCGCGCGCAACCCCAGCCGACCCCCAAGGGGGCCGACTGCCCCGCGGGCAGCCCCAGCCGACCCCCAACGGGAGCCGACGGTCCCGCGCGCAGTCCCAGCCGACCCCCGAAGGAGCAGACGGTCCCGCGCGCGGTCCCAGCCGACCCCCAAGGGACCGACGGTCCGCACGCAGTCCCAATCGACCCCCTGTTATACACGTGCCGACGTGCGGGGGAAACGGGCGAGCGGCTACTTGCAGGATGGCAAGAGGTGAGGGATGAGAGGGGGGGGGGGAGGGAGGCGGGGAGAGAGGGGAGGCAGGAGTGAGGATGTGGAGGGAGGAGGAAGAGGAGAGGAGGAAGGGTGGAGGGACGGCGGGGGATGACAAGGAGGGGGAGGAGGATGTGGTGGGAGGCATTCTTACTGATCTGCCGCCGCCCGCCCTCCACCCGCCTGCGTCCGCGGCCGCTGCTCCGTGCCCCTCCTGCCTTGCCCCGCCCCGCCCTGACCCGCCCCGACCCACCCGCGTCAGATTTACAACTGCTTACCATCATGCAATTGTAGCTACACTGTGCACACCCGCATGCATCACTCATCTCAGTTGCCGTTTTTTGGTATCCAAATCATCTTCCTATTCCACCGCCCTTGGAAGTAAGAATGCGCCGCGCAGCCCCCTCCACCACCTCGCCGCGTTCAGCAGGCGCGTCGCTCCACGTTCAGCGGGGGCGCCCACTTCATGGCCTTGTGGCCTTGAGGTTGCGCATTGTTTATGCGCAGCGCGGCCCTGTGCCGATCGATGCCGCGGACAGTGGCAACGCATCGGTCGGCGCACGAGCGTGCAGCGGTAATGTGTGGCCACCTCCCGACCCTCGGCGATGTCAATGGTTGCCTTGCAGGCGCGGTAGGTTTGCGTCGCAGCTTCGATGTTGCGCTCGGCTTGGCGCTCGACCGCGAGCCAATGCCAGCGCAAAGCTGCGGCGCGGAGGTGATGAGCACCCGCTATGTCGGGATCAAGCTGAGGGCGAGCATCGCGGCCGTTGCTCCCAGCCGCCCCTGCCGCTACCAAGGGGCCGACCTCGAGGTGATTGGCATCGGCCCCCCACTGCAGGCTGGCCGACGTCGACCACATCGGCGGCTCCGACCGCCGATGAGGGCTGCGCCGAGGCCGAGGCGGCGGGGGCGTCGGCGGAAGCCGAGGGCTAAACGGGCGCCGAGGAGGCGGATCTCGGCACTGGCTCAGAAGGCCAAGGCCAAGGACGCTTCGGCGGAGCAGGCCGGGGTTGCTATCCCACAGAGGATGCCGCTGGTAAGGGGGATGAGGGGGAGGAGGAAGCGGGCGGGGCCGATTGCGGCGAGGCCGAGTTGGCCGTGCAGGCCAAGTTCTCGGCCGAGGATGGGTGGATAGCAGAGGCGGCCGAAACCACCGATGTTAACGCAGTTGGTGAACCCGACCTGGGTCAATTGACGCAGTGGCAACTTGGCGGGCTGGCGACCGATCGCCGCGCCGCCGAGTCATTTCAGGAGGCCGAGCGAAGCCAGACTGTGGCGATCAACAGCCACGGATTGAACGCTTCACGCAACCAGTCCAGAGGGTTGCACATTCTTGGCGGGAGCTCAGGAGGGCCGACCGTCTTCGGCCGCGTAGGAGGTCTCATTTTTGACGTCGGCAACAAGCGGTTCCGAGTGACGGGTTCGGGCGGCAATTCGGGCGGGGGCTTTGGCAGCAGGCCCACCCGCAAGTTGTTGGCATCGTTTGCCGCCGTGCGTTCGGCGGGCTCGCAGTCTGTCATCGCAGTTGGATGCAATGAGCTTGAATGCTACAGCACGTGCTTAACAACTGGGTAAACCACCACCGCAACCACCGCCACCATCATCGTCATCACCACCACCACCATAATCTACATCATTATCCTCGCCATTGCCCTTGCTCTTGACGCCATCATCATCGCCATCTGCCTCCCCTTTCCTCCTCCCCCATGCCCTCTCCTGGGCATCACCGATAGCTCGCCCACTTCCAGTCGCGTGGGACATCTCCCACCCCCCCACCTCCCCCCGACCCCCGCAGCCCCGATGACAACAGCCGCGCGCATTGCGCCGCTGGCGAGAAGAGCCTCGGGGTGAGAAGGGGCCGAGGAGTGGCAGGGATTGCGCTGAAAGTGTGCGTCGATGCGTCGAGCGGTCGCTTGGGAAGAGCATGATCGGGAAAGGGGCCTGCTATTGCTGCACAGCGGGGGTCGGCGCCCGCGCCTTGCCCTCCCTAGCGGCCCCTCCCCCGATCATGTTCTGACCGAGCGAACGTCCGATGCATATTTCGGTTTGGGCGTTGGTTCCTCTCGTTGAGATGCCACAGCAGATGGTGCTTGGGCTTGAGCGGGACTCGGGCAGGACCGAGGAGAACAAGATGTTGGAGGATCTTGCCTGTCAATTGCCTGCGTTCCTCAGCCGTCGGATCCCCAGTGATGGACGCCAGCATTTCGTCCCACTCGTGCAAGGCAGTGCCACATGCTAATAATGCACCTCCTTCCCGAACGACGTGTGCGTACTTCGGGAGTGCATCCAGAACGCACCACCTAAACAGCCATTTCGCCTGGTCGGCTTTAGCCCTTAGGGCTGGTTTCTTTCTTGTCCCAAACATCCCCATTGTGAATTTGTCCATGAAGGGCGCTGGTTTCCCCTCCCTGCGTTGGCCCCCGAACCACTGGCCGATCTCATCGTTCATCCGATTTCCAGCAAAGCGTTCCCTCTCATTCTGCTCCCCCAAGGATGACCCGAATTGCGTGGTAGCGGCCAGTCTCTAAACAACTTCTAATATGATGCTTGCCATGGTCCCCAGACAAACCGTGTGAAGATAATCGACAGCATAGCTCCGCGAGACGGTCGCACCGAGAAGAGGGGACATCAACACTTCGTTGCGATTCTTGCATGACGTCTCCAGGGATGGTCTCCAAAATCGGATCCAAGCTGGAGTTGAAATGGCCCCGTAGTTGGCCACGTCAGCCAAGCCAGGTTGGGGGAATAACAGATCGCCTTTCTCCAAAACGCAGCTGCTAGCATTCAGAGCGTCGACGCGCCCTGTCAAGGTCAACCCTCTCCCCTTTTTCCTGGCGTCGAACGTTGGGCGGCCATGCTGGATGAGGCGGGCGAGGTCAGCATCGGATTCGATGTAAACCCACTTCTCGCATGCTCTGCACGCGTCAGCATGGGCATCAAAATCGTGATTGTGCCGCGGCGGGTCGGAGAGTGACCCGATGGAGCTACAGATCTGTTTGTCTCACACATCCGCATCCGACACTTGCCGCCATCGCTCCACCCCCCTCGGCGCCGAGCTTAAATCCGAAATCTACCCTTGGAGGCTTCTAGAAGCCGCGGGGTTCCGTCTTTCTGAAAGGGCGAGGGGCGGTGGAAGGGGCGGGGCATACGTTGGCCAGAATCTCGCTAGAAGAGCCCAGGCCGATCTCCCAAGTCGACCTTGTCAAACCCCCGCGCTTCGAGATTGCTATAACGGCATTCACTGCATCCCTATCATTGTCCCCCTCATTCTCTCCCTATCTCTCTGTCTCGCTGTCTCTCGGCCTTTACCGCTCTGTCTTGCGATGCATTCATCATTATATGGCTCCTCCCCTCGTCCCTCCTTCTTTCCCACTCTCCCTCTCTCCTTCTTTCGCTTGCCGTTCCCTTCCACGCTCCCGATCTGTGTTCTCTATATATGTCCATGCCTCTCTCTACGTTGTTGGCGATGCCCCTCGACGAGTACTTAGTGGCCAGGGGGATCTCCCGCGGGGCCTGGTTGCCATCCAAGGCCGGCCTGAGGTGGCCTCCGAAAACTTCCGAGCGCGGTTTGTCGCAAACCATTGTGTTCCTTGCATCCAAAAATCTGGGCCACACCCGAAGCAAACCCCTGGCGCCCTGGGTTCCGCAGAAGTCGTCGCGTGAAACGGCGGAGAGGGAATCGAGAAGGGGAGCGCCTGCATGGGGGAGGGGGGGGGACTGGAACATGGGAGCAGTGGAGGTGCTTAGGGAAAAGGGGTCGCGGGTTCTAGCGGGGGATGGCGGGTGGGGGGGGGGGGAGCGCAACAAACCCCCACCTGGCTCGACGACGCTGCCGTTCAAACACCGCCGCCCCCGAAGCATCCGCGGGCGTCGGCAAGCCTCGCGCATTGAAACAGCAGCGGCGGCAAGAGTGCACAGATGCTAGCCCCTCCCCAATCGACGACGGCAACCCTCGGACGGCCTCGGCGCAGATTCGACCCTGCGGCAAACAAAACATAAAAAAAAACGGATCCTGAAATTGTACATGCCCCTCAGGTTCGCGTTGCACAGTGGGCATGGGCTTCGCTTCGAAGACCACGTGGGTACCCCTAACATCTTGCAAGCTGCCTCCCAATCAAGCTGAACCTGTATGACTGCCCCAGCAAAGCCGAGGTCACATCCGCCGAGTGCTTTCCGAGGGTCGCTGTCGTCGAAAGGATTGTCGTCCCAATCGACATCTGGGTACTTGCCCTCTGCGATGGCGGCCAAGCACCATCGAACAAACGTAAAAAGGCGACTGTAAGTGCAATGACCACCGCACCCGCATTTACAAGACATCTGTGATCTCAGAACCACGCCAGGGTGCCTCTGACCAGTCACAAGGTTTACGACTGAAATAACCAAGACTCCCCTGACGCGTCCAGCGCTAGCCGTGCCACCGTATTTGGCGGTGTCGGTATACAACCCCAGGGGGACGACGAATGCGCCTTCTGGCGCTCCCTGAACGATGGGGTGCTGGTGGTACGAGGGCGGCCACGACTTCGAAGCAAACTCTGCCCGTATTTCGTTAAAGCTGTGTGGCGTGCGGGTGAGTTCTCTATGCAACAGCTCATGGTGCGGGCGGCAGTTCAATAATAAATCAATCCTGGGTTTCTTTACAGTACTCTGCCCAGGACATGATACCGCGGCCGACTTCAATTGGTGAGCAACCCCTTGCCTAGCCAATTGGTCATCAACTTTCTTTTGATAATGCCCTGAAGCCCTGCCAGGTGGTAGACCCCAAGAGTTGTCGATGCATGATCCCGACTTCGAAGCCAGGTGCACCAAAACACACAGCTTGGCAGCAGATAATTCACCCGTGCAATAGAGCGACAGCAGCTCGCGCAGCAAACTTTCACCAGCTGCCCGCTGGTCATCAAGTGACTGGGGGGGGGGCCGTGGATGCGTCTGCGCTTGTCTGACATGCGCACTCACGCGCATGGGCGCTTGAGCAAAACGTTGCTAGAGACGTCTGTGCTGCTGTTGTTGCCCCAGGGGCGCCAGACAGGGGCGCGCGAGGCCCCCTGAGGCCCCGAGGCGCACCCCACAGGGAATCCAACTATCTTCTGGTGCTTCCATCGGTGCCACCAAAAACACCCGCCAGGTAATCGAAACTGCACTGCTGTGCCCCCGATCGCACATCATGACTCTCCCCCTTTACACCATCGCCATGTGACCCCCCTCCGCCGCGGCCAACGCCCAAGTCCCCCCCCCCCTCCAACATGTCAGAAGGCTGGGTGATCTCGCATGCAGTTATGGTTGATCGCTGTCGTCGTGCGGGGGAAGGGGGGGAGGGGACATGGTCGGATAATTGCATTGGGCGTATGCGGGGCAGGGAGGTGGGCATCTTTGCGCGCGGGGGGAAGGGGCGGGGGCACGTTGGCCGATCTCGGAGCCATCTTCAACAACGGCGTGGGCCATCTTGGGCCTTGCCGCGGCGAGCCGCTCCCCTGCGCCCTCCTGAAAAGCATCTCGCACTGGCGTTGGGGACGAGAGGGGAGGAGGGAACTGAGGAACTAGCTAACGAGGAAGGGCGGTGAGAGCAGAGCTGCAAGATAGAGGACACCGATCATGCGTCGGAATGGCTACCCCGCGTGCCGCGCCCCAGGAGCTCCAGATACCGACACGGTCAAGCTGGTACAGGAGCCCCGTTTCTGTTTAGCCCCTCTCGCGTGTCCTCCCTCCATCCGTTCCACCTGCCTCCTTCCACTCTCCTTGGGTTTCTGGCAGCGGCTGCGCCCATGTAGGCCCGTTGTCGTTAGTCCCGCACACGTGAATGCGGGGTGTTTTTTTCGTGAGGGTTAACAAACGTCCTTGATGCGACCACAGCTTCTTTTGCGACATCATTTTGGTTAGTCAAAGACGCCTTCGGGACATGGCTCTGATCAACATTCGTTAACATCATGTCTGCATGTTTGAAAGCACCTGAGGGGGCAAGTGTGAGTGTACATGAAGTTTGTTTTTTTCAAACATACACATGGGTTTGATGTCTGCTCATCTAGCTCAGCGATGGCTCAGCGATACCCCCCCACACTCAGCGATGACGCAGCGATCGTTGGCCCTGATATTTATCATGGTTTATGTACGACTCAGCGATCGCTCAGCTATCGGCTCAGCGATGGCTCAGCGAAAACTCAGCGATCTCAAACCGTAGATTTTTTTGATAATCTTGAATATGTTTTATGTTTTTTTGAAACGTAACAAACAGTTTGCTCGACAACCACAATGGGTCGATCCACGATCGCAGATCATCGCCGTATCCTACGCGCATCCACCCTGCCCAACGGGTCTGGAGACGCGTGGCTAGAAATTAGATTGGCAGCTAGCGTTCCGCATACGCGTGTTGTGCACCACACAGCGTTTCATGTTAAAAGCTCACAATCGTGGGTGCAACAAGCTATATGTGGCTGATGGCGAGGTCTTGGCGTATGCGGAATGCGTGTGCCCGATCTCTCGAGAAGCCTGCTCACGTGCTGCGCCTCTTCTTGCGAGGCTGGCCCTCCTCGCCCCTGCTGCCTGAGCCCCCTGGCGCAGCCGCGTTAGCCTTGGACGTCTTCCCGCCCTTCAGGGGCGTCACGGCGTCGGCCTGGTTGACCGAGTCGTGGGCCGAGAGGGTCCCTTGCACCTTGGCGTGCAGCTCGCTCACCAGGTCCTGCGGTTGCGGAGGTGGCGGCGGGGCGGGGGAGGTCGACCGCATCGCGCCCGCTGGGGGCATCGTCCGACTTGCCTCCTCCCAGGGCCCTCAGACCCACTCCTCCGCGCAGCCCGCAACCAACCTTCGTGCATCTGCCTCCCCGTGCACATGTACCATCCGAGTCCTTCCCCTCAGCCTTATCTTGTTGTGTTCTTTCTCTCTCTCTCTCTCTCTCTCGCTCTCTCTCTCTTTTGTTTTTTTCTCGTTCTCTCTCTCTCTCTCTCTCTCTCTCTCTCTCTCTCTCTCTCTCTCTCTCTCTCTCTCTCTCTCTCTCTCTCTCTCTCTCTCTCTCCCCCCCCTCTCTTCCCCAGTCCCGTTCACCTTCTCCCTCCCCGTTCCCGCTTGCCCATCCGCCCCTGGCAAGTCCTCGACCTCGCTCAGGCCGTCCGCCATGGTGCTGATCTTGCCGTCCGAGAGCTTCGACTTCACCTGGGATCGCGGCGGGGAGGGAATGGGGTGCAGGAGGGCCGTCGTCTTCGCCAACGTCTGCGGGGCGCTAGCCGTAGTCGAGTCGAAACGAAAGGGCGAGTTGGGCCGTGGCAAGGTAACAAGAGAGATAAGAAAACGGACACGGAGGATGAGGGGTAGGAGTATGAGGAAGGAGGTGGCAGAGGAGGAGGAGGACGAGGAGAAGGAGGAGGACCACATGGATGCGGAGGAGGAGGAGGAGTAAGAGGAGAGGGACAAAGGGGGGAGGCGAAGAGGGAGAAGGAGAACGAGGAATGAGGAGACGGCGACGGAGGATGAAGATAAGACAGGTGGAGGCGAGCGGCTGAACAATGAGATGGACGATGCGGAGGACACCGAAGATCATGCAGGAGGGGACGGAGTAAGAAGAGGAGGAGGAGGAGGATCACGAAGGAGGATTGGATTTGCCACAAGGGCGATGGCCTTCGTGGGCAAGAAGCCGCTCAGCAGGAAGCCCGCGAGCGTGTTCGACTGGAGCTTGCTTTCCAGGACCTCGATCTGGCTCTTCAAGCGCCCCTCGACCTCCTTCGTGGCCGCCCACTTCCAGGCGGTGTCGCTGGTGATGTTGAACAGGATGGATTTGGCGCTGCTCACGGCCTGCTGCGCTGATGTCACGATCTTCTTGGAAGATCTCATCGCTTTCTGGACTGGCCCGCTCTCAACAGCACGCCTCGATGACTTGCCGTCTCCTCCCTTACCTCCCTTCTTTTTGCCTTTTTTGTCTCCTCGGCCCGCCTCCTCCCCTTTGTCCTCGCGCCTGCTCCTCTGACCGTCGCTCTTCTTGTCACGGCCTCCTTCCTCATCCTTGAGGCGGTTCCCCTTGCCCGTGATGCCCTTCCTCGAGGTCGTGCCAAGCTTCGAGCGGCGCTTGATCTTGTCCCCCTTCTTCTTCTTCTTCTTGCCGATCTTCGAGCTGGCGTCGATGGCCTGGTTGTCTGCCCGCTTGTCCTGCTGCATTGTCGTGGTCCAGCGGCGCGTGAACTGCCCCCTGTACTGCAACTGAAACCACATGAACTTGACCGTCTTCCCCCCGTTGGGATCTAACTGGCAAAACGGGTAGCCTAAGTCGATACAATGATCGCAAATCTCGTGGCACGTGTTGATAGTGAACTCATCTTCGTGGCCCGACGGGCCTCCTTCCTCGTATGTCATGCGCAAGAAGCTCACGAGGCGGCCCTGCTTGATGAAGTCCTCGCTGTACTCCTCGACGTAGGTGCGGTAGCGCTTCAAGAGGCCTTTCCATTCCTCTTCGACCCAGTCTTGCTTGAACACCTCCTTGTCGATGGCGTTCTCCCACCTCTGGGCCAGCTCGTGGTTCTTCTTGCACTGCCGAGTCAACCTGTTGCCCAGCGCAGACCGCTTCGTGAACATCTGGCCAGTCTCCTTGGCCTTCAGCAGCTCGAGGTCGCCCAGCCTGTTGCGGTCGGACGCGTTCTCCTTCTGGATCGCCTCCTCCAACTTCGAGAATTGGCTGCGGCCAGCTGGAGCGATGTCGGGCTTCGTCAAGAACCCAGCCTTGCTGGCCTCCACCTGGCGGGCTCGCTGCAGCAACTCATCGTGGAACGTCTTCAGGATCTTCTTCTTCACGGGCGTGAGCTTCTCGGCGCGCTTCCTGGCGGCGGGGGGGCAGAGGAGGAAGAACGCATAATGGGGCAGGAGGCGAGGTGAGGTCAGGGGCAGTAGATCTACGACAGTGGATCCGATGGAATGGCCCTGGGGCGGGCCGAGTGCATTAAGACGCCAGTCCCTCCCCCTCCCCACCAACAACGAGCGCAAAGGAGCCCTCGCTGAAAAAGCGAGGGCGCAAGGGGGGATGGGGGGGGGGGGAATTTTGCACGAACGGCAAACACTGATTGGAGGTAAGGGGACGGAGCTGGCGAGGATTAACCCCAGACTCCTGGAGCACGGCGCGCCATCGCCGCCATGGGCAGGGGTCGTCGGCGGGCTCGTGGGGGATGCTGGCTGAGGCCCCGTGGCAGCATCAGCAGGGGCGAGGTCGGCGTTGGCCATCGAGGGGGCGCTCTCGGCGCCGCCCTCGGCGCTGCCAGGCGACGCCCTCGGCGCCGCCCTCGGCGCTGCCAGGCGCCGCTGCTCAGCCTCGAGATCCATCTCGAGCTTGGCCATCTCCTCCTTCTTCGCCCTGATGTCCTCGAGGCGCTTCTGGAGCGCGTCCGCGGTGGCAGGGTCAGTCGGTGAATCTGATGGCGATGCATCTTGAAGCTCCTCGACTTCAGGCCCCGATTCAGCTCCCGACTCGGCCTGCGTCTGGGACGCGGCTGCCGGCGGGCGCGGGGACTGGCTCGACTCGATTGCGATGGCTTCGCCATCGCCCTTCGCACGCGCCCTCCTGAGCTCCTCGACCTCGGCGAGCTCTTGCTCGAACGCGCCGATCGCCAGCCTGCCTGGGGCGAGTCAGCAATATCAAAGGGGGTCGTCCGCGCCCGTAGACGCGGACGGTTGAAATGCCTTGCCCATCGCCCGAACCCCGCGGGCGAAGCTGGGGAGGTGAACATGAGGGGATGATGAGGGATGGTGAGAGAGATGAGGATAAATGAGGCAAGGATTGAGGAGTGCGCTGGGGGATGAGGGAAGGAGGAGGAGGTGAGGAGGAAGGGGAAGGTGGAGGAGGAGGATGTTGGAGTAGGTGGAGGTGTGGGGGAAGGAGTAGTGAGGAGTAGGGAAGAAGGAGTGAGGAGAAAGGAAGGGGAAGGGTCCATGAGGAGGAGGAAAGGAGGAGAGAGGAGGAAAAGGAAAGGAGGGAAGGAGGAAGGGATGGAGATGGGGCTGCCTCGGGGTCGAGTCAGAAGGCCGACTCGACGCTCGTCTACTCAGACACGGCATTATGGGGTTCCGAAGCCCTTCCTCCAGCCCCAGCCTTCGCCGCCAGCCTCGGGCAGTGTCGCATCTCCCTCCTCCCACTCCTCTGGCTGACGAGACATGGCGGATGGCGCCCTGCTGGCGAGCAGCGCTCGGTCTGGGCCCGCTGGCGAGCAGCGCTCGGTCTGGGCCCCGAAGCGGGAAGGGCTCGAGCATTCGCGCCAGCGGCCGAGGTCTTGGAATGGGCCTGCCTGAGAATTGACGCGAAGAGGATACGGGGGCGGAGAAGAGAACGATGAAGAGGACATTGCGCGGAGGAGGACGAGAAAGAGAGGACGTGGGAAGGCAGAGGGGAAGAGGGGAGGGATGAGGAGAAGGTGAGGGAGGGAGAGGCCGAGGGGGAGGAGGACGAGGAGGAGAATGAGGGTGGGGATGGAGACGGAGAAGGGGGAGGAGGCGGCAACGGGACTCGATCCTCCTAGAACGGTCGGCGGATCGGAACCTTGAACGCCCCTTCAGCCTCATAATGGTTACTACCGTGTGACAGTTACCCTTATGGTCGACGGGCTCCCCTCCTCCGCCTCCTCTCAGAGCACGTGAGCTAATCCCCCATAGTCTCCCCCTGCGCCTCCCTCTGTGTCTTACTCTACCGTGACTGCCGTACATTTCGCTTCAACCTATTTCAGATGTTGGCGCCGTTCTCTTTGGGGCCATCCCCAGACGGCGGGGGCGTGGGGGGTGGGCGATCGTTGGGCGCGCGCAAGCGCTTGACGGGCGGGCGGGGCGAGGGGGGTGGGTTTGGTGGGGGGCGGCGGCCGAAGCTAAGCAGCGTTCGGTGCGACAGCCGCGCTATTCAGACGACAGGGGGGCTGATGGCTTCAGGCGCAACGCACGGACCTCGAACAATCCGACAACGTCGCGCCGCCCGCCTTCTCAGCGCCTCGCGCTGTGCTCCACCGTGAGACCGCCCGCCTGCTCCGCGTCCTCATCGATGTCCAGCGGGCGCCACGGCGCTGTTGGCGGCTGGTTTGCACTGCAGCTCTAGCAGACGACGCGTGAGAAGACTCCTGGACAGGACAGACGGAGGGTTGTTACGAGGGGCGATGAGAAGACTGAGGGTCGTGGGTAACGACAGGGGCAAGAATGGCGATTAGAAGACGGAGGACGCGAACAAAGGTTGAGGAGAAGAAGAGGGGGGATGAGGAGAAGGAAGGGAGACGAGGAGGAGGAGGAGGAGGAAGAGGAGGATAGTGCGGCGGCGCAGCGATGGCTTCGGCGCTGATCGGAGCCGCGGTCGGGCAGGAGAGGGCGCCGCCGACGACGTCGCCGCGGGGCTGCCCGACGAGCCCATGCAAGGAGCGGACGGGCGGGCCCGCGGATCGCATCCTCCAACTCCCCAACCCCACCCTCCCCCCCTCCCACCCGCCCGCTGCCATCCCACGACCTCCCCCTCCCACCCCATCCCTACACTACTTCCCGATCTGCTCTATCGATCGCGCCCCTCAGCGCACAGTCAAGTTCTCGCGCGCATTCAGCCGAGAGCCGCCCTCGGACAAGGTATCGATCAGAGCCCGTTAAACCCCAACGAATACGACCGACCGAAATGCATTGCCACAAAAATAAACGAAGTGAGTCCTGCGCGGAGGCGCTGGCATGCTGATGCCGCTGGTGTCGATGCCATTGTCCACGCGGTGCGAAGCCTGGTGCTTCCTCAGCGGCTCTTTGCTGGTGCCGTCATCCTCGCAGCTCTCCTCGCTTTCGTCCTCTTCCTCAGCTTCGCCCTCTTCCTCCTCTTCGCCCTCGTCCTCCTCTTCCTCCTCTTCCTCTTCTTCCTCATCTTCGCCCTCGTCATCCTCTTCCTCCTCTTCTTCCTCTGCCTCACCTTCCTCCTCTTCCTCTTCCTCATCGCTCTCTTTCGCGACTAGCTTCTTCCCGCAAGCCGCTGGCCGCTTGCGCGGGCGCATGCTCTCCTCACTCCTGCTCGCCTTGGCCCGCAGCGCGGCGGTCCTCCTCTCCGAGCTTCCGACAGCAGCTGGCCTTATGATGCAGCCGTGGCCTGAAGGCCGCTTCAGTGCGGCCGCGTGGATGTCCGTGTCTTCGCCGCTGTCCTCTTCCTCCTCCTCCTCCTGCGCCTGCTCCGTCTCCTCCTCGCCCTCCTCCTCCTCTTCGTCGCCCTCGCCCTCCTCCTCCTCTCCGCCCTCCTCGTCGCAGTCTTCGTCGTGCGCGTCTTCCTCATCGGCCTCTGCCTCCTCCTCCTCTTCCTCTTCATCAGCGCCTCCCTCTGCATCGGCTTCCTCGTCTTCTTTGTGTACTTGCTCCTCTGCGTCCTCGTCTTCTTCTTCTTCCTCCTCCTCCTCCTCCTCCTCGTCCTCGCCCTGATCTTCGTCGCGGCCGCTCGCCGCGGCAGCCGCAGCACCGCCCTTCGCCCCCTTCGTGGTGCGGCGGCTGTCGGTCGCAGCTGCTGGTCTCTTCAGCGCAGGTGCCGTTGTGCCGCAAGCTGCGGCTGGCCTCTTCATGCCGCTCCTCGTGCTTATCCTGTTGTCCATCTCGAGTTTCTCAGCCTTGAGGTCATCGAGGCTAGTGGATCCAGCACAGTACCGTTTTGCTGCTTGCACCATCCATTTCTTTGCTGTTGCTGGATCGTGGTGCTTGTGGCTCAGCTGCAGCCGCTGGCGCCCGCCGACGGTCAGCGCGACTCCAGTGGTAGTAGTACCATCCTTTTCTTTGGACAATGCTTTGAACTCAGCCCTCACAGTCTCGCCGTTCATCTCGCCAGAGTAGTAGATGTTGGCACCTGGCTTCGTGCGCATCTCAGAGGGGGCAGGGCGATCAGCAGCGTCAATTTCAGCTGGCTGTCGTTTCTTCGTGGTCGCTCTCCTTCTCGGAAGTTGGGCAAACTTTGCGTGAAAAAACAAAAAAAAAGCAAAAAAAAAAAAAAAAAAAAAAAAAAAAAAAAAAAAAAAAAAGAAAAAACAAAAAAAAAAGAAAAAAAAAAATAAAAAGAAAAAAAAAGAAAGAAAAAAAAAAAAAAAAAAAAAAAAAAAGAAAAAAAAGTAAAAGCTGTCGTCTCACTGTTCGGGTTCAGGGTGACTGGGAGACAGCTGTGCTTCCATCTGGCCACCTCGCCGTCATGAACGCCGTCGCTGGGGCGCCAGGGTCACAGAAGATGTCCCGAGTCGTCTCTGGCGAAGCGTCGCGTCGTCCTTTCCTCCACGCCACGCCAGTGGATTTGTCATACCCGATCTCTAACTCTGTGGTGGGGTCTCCTCGTGCACTGCTCCTCTCGCCCAGTCCCTGCTGCAATTCTCTCAGGCGCTTCATCCATCCTGGGATCGGCTTGCCAATCTTCTCCTTGTTGATGGGGTCATACAAGTGCTTGCACATGCTTCTGATCCTGGCTGGGGGGACGGGGCGCGCGGGCAGCTGACGGGAGGACGACCCCCTATCGGACTTCACCGTGTACGGTTCCAGATGGAAGGGGTTGTTGGGGCAGGGCGTGGGGGCCGCCGTCGCTATCGTCGTCGTCGTAGTCACTGTTGTCGCCGTCGCCGTCGCCAAGCCCTCGTTCGACCGATTCGATCCCTGACCCCCGCTCCTCAACGAGTTCACGGCGGCCCAAGACTGGGCAGCAGCGTCGTCGAAGTCCCACTCGGCCTTCCTGGACCGCGCGACCGCCTCGAGCGATCGCAACATTGCCTTCTCATTGAAGGACAGGTTCGGCGCTATCTTCTCCAAGGACGCCAGCAACTGTGGATGTTGTTTTTTCGCTGCCCCCCATGGCCCGATGCACCCCCCTCGGCAAACGAATGTCACGGCACCCCCTCGCACGATGGCCCTCGCAGCCCCATAAGAGAAAGGCCAGCGCCAGCAAGCGCGCGCAGCGTTGCTGGTGCTGGCCTTTCATAAGACAAGGGGAGGGGTTCAATGTCATCGTCGTCATCGATGCCGCCGGCGTCGGCCGTCGGCATCGAGCCTTCGCGTGCTTCTGGATCTCTGAGATGGCCACGTCCGTCAGCCGATCCTGCCCTGGTGAGCTTCCGTACTTGAGGAAGTCGGGCGCGGAGATGTGGTGCTTCAGCGCCGCCGCCAGGGCATCCTCGTCCCTGGGGGGCGGGCGGTGGCGGGCGGGGCAGCGTCCGGGCTGACGCGGGGGTGCTGGGCGATATCTGCGAGGGCTGGTTGTGAAGAGAGCTGGGAACGGAGGAGTGGTTGAAGGGGATGAGGGGCGGAAGGGGATGAGGGGGGGAAGGCGCATGCGTACTTAGACAGAGATCGGGACACACAGACGTGGGTGTGGGCACAATGCGAGAGCGACCGACACGACCCCTCTCTCTCTCTCTCTCTCTCTCTCCCTCCCTCGCTCCCTCCTCCGCTCTCTCTCTCTCTCTCTCTATATCTACAGTTGTCTGCTCCATGCCGACCCCCCTCTACTCACTAACCTATCCCGCTCTAACCTACCATTCAGCTGTTTCCCTGCCTGCGTGATCTGAGCTGCTCTGACCACTATGCTCTACGCTCCTACGCCGCGATGCGCTCGACTCTCCCATGCAGCCCACGCGGCACAACCAACAGGGGGGGGTGGCAGCGAAAGAGGACAAGCGAGTGATAGTGAGAGATCAGGGATGACGAAGGCAGAGAGAGGGAGGGAGAGAGATCGAGGGCGTAGAATTAGCAACACAGATGTGCAATTTATATACACGGTGGGGACGCGAACGATACACGATAACGAAACAGAGGGGACCCGCGACGGAGAGGGAGAGCGATAGGGTGCCGAACCAACGGTTGGAGCGAGAGTGGGCGAGGGGACACGCAGCAGAAAGAAAGGACGAGAGAACACGTATTCCCTCCACAGAATTCGTGAGAAGGGATGGCAGAGGGGGAGGGGAGGGCGACATTTCGAGTAAAGTAAGGGAGATGAGGGAGGAGGAAATGCAGGGGGGAGGACGGACCCATCCCTCCAATGCTTCTCTCTCCCTATCTCCCTATCTCTCTCCCTATCTCTCTCCCTCGCTCTCTCCCTCGCTCTCTCTCCCTCTCTCCGCCGCTGGGGCTCGGTGCGGCAGGGTCTACATCGCATGACCTGGACGTCGTCCCACTGCCCTCCCCCTCACCGTCACCATTCCAATACTTTAGTGCTGATTCGATCGCCCACTCACTCATACACTCACTTCTGTTTCGTCTCTCCCTCACTTCTCCGTCTCCCTCCCACGCTCAAAGGACCGAGGGTGGATGTAAGTTTCGAGGACACCTGTCTTCCGTCAGCCTTTCCCCCTTCCCTCCCCCTCCCCCGCAACAAAAAAAACAAAAAAACGATCCCGCAGCGCTTGCGCGCCGAGCCCACCATCGCCCGTGGCGGGCCCGCGCGGCCCTGAAGGGCGGGCGCCCTGGGCCACGAAACGGGCGCGGGCAGGCGGCGACGTCGACCCCGCTCCCCCCCGAGGAGCAGGACGCGACCTCATCGTCGCCATCCCACGGAGGGAAGGCCGATCCGCTCGACCCGTGCGTCGCGCACGGGTAACTAGCGTGTTCGTCGCGCGTCTTGTGTTTGAATTGTGTCTGTGTGTGTGTTTGTTTGCTTGTGTTTGTTTGTTTGGTTGTGCTTTGTTTGCTTGAGTTGTTTGTTTGCATGTTTGCTTGATGTGTTGTGTGTTTGTTTGTTCGTTTGTTCGTGTGTTCGTTTGTTCGTTTGTTTGTTTGTTTGTTTGTTTGTTTGTTGGTTTGTTGGTTGGTTGGTTTGGTGGTTTGGTGGTTTGTTTGGTTGTGTTGGCGATTCGCTCGTGTTTGTGTTGTACTTCCTCGGCACAGTCATGTTCCGCGGGGTGCGCGCAGTTCATGCACAAATAAACCGCGCGCAAGCACGCGCGGCATATGAATAACCAAGCGGACCATAGGAACCACTGCATAAATCAAGTGCAATGATGTGTATATATGTATATATACCTTTGTACATCATGATATAGCAAGCTAATTGCTCTATAAGCATTGGCGTGTTATATAAGCATTATCATCGTGATTCGTTATAATATAAGCATTGGCACATATACCAATCGCAGAGCAAGTTCACGACCCCTGGGAGGTTGTAGCTCGCTCTCGCCTTCTCGGAGTTCTTCGTCATGCAGTCGCTCAGCTGCGCGCCGCTGTGACACCACCGCAATGAAGTTGCTGCCGCCGCCATGCCTCTCTTCAGAGCCAGGGCTTCCAGTGCACCCCTCTTGTCTTTCATGCCCAGCGCGCTGCTCTCCGACCAGTCCAACGCATCGAACACGCCGCGGCAGTCCAGTACGAAGGCCCCTGGAATCTTCGCACATGCGGTCGCCCACTGCTTCCGAGGTGTCGGTCCTAGTCGGAGTTCGCTCAGCACCAGTCTACAGAATTCCAGCTCCTCCTGCGCCTCGCTTGTCACCAGTACTTCTGCCGCACTCGAACTCCGGCACGCTCGAGGTAGCTTCGCGGACGCCCGCGCTATTAGTGAAATCGGCGCCTCCTTATTCTGCTTCAGGTTGTAGTCTGTCATGAAGATCAGGAAGCCTCCCTGTGACGAACCATCTCGTCGAACATCCCAGGCGGCATCCGAGTGCCCCACGACGCAAGGGTTGAGATGCTTCTCCATGATCAGCTCCTTCTGGACCTCTATCTTCGCTCTCCGAATCAACTTGCCGGCCTGCAAGAGTGCGTTGATGGCGGCCGTGTTCGCGTGCGCGAGTAGCAAGGACAACTCTGCACATATCAGAGGTACTCCCTGAGTCGCCAGCCACATCAGTTGTCCTAGGACTGCTCGAAGTTGGGTGGCCTCGCTCGGCGTAGCCGCTGACTCGATGTCCTTGCGGCGCTGCGTCGGCATGTCGACATCCTTCAGCTCCTGCGCGTAGTCGACCATGTTGAGATGGATGCGTCCCCAAGTCCTCGTACGACCGTCGTACTCTTGTCTGATCCTAGTCCCACACTGCACAAACTCTTGAGTCTCCCAGCTGCCCCACTAGTAGGCTTGATGAAGTCGTTGAAGTGCGTCGGTGGCAATCTTCGATGTGTTGCCGACCGCAATCATGAAGTCATCCACGTGAGCTACTGCCAAGCCGCACAGCTTATCACTCTTGTCACGGAGGTACCATAGGCACGGCTCAGTAATGGACTCGACCCAGCCAAGCTTCTCCATGTCTTCCTCACTCGTGACCACCAACGTCTAGGCGCGCTCACTAGGCCGTAGACTGCCGTCTTCAGCTTGATGCACTGGTGGTGTTCCAGCCGCATAGCTCCCCGCAGCTCCTTCACCGGCTCTGCCAGGACGTTGCGATCTTCTTCTCCAAGATCCCCTTGGAGAAATGCGGCCAGGACGTCGCCCTTGAACGCCTGGAACCCCATCGATGCTGCAACTCCCAAGAACATCTGTCTCGCTCTGCGGCTGCGCGTTGGTGATGCGGTCTTGATCTGGCCCAGGCTGGGATCGGTATACCCTAGTACGACGAGTCGGGCTTTCAGGTCCCCCGATTCCTTCCGGGCGATGACCCAACGCATCTTCATCATCGCTCCGGGATGTGCTCCTGCTCGACTAGCCGCCCCGCAGACCTTGTACTTCATGAACGACTTGATCTCGTTGTTCTTTGCTACTGGCAGTTGCGCAGACCTTGCACTGCATGAACGACTTGATCTCGTTGTTCTCTGCTACTGGCAGTTGAGCTCTTTCTTCCGGGGTAAGGTTCTTTAGCTATTCTGCTTCACCAAGGCTGCAAGAGCTTTCTCCGGCTTCTGATACAGCAGGCCCACGTCATTCTCCTCCACCTCGAATGCCTCTGTGACTGCCAGTGCTGAAGCTTCTTCTCCGACGTGACCTATCATATTCTCTGTTCGTAACTTCTTGGTGGATTCCCAGGGAACCTTCCATTCTTCTGACTCTCCTCCTTCGGGCTCCCTTCGCAAAGTGTCTTGCAGCGCAACGAACGGCACCTTCTTATTGAGCTCTGACAGATAGCCTATGAAGTCAGCTCGCTGACGTTTTACCTCACGATCACACGGAGGTTCTGTACTTGCCTCGCGCTTATTGATTCCTTCCAGTGGTGGCTCGCTGTCCCATTGAGTAGGTCGAGATGGTCGTGCAGTGCCTCACCTCCGTGCTCTTCATCTCCTTGACGAGGTCCTGGTGGAGATTCCTCTTCTTCCTAATGAACTTCCTCTGCTTGGGCGGCTGGTTCGTGATGTGCAGGTGGTGCACTTCCAGGTTGCTCGTCTACTTCGCCTTCTGGGATATCGCCCCATTCGTCAGGTCCTGCACTATTTTCCTGAAATGATCTGAACTTCCGGCAGATATGTTCTCCAGCGTCTGCTCTGCCTTCGTAGTGGAACGTAGGTGTGCTGAAGCACCTCGTACCAGGCGACCTCCATGTACCAACAAGACTATACCTCTGCGCTCGCAAGCTCCATTCTTCATCTCGCGCTCTTGCATGAGTGCGGTAGCTGGCCCGTGAAATCGTCCAGCCATGCCCTGCTTAGATTTGTGACTGTTCCCTTTGGAGCTTCTCCAGTAGTGGGCTTTCTCGCCTGGTTCCCACGTCTTGAACGGCCGCGTCTTCGCCAGCAGCGCCCTCTTTGTCTTCTCCGACAAGTAGTGGTCTACACACGCCTTGCGCGCTGCTTTCTTAAACGCGGTGAGGTCCTGGAAGTTCCTGTCGATCAGGTGAGTGCTGGGCACCGAGGGGTTCTCTTCGTCTTCTGGGCCGTGCCCCGACGGGGTACGACCCATCATCAGCATGAACGGACTGTATCCTTTGTGGCGCATCAAGTCGTTGTTCGCCGCACATGCCCACGTGAAAATCTCGTTCGGGTCGGTGTCCTCTGGGAGCTCCCACGCGATGCGATCCGCATTTTCTTTGATCGTCTCGATGCTCCTCTCGATCACGCCCGTCCTCCAGTAAGCTTCACCTGGTTCTGGTCGCCACTCAATGCCGTTGCCTGACATCCAAGCGCGGTGTTCAGCTTGGCGGAAACGACCTTCAGGATCGGTGCGAAGTACTTCTGGTTTCCCATAGTGCTGAATCCACGCGGTGAGAACCATCTCCTTCATCTCCTTGGCCGTTGTATTGCCGCAGCTCTCCAGCACATCCTTCTTGGCGAGGATCTGGCATGTGACGAAGCGGCTTCCATAATCTGCGCACGGCGCTCCACGAATGTGATATGCTCTACGAGGATGAGTCCAGTAGAAATTATCACAGCCCAGCTCCTTCCCTGGCGCTGAGCTGCCTTGCAGGAGGGACACTCGTAGTGGCTGCTCAGGTCGATGATCTTCTGATTGGCCTTCATGCTCTTGAGTGCTGCCTCGACTGTCCTCATGCTGCAGTGCCCGAAGTTGCGATGTACATGTGCCATGGTAACCTGCAGATCCCTGATCTCTCGCTTGGAGCACCCTCGCACGCTTTTCGGAAGTGGTAGTCGAAGGTTTCCTACTGAAAAAGCTACACTTCCCTCTTCGGGTCGAACATCGCGCTCCCCCGTCCCGGCGCGAGTCTCCTCCTCTCTTGCTGGATCATCTCCTTCAGGCTCCTGTGGTACTTCTGCTGGTTCCAGGGTTGGTCGCTTGGGTCCCCGTAGCTCTGGATCATCTGTGTCCGCTGGTCGCTTCGTCGTGTGCCTGTGCCTTGCGGCAAATACACCCTGTTCAAGCTCATTGCGTGCCTTCACGAGAAAGCTTAGAGCATCGTCTGACGAGGGCTTCATCGAGAAGTACTTGGCGATCTGCTTACACATGTTCACGGGGTAGTTCGCTGAGAGTGCCACTCGAGTGCTCCCTTCCAGAGGTAGATGAGCATGAAGATTTTGACATACTCTCCCAACGTTCTCGCCGAACTTCTCGTTCGATGTCGCGATGTGCCACTCCTTTGTCAGCAGCGCGCCTTCCTTCTCGTCCCTCATGTCGTACATGCATCCATGGGTGATGGCACCAAAGAGCTTCCTCTTTATGTCCTTGAAGTTGCCTGTCCATGATCTGCATTTGCTTGGCTGCTCAAAATAGATGTCTCCGAAGTCTTCTTCTTTGACCTTGTTGATCACCCACAGTAGGTTGCTCTGAATCCTCCTCGTCTTGGCCAGCTTCTTCTCGGACTCCTCGGCGATGGGATTCAGGTTCTGAAGTGGGCATTCTGCCCCGCAAGGTGGTGAGAACCAGATCTTTCTCGGCCTCTTTTCTTTGAGTATCTTCAGGCTTCTCGGCCCCGGTGCGCGTAGAGAAGTCATAGCCGTTCCAGTTACTGAATCTTTCGGCCTTGCCACCTAGCTCCATCACCGCCTTCGATAGCCTTGGGTCCGCTATACAAGCTACCTCTGCCAAGTCGAGTCGCTCGTACTTCTCCGCTGCGCCCCAGGCCAACTTCGGCGCATGATTCAGCGCTGTCACCGCTGCTAACAGAGCACTCCACATCTTCGGTTTCACACTACGTGAAAGTCCCCGAACGGCCTCGGCATCCCTGGCGGCGTCGGCAGATCCTCCGGCACTGCGATGTTCCTGACGTCCTTGACGCCGCTGCTGCTGCTGGCCATCTCGGGTACCCCAAACCCCTTGCTGGCCCTGGGCTTCTCCACGGTGTCTTCCTCCATCTTGAACAGGTTGTAGTCCACATCCGTCTTGTCGTTGAGACCTGGCGCGTCGATGGGGCCCTTCTGGACGATCTCCTTGGCCAGCTTGGTGCGCCCCTCGTTCCTGATGGCCTGCCTCTCGTTCTCGATGATCTGCTGCACCTCGGCACCCGTCAGCTTCCTGATGACCTCTGCTCATAGCCCGCTTGGAATTGGTCTGGCCGAAGTAGGCGTAGGCGCTCCGGTCGTTGGCTTCTCCGTCTCTGTCTCCGTGCTGCTCGATGATGAGTCCCATGTTGGGTTGCATGATGGTCGTGGCGGTGCCTGAGCACGTCCCGTCGCCTCCTGCCTCTGGAAGTTCTGGCGGGACTGGGTGCAGAGAGCCATCTGCTCGTTCTGCACCCGATTGAATACGTATTTGCAGAGAGTCTCTCCACAGTCCCTGCATTTATTTGACTTGTTCCATGAAAGCGTTCGCCCCCTGGCGGGTCTGGTTGCGATAGCCGCATGACCTGGTCATAGACTGCCCCGACGAGGAGACTGGCGTCGGGAGGCTCTGGCTGTAAACGTTGAGACTGAGCCGAAACGTGCTTCGGAAAGACCGATATGCCTACCCAGCGATATACTTCTACTTGTCGAGCGCGTGCGAGATTTTGAAATCGATCGAGAAATGATGCCCGTTCACCGTTTTCTCAAATAATATACGTAAGCCGATCCCCAAAAAGTCCTTTCGACATGTTATCTCCGAAATCTCGAGGGTCACACCGTTGGAATCGAACCCTCTGGCGTATACGGCACAAGAAACCCGAAGACGATACCCATATATCTTTAGCTGATTTCTTTCCTTCGATCCCATTGGCGGCTTCTGCGAGGTAGCTAAGAATGGGATTCAGCATTCCCTCGCATAACTGAGGGGGGCGATTTCTCAGGTTGAGGCTCAAGTCTAAAAGCTGTAGGAGTTCTCTTGGGAGGTCCTCAGCGGCACTTGGGCCCCTGGAGGTGGCGACGGCGGGGGGCGGCTTTTCCGCGGTCTCCATGCCGCGACCAGGGTGCTGTCCCTATTCGCGGCTCGAGCTAGACCTCTACTGACCAAGGTCGGTCAGGCTGATGGCTAAGCGCCCGGATGCGAGCACCCTCGTGGCCAGCTCCTTCCCCAGCTTGTGCGAGTAGACTGAGTCCCTACCGTAGTCGATCACTAGCCCGCATTTCTTCAGCATGTCGATGCCCAGGGGAACTGGCGAAGGTCGATCCAACACGTAGATCTCGATCTTCTTGTGGTCTAAGCTCTCGACCTCGAACGATGCCCGGGATGGGGCGTCGGCTCGATCCCCCCCAGCGAACGTGAATCCCAGGTTCTGGTCCACGTCGACCTCCATGGGCTTCTCGAGCTTCTCGTTGATGCACTCCAGCTGCTCGACGCCTCCTACCGACCTCGAGGCGCCTCCGTCCAGAAGTGCGTAGCCCTTTCACTCCTCCAGGCTGAAACCCACGAAGTCGCACTCCTCTTCCCGTCAGTAGTGACATTCTACTGGCGAAGCTTTCGGCAACAAAACGCCAATCAACAAATAAACGATTTCAGCTAAAAATGAGTGGCGTAGCGTTGGTAGAGGCGCAACTATCTGATTGTGAACGCATGCGAGCCCGCGCGATGCTTCATGCCCGAGTAGGCTACTCCGAGAGAGGTGCGAGCAGCACGGTTGGCACGAACGAAATCGAAAACAAGTCGACCGCGAAGAACGACGATGCGAACACGACCAGGAAAAGCAACACAATTCGCAAGGGCGAAACATTAAAACAAAACTCCGGGCAAATAGCAATGCGACGGCGGCAATCAAGGCAATCGTGACTTCACTAACCGCTGAAGGTCGCGCAAACAAGCGCTAGGCCGAACAAAAACACCTGATATTACCACGAAGCCCGACCTTGGAGGACAAATGGGGGCTCCTGCGATGTGGGCTCAGCGCGCGACCATGCGAGCCACTGTGGGGGGACGCGTGGCTTGCGAGCAAGTGAACTGCAAAGAAAAGCGTGCATGCGGACCACTAGTTTTGAAAGGTCCGTGCGTTGCAGGTGAGATGCCAAGACGGCACCTGACGTTGGTTCCCGCGTTGTCCGTTTGAGGTGGTGACGGTTTGTCGGGATGTCTCCAGACATCCTGGGGTCCTCTGGCGCAGTATTGGGGCCCTCTTGAGAGAATCTGGGGGCCTCCTGATCGTGGGATGAACGCTGGTTCCCGTGTTGTCCGTTCGGCGGCGTCTCCAACCATCTTGGGGCCCTCTTGGGCAGTCTTGGGGCCCTGTTGGGGGCGGCTGGGGGTTTCCCGGAGGCCTGTTCCAGGCTCGTTGGGGTCCCTTGAAAGCCTATCGGGGGTCTCCTGGGGGCCGGTTGGGGCCTCCTGGGTCTCTTTCGGGCTGGAGAACCCAAAATGTAAGCCCCTGCCGCCTGTCTGACATGTTACTAAGCATTCCTGAAGCTTTCGGAACCAGTCTTGGAGGCCTCTTGGGCCGTCTCGAGAACGTGTTGGACTGGTCTGGGCGCTCTCTTGGGGGCCTCTCAGGCCGTCTTGGGGCGGTCTTCGGGACCTCTTGCGCCGTCCCGGAACGTCAGGGGGCCGAGGGCGCCGAAACTCGAAAGACATGTAGAAAACCACAGAAAATCAATACATTTTGACACGTGGGGCTCTCTGGGAGGGCCTCTCGGAGGCCTCCCGAGCCGCCCTGGAAGCGCCGAGGGCCGTCTGCGCGCGATGTTTGGGGCCTCCAGGGGGCCTTGCGGGGCCTCGGGGGGGTCCTTTTGTGCGGTGAGTTTGAGATGTAGGTTCCTGCCCTTCTTCTAAAAGCTTTCTGGGGGACTTCCTGGAGCCCTCGAAGGCCGTCTCGGGGGGGGGCCCGGGACCCCCTCCCGGCCACAGGGGGGGCGCCGGTGGAAGCAGGCGGAAGACGGCGGAAATCGGCGGAAGACGGCCCCATTTCGGCAGACACGCTTCCGCGCGGCACGGGCGGCTCCAAGATGGTCGGCAAAATGCTCCGAGAGGGCCGCGAGTCGCCATCAGGTCGATCCAGGCCGTCCAAGATCGCGCCCGGGTGGCCCAGGGAGCTAACAGGACGCTTCGGGAGGCTTCCGAGTGGCCCTCCCTGAGAGCTCCCGGTGTCAACATGTATGGGTTTTCTGTTGGTTATTTGGAGTTTTTTTTTCGGGTTTTCGCGTCTTCGGCTTGCCGACGCACCAAGACAACCCAAGAGGGCCCTAAAACCGCCCAAAGACGGCCTCAGAGGCCCCCGAGAAGGCGGCCAGACAGTCCAATACGCCTTCATGACGGCCCAAGAGGCCCCCGCGACGGCCTCCGAAGGCTCCAGGAATGGCCCAAAAAGACCTCCAGAGTAGAGGCAGCAAACGGCATTTCAAGCTCACCGCCCAAAAAAATCACCCGGAGGCCCCACGCGGCCTCCAGCAGGCACCAAACGTCGCGCCCAGACGGCCCAGGGAGCTCCCAGCACGCCTCGGGAGGCCTCCGAGAGGCCCTCCCGGAGAGCCCCAGTGTCAACGTGTATTGGTTTTCGCTGGGTTTTTGAGAAGTTCCCTGATTTCCACGTTTTCGGCTTGCCGACGCTCCAAAAGAGCCCAAAAAGACCCAAAGACCGCACCAAAACGGCCTAAGAAGCCTCCAACAGAGCGCTCAGACAGTCCGGCCCGAAACGCTTCCAAAACAGCCTCCGAAGGCTCCAGGAACGCCCCCAGAAAACTTCTAGAAGAAGGGCAGGAAACTACATCTCAAGCTCACCGCACAAAAAGACCCCCCGGAGGCCCCGCAAGGCCCCCTGGAGGCCCCAAACATCGCGTCCAGACGGCCCTCGGCGCTCCCCGAGCGCCTCGGGAGGCGTCCGAAAGGCCCTCCCAGAGAGCCCCACGTGTCAAAATGCATTGGCTTTCGTTGGTTTTACACATGTTTTTCTGGTTTCGGCGCCCTCGGCTCCGCGACGCTCCGGGGCGGCGCAAGAGGCCCCGAAGACCGCCCCAAGACGGCCTGAGAGGGCCCCGAGAGAGCGCCCAGACCAGTCCGACGCGCTCTCGAGACGGCCCCAGAGGCCTCCAAGACGGCCTCCGAAAGCTTCAGGATGCATAAGAAAATTTCAGAAAGGCGGCAGGGACCTAGATTTTGGGTTCTCAGCCCAAAAAAGACCCAGGAGGCCCCAACCGGCCCCCAGGAGACCCCCGATAGGCTTTCAAGAGACCCCAACGAGCCTGGAACAGGCCTCCGGGAAACCCCCAGCCGTCTCCAACAGGGCCCCAAGACTGCCCAAGAGGGCCCCGAGATGGTTGGAGACGCCGCCAAACGGACAACACGGAAACCAGCGTTCATCCCACGACCAGGAGGCCCCCAGATACTCTCAAGAGGGCCCCAACACTGCGCCAGAAGACCCCAAGATGTCTGGAGACATCCCGACAAAGCCTCACCACCTCAAACGGACAACGCGGGAACCAACGTCAGGTGCCGTCTTGGCATCTCACCTGCAACGCACGGACCTTTCAAAACTAGTGGTCCGCATGCACGCTTTTCTTTGCAATTCACTTGCTCGCAAGCCACGCGCCCCCCCCCAGTGGCTCGCACGGTCACGTGCTGAGCCCACGTCGCAAGAGCCCCCATTTGCCCCCCAAGGTCGGGCTTCGTGGTAATATCAGGTTAGCATGATGAATATGGTTGTTTTCCGTGTTTCCGTCGACCAACAACCCTGACCGCCACCTTCGTTGGCATCGAGATGCCTGGCCACATCGGCCTTTTGGGTTTTCTTTGGCCCCTGGGGCCCTCTGGGGCGCTCTTAGGCGCCTTTTTGGGCGGTGTTGGGGCCTTTTCGGGCCTGCGAGATTTTTTGGGGTACTCTTGGAGTTGTTTGCTCCTCCCGTTCCTCCGTCCCTCCTCCTGCTACTCCTGCGCCGTGCGCATGCGCTCCCCCTACCCCTCCTCGCCGCCCGCATTCTTCCCCCCGCCTTGCACCGGGGGCGCTGCCCGCAAGGAGCCGACGACAAAAAGACAGCAGGCGGGCCGACAAAAAACAACACGCGGACCGACAAAAAACTTGCCCGACCAAAAAAATTGGCCCCGACAAAATGGGCCGACAAAAAAACATAAGCCCCGACAAGATGGTCCGACAAAAAAAAACACTGGCCCGACACAAAAACCGGTCGTCGTGACAAAATGTTCAACAAAGTGCAGCGACAAAATTATGTTTGGCATCGGCGGCTGGGCGGATGCACTGTAAATTCACAGCCACGGCGCTTGCCCCTGCGATTTTGTCGGGCATTTTGTCGGGCACTTTGTCGGGCAGTCTGGCCGGGCATTTTGTCGAGGCGGTCCAGTTCCGCCTTGCGCTTGTGCCGCTTTCGCTTCGCGGTGAGCATCCCCAAGGGCCGCCCAATTGCCGGGGGCGGGGAAGGGGGGATGGGCGGGGAGGAGGACGAGGAGCAGCGGGGGCAGGATTGGATCACTCCCGCGGCATCTCCCAATGGGAAGACAGTACGACGATGCCGACGCCGATGCCCCTCCGTTGTCGTTATTCTGTCTGGTTCCATAGGGCGGTGCTCTTTGGCACGGCTGAGCGCGGCTTGAAATTCGCGCCATAACCCGAGAGGGCCCAGTGCGATCCCAGAGGCCTGTCATATCGCCGACCAACAACCCAACAGGCCCCCATGAGGCCCCTCGACACGACGCCCCAAACGGATCTCAAGACTGTCCAAGAGAGCCCCAGAGGCCCAATAGGACCCCACCACCGCCCGAGGAGGCGCTTAAGAGAGCCCCAGGAGCCCAGGTGAGTTCCAGATGCATGCCGACGTGAACGGGGCATCTCGAGGCCAACGAGGGCGGCGGTCAGGAGTGTTGGCCGACGGAAGCATGGAAAGAAACCGCACTCGTGACGGTAAGAAGGGCCAAAGTCACGACGATTTCACGATGCGAAAGGTTCAACACTTGACCCTTCCAATGTTCATCGCCGGCTATATTCAAGGCTCCCAGAGACGGCCGACGTTGCTCAATGCGATCATCTGCGAGGGTCGGAAGCTCGACGCGGTCGCCCAGTGGCTCCAACAGTGCCCCAAACTGCTTGAAAACAATACGAGCGCCCGCAAAGATGCTGCAATTGGTCAATGAAGGCGCCCCCGGGGCCAAACCAGACTGCTAAGACTAAAGAGAAGATGGAATCGGCGTTCGCGCCCCCGCCTCAATAGGTTGCAGAGCGCCCAGCACGCCCCGAGGGGTAGCACAAATCGCCGCAGCATGGCCTGGAAGAGTCCGGAGGAGGTAGGCGCGGCCTACAACCCCCCCCTCGCGACCCTCCCCCCCCCTTCGTTCCCCCCCCCTTCCTGCCCCTCCTCCGTCTTCTCCTCTTGCCCCCCACTTCCCCAATAATCCCCCCTCTATTCCCTTTCATCCCCCCGCCCCCCTCGTCGTCCTCGCTCTCTTCCCCCCCCCCCTGCCCCCCCTCGGCGCCCCCCCCGCGCTCGGGCGGCTTATGTTCCACGATCGCGTCGCGCTGTGGCGCCGAGCGCCCCGTGCCATGACGGTTGCGCACCGCTTTTCCGATTGCCCCGCGGAGCGCGTCTGGCGAGATTCGAATTCGCAATGCAAGCTTGCGCCCCGCTGCGACTTCAGGATCTACCATCGCCCTTGCGCGCGCGCGCGCGTTCAACGCCATTCGCGCGCGTCTTGTTCGAGCGCGCGCGTTGCGCTCGTGGTCGCGCTCTCACGCGGCTCTTTTGCGCGTCGTCTTTTTCCCCGACCTTGAGGGCGGGTTCCCGTTTAGTGCCCCCCTGGGGGGTCTGGGGGGGGGGGCCGGGCCCCCCTCCCACCCGCGGGGGGAACGCCGGCGGAAGCCGGCGGAAGATGGCGGAAGACGGCCTCATTTCGGCAGACGCGATTCCGCGCGGCACGGGCGGCCCCAAGGTGGTCGGCAAGATGTTCCGAGAGGGCGCGAGTCGCCATCAGGTCGATCCAGGCCGTCCAAGATCGCGCCCGGGTGGCCCAGGGAGCTGACAGGACGCTTCGGGAGGCTTCCGGGTGGCCCTCCCAGAGAGCCCCCAGTGTCAAAATGCATGGTTTTCTTTGGGTCGTTGCACGTTGTCTTGCTTTCGCGCCTTCGGCTTGCCGACGCGCCAAGACATCCCGAGAGGGCCCAAAAACCGCCCAATGACGGCCCAGAGGCCCCCAAGAACGCGCCCAGACGCTCCAAGACGCCCTCGCGACGGCCCAAGAAGCCCCCACGACGGCCTCCGAAGGCTCCAGGAACGGCCCAGAAATACATCCAGAGTAGAAGCAGCAACCAGCATTTCAAGGTCGCCGCGCAAAAAAATCTTCAGGAGGCCCCACGCGGCCCCCAGCAGGCACCAAACATCGCGCCCAGACGGCCCAGGGAGCCCCCAGGGCGTCTCGGGAGGCCTCCGAGAGGCCCCCCAAGAGAGCCCCAAGCGTCAACGTGTATGGGTTGTTGCTGAGTTTTTAAAAGTTTCTCGGATTCCCGCGCGTTCGGTTCGCCGACGGTCCAAAACAGCCCACGAGGGCCCAAAGACCGCCCCAAGACGGCCTAAGAGGCCTGCAACAGAGCGCTCAGACAATCCAACGTGCCCTCAAGACGGCCCCAGACGCCCCCCAGAGATATAAGAAGAAACTAACGAACAGAATGAGGTAGAACAAGACAGAGCTGACGTCCGCAAGTGAAGTTAACAAAGAACGAAAAAAAGGAAAAGACAAGACAGCAATGAAAAATAACAGAAAAGAAGCCCCCAGAGGACGAAAACTTAAAAGGACAGGGATATAAGAGAATAACTGGGGAACAAGAAAAAACGGAACCAGAAAAGACGAGTACGGCATAGAGAAAGAAATAAGACAATAACAAGCATATAGAGATAAAAGAAGACTTTAACAAACAAACGACAAAAAATTGAAAACAAGAAACAATGACAGATAGCAAAAAATACAATAGTAACAGAAAAAACAGCCGGCACGGCAGACAAAAGACCAGAGAAGGAAAGATAACACACTGAGACGGAAAAGAAGACAAAAATTAACAAAAACGTAAGTAACGGAAAAGACTACAAGGAACCCCGCGATTAAAGAAAACGAACAATTACAAATAAACAAAAATACACGAACAAACGAGACAAGGACACTACCTCGGACCCCCAGGGGGGCGCTAAACGGGACCCCCCCCCTCAAGGCCGGGGGAAAAGGGCCAGGATTACAAAGGTTCCACGTTCGGAAAAAAAAAAAAGTCAAACATTTGACTCTTCCGACGTCATTCGCCTTGTTTTGTCTCGCAGCCCCCCGCTGACCGCCAACGCGGTTAAAAATGGCCATCTGAGAAAATCGTCAGCACGATGCGATCGCCCAAGGGCCCCAATGGCACCCCGAACTGTTTGAAAATAATACGGGCGCCCGCAAACACTATAAACATGGTCGACGGAGGCGCCCCCAAGACCACGTCACTCTGCCAGGACAAAAGACATGACAATGGCGTTCGTGCCCGCACTTTTGCAGGGCGCAGGGCGCCCAACGCGCCCCGAGGGGCAGCAAGAGTCGCCGCAGGATGGCCCGGATGAATCCAGAGGAGGTAGACGCGGCCTACAACCTCCACCTCCCCCTCGCGGCCCCCCACCCCCCCCTCGCCCCCCTCCGTCCTGCCCCTCCCCCACCTCCTCCTCTTACTCCCCACTCCCCCCCCCGTCCTCCCCCCCCCCTCTCATCCTTTCCCCCCCCGTCATCCCTGCGTTCCCCCATGCTCTCCTGTTCAATCCCCGTCGTTATCACCCCCTCCTTTTTCCCCCATTCCTCCTGCTTGTCCCCGCGAGTCCCCTCCCCGCCCTGCCCCCATCCCGATCCGCGCGCGGGCGCAGGGGCGTGAGGGTTGGAAGCAAGTACAATGTTCAGATACGACGCGGGGCACGACCTGCGCGCGGGCACAGCTATCGCGACGGCTGGGGGCTATATATAACGATGCTAACATGTTAAAATTCGCACAATGGCACGATCCGCTGCCGGGCACAAGGATCGTAAAGGCCAGGGGTAGGATCGGGCGATGTTCCAATCCGTCGACGGCACGATTTGCGAGCATGCACAAAAATCGTGAGGGTTGGGTGTCCTCCAGGCGCCTGCGACACGGCCGCGGGGCCCACGCCGTGGGCGTCCACGTATCAGGGCGGAAACGCGCCATGCAACGTTGCGCAATGCAGCGACTCACGTCACGGCGCACTGCGGAGCGCCGCTTCTTGCGCGCATGATGTGTGAGATTTTTGCGACACGCGCATTGAATCTGTGTGGTTGGGCCTTAGGGACGGTATCTGATGCATGCGTTATGACAACGTTGGAACAACTTAAGTGATGGCAATAAAGACACGCGCGCGATGCGTGGGTGGCGGTTGGCCCCATAGTCCAAGTTGGGACGTGCGCACGATAGCGCCATCCTTCGGCGCCACCAAAACAAATTTCAAACACATGCAAAAATAGTTTGTCGGAGCTTCGGTTTTGTTTCCTGGTGGGCGCAAGACCTGATTCCTGGTCGTCATTCGCGGCCCCGATGAGCTCCGTCGGATCGTTCTCGTAGAGAGCCCCCGCGAAGCTGTTGAAAGCTCGGCGTCGGTCTCCAGCTGTTCCTGCGTTGCCCTGATTGGGGCAATCCTTCGCTCGGTGCCCTCGGTCTCCACAGAAAGAGATGTGTCGCGGTCAATGGTCGTCTGGTTCGCCGTCGTGTTCTTCGTGTTGTCCTGCGCAGTGCCCTTGCCTTTGGGCTTACTCTTCGGTTGGTTCCTTTCCTTGCCTTTACCCTTCCTTGGAGGTCCTCCACGGCTGACCGCGCGTCCACGTCCGGCGCCTGGTTGTCCCGGTAGCGCGTCGTAGGCTCCAAGCCCTACCACCGGAAAGAAGCCCCTCGCGTTCTTCACTTCGTTGATGAGTCGACGTGCTTCTTGGAAACGTTCTCGACGCGGCGTAGGCGGTCTCCGTCCAGTCGTCGAAATCTCCGCCTTCATTGGGCAACGCGGCGGCTGCCAGTCCATCCTCGCCTGCTTCTTGTTCAGCTCGTTCTCCTGGGCCCGCGCCCGCGTAGGGGATCAGGTCCTCTGCGGCTGTCATCGCTGTCTCGGTCAGGTCGCTGGCCTCCCCGAAGCCGTCTTTGTAGGCCTCCTCGTAGACCTCCTCCGCGTAGGCCGCCAGCTCATCGGAGTCCTCGAAGATGGCATGAACTCCTCCACGAGCTTTGTAACCTTTTTGTCGATCTCGCGCCGCCAGTTGTTCGTCTGACCACTGCTCTGCCAGCGCCTTCTTCACGTCATTGTACATATAGGAATTGCCGCGTGCCCCTGATGTCGCCAGCACAGCTGCCTGCTCTGATGGATCTAGGCCTGTCCCATCCAAGAGAATTAGTCCCGAGATGAACTCGTGCATAAATCCTGTCGCTGGGATGTCGTCGCATACTGCATGGAGGGCCTTCCCGATCTTGCTCGCGTGGATGTCAAATCTCGAAACCCATCTTTTTTTACCCTCTCCCGGGTTTCGGTCAACTCCTTTCATGAACTCTCTCCACTTCGTAACTGCCTCCTGCATGGTGACCGTACCTCTGATGCCCTTCAGCGCTGATACCACCTGTTCGGCTCCGTCCTCTTTGATCAAGTCCTCTGTTGCGACCTTTTGGCCTCGTGCCACTGCTGTGGGTCCTCACCCATGGCCTGCAGTAGTCGTGGCCCGAGGTATATGCGCTCCTCCTTCTTTGTGCCCAGGACCCACAGTTTGACCTTCTCCTCGAAACTCTCGAGAGTTGATGTTTCCCCATTCCACGTCGGTATTTTTAGGCCGCCTCCATTCTCATTTGCCATCTTGAACTTGGAGATCGACTTGTGAATCTCGAAGTGGGCTGCCACTTCGTCTCGCTACCAATGTCAGTGGAGCGTGCTATTTCACGGATCTCAGCCTTTCGCTTCGAGATGTCCTCACAATCTGAAAGGGTACTGAAGCTATGTCCACGAACGTGTCCTAAAGACGAGTCCAGGATGCTGTCAGGGTCGGCGGAGGGCACGTAGTGGCGGAAGAATGGCGGGATGACGAGAAGAGAAAATAGATACGTTGTTGAATAATCAATACAGGATTTCGCGCCTGGTCCCCCTGAGCTTCGGACCGAGGTGAGATACTGTAAATCACCACACATGCTAGCAAACGGCTCGTGCCAAAGTTGCTATGGACGAATCAGGCAAATAGGCTCATTCACTGAGGGTTGTCTTCCCTCTCTGTTCTTACTGCACCTGTTTCACTGCTCCCCCACTGAAACTGACATGGGGGAGTGGGGGGGGCTTCTGCGACCCAGAAAATCAACGAATCGACACCGAATGTGGAATCACTTCTGATGGGTTTTTCGGGGGGCAGGTTCTAGATGTTGGGGCATATTTGGAAGGGCCGAAAACCATGCCGTGGCATGGCGCTGGAAACAATGACGCCAGCGCTGCAGCGGGAACGCGATTCGGAACGAGGGGAAGCGCGGAAATGAGGTCAACGCTGCAGCGGGAGCACCATTCGGCACGAGCGTAGCCTGACGTAATTAGCATAGCGTGGCGACGCCCCTAAAGTGGGGGGCTTCTGCGACCCAGAAAGTCAACGAATCGACACCGAATGTGGAATCACGTCCGATGGTTTTTTCGGGTGGCACATGTCTAGATGTTGGGGCCGATTTGGAAGGACCGAACACCATGCCGTGGCATGGCGCTGGAAATAATGACGCCAACGCTGCACGGGAGCGCGATTCGGAACGAGCGGAAGAGCGGAACTGAGGCCAGCGCTGGAACGAACGGTAGCTCGAGAATGAGGCCAGCGCTTCAGCGAGAGCAGCATGATGTGAACAAAACCCCAGCGAAACCCCAATCAAAAACTAGTACGCGGAGGGGGGCCAAATATCTCCCGGACGTCACCAGGGGAGAGAGGAGAGTAGTAGTACATTCAAATTGTGTAATTGTGGAGGAGGATGGAGGGGGAGGAGTAGCAGGAGGAGGGGGGGGGGCAAAACTACAGACCTCCCTCGGTCAGGGCTCGGATTGCGCCGCGTGCCCGACCAAATCCGTACCCTACCCCGACGCCCATCGAGTTGCGCAAAC
The DNA here is from genome assembly GCA_963575745.1 of Prorocentrum cordatum. Lineage (NCBI taxonomy): Eukaryota > Dinophyceae > Prorocentrales > Prorocentraceae > Prorocentrum > Prorocentrum cordatum. The sequence goes on from CAUYUJ010003890.1 coordinate 49,149, forward strand.
TGTCGATCGGCGAGGGTGGGTTCGGATGTCGCCGCCGACCGATGTTTTTTTTTTCTGTCTGCCCTCCTCCCGGCCTCGTGCAGCACGTCGCACCGCCGCCGCGTCGCGCCGCACACCTCTCCCCCCGAGACGACGACGACGACGACGACGACGACGACGACGACAACGACGGTGTGGAGGGCTGGGCGGCATGGAGAGGCGGCTGGCGGGCAGCGCTTCCGATGCGCTCCTGGAGGCCGAGGGGGGCGTAGAGGAGGAGGATCGAAAATCGAGTCGAGGATCGAGAATCGAGGATCGATGAGGAGGAGGAGGACGAGGAGGCGGAGGTGGAGGAGGAGGAGGAGGAGGATCGAGCGGCAAAGAGAAGGATCGAGGGTCGAAGGTCGGCGGCGGCGGCAGCGCTCCACAAGAGTCCAAGTAGGGTCGGACTAGGAAGGACTGGGGGGGATACCCCCACTTGGCGGCGAGCGAGGGGGGAAGTGAGAAGGAGAAGGTCTTCTCAGAACAGAAGGCGGCGGGACTTCTCAGAAACCCTCGCGCCTTGTGAGAAGTTTGCTGTGTCTTCGGGGAAGGCTTAGAAAACCTCTCGTAAGGCTGGGGGACTTCCGAACCTTCTGAGAAGGTCTTCTCCTTCTCACCTCCCGGAGACCTCCCCCCTCGCTCGCCGCCGACCCACATCAGAATGCTCGGCACCTCACGACACGAAGGGGCACTAGCGGCAGCCCCGCGCATGCACAGGGGGCGCCAGTGCACAGCCCATGCCGATGAGGCCCCCAACCATATCGTGCGGAGGGGATGAGCGCAAGGTCCCTCCACCCATCCACGGGTCACCAGCAAGCAGCAGCGATCCCAGAGAAGAAAGCAGGAGCGATTGCCGTGCGGAGCCCGAGACACAGCGCGCGTGCGCCCAGCATCCGCACGCGGACACCAGGCTTCACACACAAGCACACACACAACACACACACACAACACACACAACACACACAACACACACACACACACACGCACACACACACACACACACACACACACACACACGCACACACACCACACACCACACACCACACACAACACACACACACACACGCACACATACACACACAGCCGTGCCCCAAGCAGGGAACACCACACGAGGGGGAGGGGAGGAGAGGCCACAGGCCCCGCGGAGCGGGAAAGGCGATATGAGCGGGGAGGGACTCGCATCGGCGCCAAAGAGCCAAGCTAGCACGGCTGCACTTCCCAGGGGCGCATAGCACTCGCAACGCACGCACAGAAACAAAAACGGACAGTCCAGGGGAGGCAGTATGGCGAAAAGCTTCTCGCGAGCGTGATGAATTCACGCGACTGGACCGCCCACTAAAGGACAGCGCTGCACGACAGAGTGCGGAGGGCTGAGGCACCGACTATGTGGACGCCTCGATCACCCTCGAAGGTCGAGGCGGAGGAGGAAGATCGAGGGTCGAGGGCCGAGGAGGAGGAGGAGGAGGAGGAGGAGGAGGAGGAGGAGGAGCAGAACCCCCCCCATGGAGGCCGAGGGTGCGGCCGCCCCCCCCCCCCGTGCAGCCAAGAGGGGGGGTGGCCCCGCTCAGCTGGCGTGGGGCGGGCTCCTCTCCTCCTCCTCCTCCTCCTCCTCCTCCTCCTCCTCCTGACCATCTCCATTCTCCTCGACACCCCCTCGACCCTCGATCCTCTTCCTCCTCCTCCCCTCCTCCTCCTCCTCCTCCTCTCCCTCCTCCTCCGCTCTCGGTCCTCCAGCTCTTCCTCCTTATTGCGCCGCCCCCTCCTCTTTTCCTTTCCCTTTGCCGACCTTGTGGCTGCGCGATCTCGCCCGCGCTTCCGCCATCGTCTGGGCCACGCGGGCCAGGGGCCCTGAGGCATCGCCGACTTGGCCGAGCGGGCACGAGAGCCCCTCGCCGCAAATCCTCCTCTTCCTTCTTCGATTCTACCCTCGATCCTCCGGTTCCTCCTCCACCTCCTCCTCCTCCTCCTCCTCCCCGAGCCTCGATCCTCCAGTTGTTCCTCTTCCCTCTGTGCTCTCTTATTATTCCTCCTCCTCCTCCTCCTCCTCCTCCTCCTCCTCCTCCTCCTCCTCCTCCTCGAGCCTCCATCCTCGACCCTCCTCCGCCCCTTGGACCCCGGCGGGAGGGGGCGGCGCGGGGTGGGCTCGGGGAGAAGCGCGGGGCGGGGAGAAGAGGCAGCAACGCACATAGTCATACTAACTCACGGCGCACGCCTAAGAAGCATCGACGGGGCTTCTCGGGCCACGGCGGATTTCGGCCACGAGCAAGCCGCCCGACCTAGATCCCGTCGGCGGCGAGTATGGGGGGGAAGTGAGAAGAAACGGGCCTTCTCAGAACGAACGGAAGTCCTCCGGCCTTCTGAACCTGTTTTCTCAGCCTTCCCCGAAAACGCACTCAGAAGGCTAGAGGCCTTCTGAAAGAGGAAAAAAAAACGCCCCGCCGCCTTCTCACTTCCCCCTTTCGCTCGATGCCGATCCTAGGAGCGGCCTGAAAATCGAAGCCTCTCCTGAGCCCCAAAAAGGCCCTTCTCTCTCTTGGTTGTGCTAGAGCAGGGGCCGGCCGTCCCGGCACTCCTATAGGTAGGCCTACCTCGCAATGCTGTCAGAATCCGCGGAATCGCGCTAGCGTTCTGCGAGTGGACTGGGCCACGCAGAGCCTGGCATCACAATGATCTTATCGCCCCAGGGCGCTACAGCCAGAACGGTCACAAACCATGAGCCCCGTCATCAAAGTCTCGTGCTACACCCGATCCGCAACTCGCAGCTCGCTGGCATAGAAACGGACGCTAGACATACCAAAGCGAATCGGGGGGGGTGTTTCTGTACTGCACTCCTCCTTTGGCCCTGGGCGTAGCCTCGGGCGCACCTTCCTGAACAGAAGCCGTCATGAGACACCCCAGCACAAACTCAACCTGGTACCGATGCCCATCGGCATGTCGAATGTGTCCTCTGAGGGCCAGCACCGCAATGCTGGGCCCCTTCGCGCCCTCAAGCCTCCTGCGAGGAACAGTGTTTTCAAACAGGCGACGCACAACAACGATGTGCGTCGAGCATATGTAGCGTGGTGCGCCTGCACCACGCGGAGGACGCGGCCCCCGATGGCCTCATTCACTTGCGGCCTGCTCAGATCAGCAGGTACTCAACCATCTGCGCTTTCAACTGCCCGTGGTCGATGCTCAAGCGAATGCACTCGGCTCGAAGTTCCACCGCGCTCCACGTCCAGCATGGCTTGATCGGCGCCGTCTGCCTGTGCCTGCTCGTCTCGCTCTTCACGAGCGCCAGCTGCTCCTCTACCGGTGGGATCTCCACCGGCTCGGTCTCGTCGCCCTTCACCAGCTCCCAGAGCCCCTACACGAAACCCATCGGCGCCATGTAGATGCGATAGCCAACCCAGGCGGAGAGGAAGGTGATTGCCAGCGTCGACACCAGCATCACAGTGATGGACATCGTCCAGATCTGCTCCATCGCGGCAGGGCTGCCTATGACCAAAACTTCTTGGCTCGTGAGAACCACTTCTGCAGCTGCTTGAACTCCTCCGAGTGGTGTCGCCGCCAGCATCACCCCGAACACCTGCATGCGCCCCGAGGGTGGCGCCCGAAGTGGAGGCGTCGCCAGCAGCTTCAAGAAACTTGGCCCCTCAAGCGGCTTGGTCTGCATGTCTGCCCTGTTCACCTCCGTGTGGATCTTCGCCATGGAGATCGTCCTGCCCCTGCCCTCCTGTTGGACCAAGAGGCAGTTCGTTTCCCGCGTCCGAGACGCGATGCGATGCTGGCCCCCGAGCTGTCCGCGTGGACCTGCAGCGCCATGTCGAACCCCATCTCCAGCAGCACGCTTCTCAGCAAGATGCGCCTCGCCAAACCGTTCACGATGCCATCGAATTCCCCCTCCGCGCTGCTCAGCGCGCCATTGCCTTGCTGGCCGCTCCGGCCGTCGATCAGGCGAGCCCATGGACAGGAGCCTTTCGTCCAAAGATCTCCGGCCAGGCTCCGACGCCCAGTCGCTGTCGACCTCCGCCACGATGACCGCAGGCATCGTCGGGAACTCGAAGAAGAGCTCGAACTGCGGGTGCTTCTCCAGGTAGCTTGCTAGGCGCTGCAGTAGTAACCAATGGTGCCTGGCGGGGTCGGTCATGCCTCTCATGAGGTACCCCGCGGCCTGCTGGACATCGAAGCGGTCGTGGGAGACGTAGAAGGCGGTCGGCAACAAATTGCGGTAGGTGGTCGCGTACTCCGCGCTGAGCTCGTCCGCCGACTCCCTGCGGTCCTTGCCGACGACCTTGGACGAGGGCGTGACCGTCCTCTTCGTGGTGTTCCTCTCGCCGGCCTTCCTGTTGAGCACGGTGCTGACCAAGATCTTAACGCTCTTGCGGTCGCGCTGGATGCCGGACCCTTTCTGGGCGCCACGTAGCCGCCGTTTTGAGGAAGCTCCCTGACTCGACCCCTCCTCGCCTGGGGTTGCCAACCCTCGGCGCCACCTCGACCTTGAGCTGCCCCGCGACCACGATGTCGAGCCAGTCCAGAGATGCCTGCCTTCCTCCAGCCAGGAAGCCGTCGCCGTGAACGATCACCAGCAGCAATCTCTCATTGCGGTAGAGTAGGGCGCGCGCTTCAGCTGGTAGACGATGCCACTGGGCCCCTCGCCGCGAGGCGGAAACGCGCAGAGGCCCCCATCGATGCGCGCGTGGAAGAACGCCACGGACACGTCGTAGAGTGCGAACATGCCGCCGTAGCCGATCCCTGTGGAGTAGACGCTGGAAACGAAGGAAACCACCAGCCAGAATGCTGACAGCGGCGGCAGCCCCGCGAAAGTGTCGCCCCTCGCATGCCAGGCGAACTGCACGGCCACAAATCGCGACCTCACCGACTCCTCGCCGTTCTCGTTGAAACGCTCGTCGTCGACCCACTTCCCGCGGACGCACTCCCCCTTCGCGAGACTCGTCAGCACTCTGCCAAAGACCTGGATATCCTCCATCTGCGCGGGTTCCTCCTCCCTGCCAATCTTCACAAGGGGAGGGTCCAGCCCCATAACAGATCTCGCTCCGGAGACGCCCTGAAACGTCGTCTCGCGGTCGAAGAAGCCATGATTCCTGGTGCCCGAGCCGCTGTCATAGGGAATGGCGTCGCAAGTCAACGCGAGCATCGCCGTCGCCATGTCTTCAAACTACCAGCGATGACCTTCTGCTTCGGCTTGCGACTCACCTCCTCCCGGGCGCCGTCGCACTCCATCTCGACCATGCCCAGCTGCATCCCGTCCCGTTGTGGCTGCCCTGGCGGGTCCTCTTGGATAAGACTTATGCGTGCGCCTGCTTCCAGCCGGCGTCGGCGCGGTCGCCCTCCCTGATCGGCTGAAGCAGCCGGCGGTGGTCCAGGTGCCGCAGCTGGTTGTTCTGCTCCCGGGGCTGGCTGTAGGCCTGGCTGTGCAGGTTTTACCCCTCCAGGTGGTTCTGCAGTTGCCGCCGACGCTGCGGCTCGGTTCGCTGCTCCCTGCTTTTCCTTCGCCTCCTCGGCAATCATGAGGCTCTCGACGCGCTCTCTGCGCGCCTCGATGTTCAGGTGTCCTAGTTTGTGGCATCCATCGCATCCAGGTGTAGGTCCCAGTCGATCGATGACGGCCCTCGTGATGCAACGGCCGTGCGGTGCAGGTGGTGCTGCCTCTGCTCCCGCGCGGGTGTCCCACGGCGTGCGTTCGACCTTGTTGAACAGGCTCTTGGGCCAGCGCTGCCCCTCCAACCGTCTGGCGATGCTCCCCGCCGTCTTCCTGCCAGCAGCGGTCGCCAAGAGGTGCTCGTCAGTGCGGTTGTCCATCCCGGCCCAGATGGCCTTGCACCAGCGGGTCTCCGCCATGTGGTGGGATGCGGTCTGGATAATGTGCATTGCCGCATCGCCGAACTCGCAGATTGAACCTCCGTGGGCGCGGCCCTTCAAGTGCTGACTGGGTGTGAGGCCGCCCTCCTTGACTGGGCACTGCGACAAGATCCATCCAGCGCGCCGAAACATCCAGACCATGATCCGGTGGTCGAGCGTGAGCTCGGCGCTGTGGCGAGACTCGACCGAGGCCCGCAGGGTGCGGAACATGCCCTCAACCATCTTGTTGGCGTTCTCGATGGCTCTTTTGCTCTTGGGGGCCCGCCTGGGCCCACCGCGCGGAGTGGTCTCCTCCTCGCGGGCCAGCTGTGCAGATCGAACCAGCGCCTGGATGGCGGGCTCGCCATCGGCGCCGAGGAGAACAAAGGTCGAGGCCTCACGTGCACATCGCCGCGGTGGTCATCGCCGCGGCACAGTCCACTGGCCCATTCACGATCATCTGCGCGCTCTCGATTGGCACGCCGGGATGTTGAGCACCGTGAGCGGGTCGCCCTCAACGTCTCCCAGGAGCAGGAAATCGATGCACGCCAGCGGGATCACACGGCCGGGACCGGCCAGGCGCGCGCGTGGATCCCCCAGGCCGCGGCCCACGATTCAGAGCAGTCACCGCGCGCGGAAGGGCCAGTGCGTGAGCCGATGCTGATTTCGAACTGCTCGGCTAGCATCACTGGGGCCCCTCGCGCCCTCGCCGCTGCTGCCTCCGCTGAAACTTTACGCAGAGCTCCATCACCAAATTGTCGTCGACCACCTTCGCGCTGATCTCCTTCGTGGTCGGGTTGGTCATGGGCGTCGGCGACGGCGGTGCCGGCGGTGGCGACGGTGGTGCTGATGCCGAGGCTGCGGCTCCAGAATCGGCGTCTCCTTCATCTGAAGGCGTTTCCGAGTTCGACTGCACGGGGTTGACTTGGATCGGCTCGGTGATCTTCTCGACGGGCGCCCTGATCCTGGGCCAGAAGGTCTTCTTGCTCCTGTGCAGCTTGATCTTGCGCCCGTCCGTCTGCAAGATGTAGAGGCCCTTCCTCAGGGTCGGGGCGTCGCCGCTCTCTGTGAAGGCGTCCGCTCGCGATCGCGCGCTCCGCCCGGAACTCGATCTACAGGGGCACTCCGTCGCTCTCCGCCGACGCGATTCTCGCGCTTATGGGCCCGACCTCGTCTCCCGTCGCCGACTCGCGCAGGGGCGAGTTCTTGGGCGGCAGCATCTTGGTCGTGCTCGCAAGCTCCATGGGGCAGGCGGTCAGTCCTGAGCCCGCGTCGAAGAGCGCCCAGTCGAACTCCACCGTCTCGCAGGACTGCCGCGGCAAGCGCGTCGCAGAGCGCGGCGTTGTAGAGCATGCCGCCCTGCCAGATGTACCCCTCAGGCGTCGGAATGTCTTCGCGCTCGACCATGCTGACGTTCGCGACGCGCGTCGCCCGGCAGCGCAGTCGCCGTCGATGCCGTGGACTGCTGGCCCTTGGAGACGTCCGTCAGCGCCGAGACTGTCCTGGGCTTTTTAGCGACAGCCTTCTTCTTGCGGCAGTCCGCTGCGAAGTGGCCTTCGTTCCCGCAGTAGTGGCAACTGCGGGTCTCTCGGCTTAGTTTTTCGCGTCTTCCTGCCCTTGGAGTCGCCATTGCTCTTGCCTTTGCCGCCCTTGCCCTTGCCTTTACCTATGGAGTCACCTATGCCCTTGCCTGCGGCGTCGACCCGCATGGGGGCCGCTCCGTCGCCTCTAGCGCCTGTAGATGCCCGCCTTCGCTGCGCCGAGCATGTCGTCCTGAGCTCCGTCTTCAGGTCGTCGTGCGTCACTGAGCGCAACGCGTTCAAACTGAGGTGGTCTGCCAGCGTCTCGTTCTTGATGCCCGGCAGGATCTCCCATCGCTTCGCGCTGTCTGAAATCACGTCGCCGCTCTGGTCCGTGCACTCCCTGGCCAATTGCTCGAACTCTGCCAGGTCCGCCATCGCTGGATCTGGGAACTCGCAACTGATGATGCGACCCAACATGACCGCGAACCTCTTCGCCTCCTGTGGCGCGAACTCTCGAAGCGGGACCACCGAGCCGCGAGCCCGTCTCCTCGAAGTGCCTTCCTGGCCTCAACCTTCGCCGCGTCCAAGGTCACAGAGGCCGGGATGCAATAGAGCTGCGCGCTCAGCTTCGCGTCGAGCTCGCCCTGCGGCGCCAGGGCGTCGAATGCGAGACGCCCGATGGAATGGGCCCCCCAGTCGGGGGTGGGCCGCGAACGCGCGGGCCTCGACGTCGAACGACCACGTCTTCTACTCCGAAGGCACTCCCGTGAACGCGCGCGGCTTGTTCGGCAGCCTGGCGTCCACCATCTGTCCTCCTCCGAGGACTGCAGCTGACATCTGCCCAGCTGCTAGATCGGGCCCTCCCGCGCCGCTGCTCTCCCATCGCCGGCCGTTGATCCGCCGCGCCCAACCGCGGCCGCAGGTTCTCGTTCTCCGCGAGCACCTCGCGGAGGCGCGTCACCTCGCCCTCCGCGAGCCTCGCGCTCTCCGCGGTCGCCGCCGCGGCAGCGTGACCGAAATAACCAGCGAAATGTGGCTGATCCGTCCTGGGCCACGCTCCGCTACCATCCGCGGAATCGCGCCAGCGTTCTGCGATTGAACTGGGCCACGCAGGGCCTGGCATCATGGCGTTCTCATCACCTCTGGGCGCTCGCGCCAGAACGGTTGCAGGCGATGAAACCCGCCGTCAAACTCTTGCGCGAAGCCCTACCGAAATTCGCAACTGGCATGCGGAGACGAATCGGGGGGGTTCTGCACTGCGCAGACAGGAGCAATGTTCAAATAACAAAACAACATTCTTAGAACATGAGCTCGGATCACTCAGACAAGACAATACCAGCCATAACTATTATCATAACATTCCTTTGCAAACCGCATAAGGGTATTATCAGAGTGAGTGGGCCGAGCGGTCATTCACTGTCCCTGGGTGCGTGGCTGAAGTGGAATTCCGCGGTGCGGATTATCGTTGTTGTTGTTGTTGTTTGTTGTTGTTGTTTGTTGTCGTCCCACCCGCAACCCGCCCCGCGACCCACCCGCGACCCAGCCCGCGACCCACCCCGCGACCCACCCGCGACCCTCCCGCGACCCACCCGCAACCCACCCCGCGACCCCACCCCCGACCCACCCCGCGACCCACCCCGCGACCCACCCCGCGACCCACCCCGCGGCCCGCCCGCGGCCCACCATCGACCCACCCGCGACCCACCCGCGACCCACCCGCGACCCACCCTCGACCCACCCGCGACCCACCCCGCGACCCACCCGCGACCCACCTTCGACCCCAACCGCGCTCAAGGTACAAGCCGCCATTTTCGGCGCCCGCGGCGTGTTTTTTTTTTTTTTTTTTTTTTTTTTTTTTTTTTTTTTTTTTTTTTTTTTTTTTTTTTTTTTTTTTTTTTTTTTTTTCGTTCCTTCCCGGCGGAGAGCCCGCGACACACCCCGTGACCAACTCGCGGCCAACCCGCGACCCGAACCGCGTTCAGGGTACAAACCATATTTTTCGGCGCCTGCGGCGGGCATCTTTTGCATTCGTTTCAGGTGGAGAGCCCGCGGCCCACCCGCGACCGCGCTCAGGGTACAAACCGCATTATTCGGCGCCTGCGGCGGGCATCTTTTGCATTCGTTCCCGGTGGGGAACCCGCGGCCCACCCGCGACCCAAACCGCGTTCAGTGTGCAAACCAATGTTTTGGGCGCCTGCGGCGGGCTGCTTTTGCATTCCTTCCAGGTGGAGGTGGGGGGCCCGCGACCCACCCGCGACCCAAACCACGTTCACTGAACGCACCAATGCCGCGCAAGCGCGGCGGCGGATTATCGCATGCCGTCTGAGCCCGCAAGGACCTCGAGCCCCGCGCATCCACGCCATCCCGCCCAGCAGCTTTGCCCTGGCGAATTGCCTTGATCAGAGAAGGCGGGGAACATAAAGTGGAACAAAGGATTGCGTTGCAGTTGCCTCGGGAAAGGAGGGGGGGGGGGGGGCGGGGCAGGGGGGGTAAACAATGGGGCGAAGGGGGGGCCGCGAAGAAGAGAGGATGCAAGGATAATGGGGAGAAACGAAAGAGGAGGAGCAGGATGACGAGGAGGGGGGGAGGGGGGGGAGGAGGGCGAGGAGGGGGGAGGAGGAGGGGGATGATGATGATGATGGACGACAATGGGAAGACGATGATGGAGGCCGATGAGGGGGAGGACGACATTGGGAGGACGACGATGAAAGGACGAGGGGGGGGGGCAGAGGTAGGACGAGGAAGAAGAGGAGGAGGGGGGCGAGGCGGAGGAGGAGGATGACGATGACGATGAGGACGAGGACGAGGAAAAGGAGGAGGAGGAGGAGAAGGAGGAGGAGGAGGAGGAGGAGAGCGCCATCGACAGGGAAGGTGGGGGCCACGAGGTCCGCCGGCTCGACGACGCCCGCGTCGCCCGCGCCCGCCCCCTCACTCTTATCCGCACTTGCGGGGTGCTACGTAACATTCTTTGGCCTACAAGCGAGCGAGGGCGCATCGCCGCTGCTTGGTGCGCGGTTGCCCAGCTGCGCGGCCCGCGCCGCCGCGAGGCGCGCCCGCCCTCGAACCCCCTCGCGCCGCCACCCCGGAGAAGCATGCCCCCCTCCCCAGCTCTGAAAAACCTGGAGGGGGGCGCGAGGGGGGGGTCGGGTCAAGGGTTGCGACTTGCACGTCCCTCTACAGGAGGCCGCAAGGTGGGGTCGCCCAGAAGTCCCCTGAACCATCCCAGGGTAGCGTTTTTTTCGTTGTCTCTGAAACTCCTACGTTTTCACCTTTTGGGGGGCCGTTGGGGGATCGGGCATTCATTGCTAGATGACGCCCGAGGCGTCACAGTACTTGCGAGGAGGAGTACGAGGTGGAGCATAGGAGGAGGATTGTATAGAAGCGATACGAGGAGACGAATCATGACGAGGAGGATGAACCGAGAAGGAGAGAAGTAGGAACACTCCGAGGACGAGGACTCGAAGTGCACGGCAGGGCGCGGCAAGTGCACAAGGAGGCACACGAGGATGAGTAGGGAGGAAAACCATCAGGAGGAGCACGGGGAGGAGGAGGAAGAGGAGGAGGAGGAGGAGGAGGAGGACGCCGAAGGAGACGGAACGGAGCTGGAAGATCAGAGAAGAAGTGCGACGAAAAACGCGGGCGGGGCTGTGCCGAGCCCACCGTCCTCCTATACACTGCGTCGGGGGCTGCGCCGAGCCCTATCCCCGCGTCGGGGGCTGCGCGCGTCGGGGGCTGTGACGAGCCCACCGTTCGTTCGCCCCCCTCGAGAGGCCACGGGAACCAGGTCCGGGGAGATGAGGTTTGACCAGGGTGGGGGAATGCTAACGGTCCAGACGGTCCTCTTCGTCGTCCTTGTGCCCTCCTTTTTCACCTTCCCCTGCCATTGCATGCCCTCGCATCCCTGCCCATGTTCCTCCCCCTGCTCCCCTTTCCTCATTTCCCTCAGCACGTTTACTCCAGCTCCACGCGGTCCTTCCACTAAACACCACACGGCTCCTCCCATCATTACTCTGCCTCTTCCTAACACGCTTCGCCCCCCTTCTTATCGAAGGCCGAGCTTCCAAGATCGAGGGCCCAGGATCCAGAACAAAATCAGGATGAGCACAGGAGGGCCCAGGATCCAGAACAACAAAATAGGATGGGCATGAACGGAGACAGGACGAGGATAATCACGGCCGCGGCCCTGGTCAGAGCCAGGTCGGCCACGGGAGATCGCGGCCAGGTCGGCCGCGGGCGAACGCGCGGGGCACCGCAGACCTTGTGACTCAGTATTCGTGGCTCCTTACTCCTCGCTCGCTTCCTGACCCCATCCCTCCTCCCACCCCTCCTCCTCCTGCTCCGCCTCCTGCTCCTCATCCTCATCCTCATCCTTCTCCTCGTTCTCCTCCTCGCTCGAGTTATTATTGCGGCTGCGGCCCCCCAAAAAAGGAAGGGCGCACTGGAGCTCTGCTGCCTCCTGGGTTCTTCGCTGCTGTTGCTCCTCATATTTCTCCCCCGTCCTCCTCCTCCTCTTCCTCCTTCTCCTCCGTTGCAGGCCCAGTGCGCTCTGCGAAGAGAGCCGCAAGCCTAGGCCCTGCCCTGAAGCGCGAGCTTCATCCTCATGGCGATGGGCGCGAAGACCGCCTTCGCGGCCTGCTCGCCGCCCATGTCCCGGCAGAGCGCCTTGGCAGCCATCGCGTGCCTGCGGAGCTCTGCCTTCTGGATGCTCAAATTGCCGGCCTTGTCCAGGCTGAGGAGCTCCGTGTACAGCGCGCTCAGGTCCGCGCGCAGCTGCATCATCTCGTCCCATTTGAGGGCGAACATCTTCACGGACGCGAACATGTCGTCGTGCTGGCGCAAGACCTGGCCCACCTCCTGGCACTTGGCCTTCAGTACGTCCAGGTGCACGTTCGCGTGGAAGTCGCGAGCCTGCTTCGTCTCGAGCAGCTGCGCCCACTTCACGTCGGCACTCAGGCCATCGTGCCAAGTCGGTGCCGTCGAGCCCTTCATGCCGTAGATATTCTCCGCGTCCTGCAAGGCATTGAGGCTATTATCCTTCAGGTTCGTGATGAACGCCGTGGCGACCTCCTGCATGGTCTGCACGGAGCGCTCGCACTCGCTGCGACCGAAGTTCGGGTCTCCTCCGCCCCCCTTCCACGTCTGGATCGCACTCTCGAAGGAGGTCAGGACCCGACCGAGCTCCAGCAAGCGAGGCATGCACTGCTCTGACTTGGACCGTGCATCCGCGCCTGGGCCCATCGCCATCACGCACTTGGTCACCTCCATCATGTTGGCGAAGTTCTTTGCTGTAGCCACACTGCCCTCGGCGCACTTGCCACGCTTGATCATGATCTGCTCCGTGCTCGCCTTGAGGAACGGGACCATCCGTCCGACAGCGCTCGTGATGAGGTAGACCGCATCGACGTACTTGCCATCCGTGTCTGAAGACTCTCCTGGGGCTTGCTCGCTGTCCCTCTTGGCCGCCTCGATCATGTGCTGCGGAGCGTGCTTGACCGCATTCGGGATGGAGACGAGGGCTGCCTGGGGAAGGGCCCCCCCTTCCTGGAGCTGGCCCAGCACGTTCTCCAGCCTGACCAACGTCTTGATGTCCTTCGTGGTCTGGTACTCGATGCACATGTCGCTGATATCTGTTACCCTCTTCCCCTGATCGAATGAGCCGATAGCGCGGTTCAACCTCTCGATGTAGCCCCTCAGATCGACCTTATCAACGAACACTTCCCTGGCAATGTAAGCAACTCCTTCAGCTCAATGTTCGTAGTCATGCGATCCGATATGATCGCCCTGGACACTTCTGGGTTCGACTCCTCGCTGTGGCCAGCCTGGGCCTGATAGGTGCTCATCACCCGCGTCCAGAGCAAGTCCCTGGCCCGACTGCAGGAGCCCTTGGGCATGCACTGCTCCCAGCCCAACAGCTTGGCGCAGACGTTCGTCAACGCTGAAGGCGTCTCGCGCTCGCCATTCTTCGCTGCGGGCTCCATCTTGTTCAGCATGGCCTTCGCCTCCTGGTAGTGCTCGTCGTACTTCGCGTTCGGCTTGACGTATTCTGCGGGCAAGGTCTGCGCGCGATGACAATTGGCCAGCGACGGCGCGATCACGGAGAAGAAGTCGTCGGCCAGAGCGTTAGCAGCTGACGACTGGATCTGTTGAAGAAGGCGCCGAGGGCCCTCGACGTCGGCACCGACAGCGTACGAATCCACGATGAAGTCCACACATTCATGAAGAAGAGACACCTGGATACTGAAGTCCACCACCCAGTCCTCCAGCTGCAAGTCCTCTGGCAAACTGAACACCTTCTTCGCTTCGACGCCCACCTCCCTGAGCCTACGATCCCCCTCAGCGCTGTTCATGCACATGAGCTTGATGATGGCCTCACCGAGGTACTCCTCCTTTGCGAAGTCGTAGTAAGCCGTCTTCCCAACTTGCTTCGCGATCGCGTGGTACGACGGGTTGAGCATGTCGACGGTGTGCTTCTTGTTGTTGCCGATCGGGTCGAGTACGCAGACGAGCTCGGTCCACGTGGGATCGCTGTTTGAGGAGAGCCGCAGCGTCAAGTCAGGCAAAGACTGGAACTTCCTCAATGTTAGACCCTGCTTCGTCTCGGGCAGCCGCACTGGTTGCGGTCTGACTTGCTCCAGCTTGTCGATCAGGGTCCTCAGCGCGCCGTCGGACATGAGATGGGCTTGCGACGGTGAAAGCTTCAGGCTGTTGTTGAACAAATCGATGTGCTTCTCAAGCCTGTCGGCATCCGTGGTTTTGCCCTCCCTTGCGCGGCAAAGCTTGGCCTGGCCGACCTCCTTGGACACGGTGTTGCCACCTGCGCCCTGCGCCAAGTCGAGGGCTTTTATCCAGTACTTCGGGGTCTTGACGTAGTAGCCTCCAGCCATCTTCTTCAAAGTGCCATCCTTCTCTCTGGCCTTGATCGCAGCAAGTTCATCCCATAGGGCAGGAAGACTTGGCGACGGCAGTCGGTCTTTCGAACCCGATGCGGACGCCTTCGATACGGACTTCGGCTGATCACTCAATCGAGAAGAATCCCGCTGGGAGCCAGGGGTGCTTGGCGGAGCCGCGGTCGAAGCAGCAGCTCCAGGAGACCCTTCGCAGCCTTCATAATCAGAACCGTCGCCATGGAAGCTCGCGTCGTCACCATCACCTTTTTTAGTTGACTTGCCTTTCTCAGTAGACCTCTTATTAGTCAGCTCGTCGCGCTTCTGCCTGATGGTCCTGCTGCGTATTTCAAGCGGATTTCACGTCTTCAAACCACTCGGCATTCGCATGTTGCCGCCTCCGAAGTCATCGATGTCGAAGGCCCGCTTGACGTTCGGCGCGATCTGCACGTCGTTCGCGTTCTCACGCGAATCCATCACTGGAATACCCCTCTTCACGGCGATGTCGGCGTAGAAGTAAATCTTCTGCGGCGCCCCCTCGACGGCCACAGGGCAACCGGGCGCAACCTCAATACCGTTCTTGCCCAGGAGCTCCACAGGGTTCATCCCGAGACACTTCGGAGTGACCCCGCTGCAACGCCACTTGATCACCTGTTCGGTCGCAAGCTCGGCCTCCTGCTCGATGCGGCAACCGACGTGGGCGACCTTGCTGACGCCCTGCTCCATCGTCTCCCTCTTCCGTTTGCCAGCTGCCACCTCCATGGCCTTATCGCGCACATGGTGGAAGTCAGGTACGTCCTTGCCCAAGTCGAGGAACTGTTGCCAGGTCGTCCACGGGGAGAGGACCTCCTTCTGCTTGTAGATTTCCTCGCACGCATTCTGCGACCCGCGCGGGTCGAGAGACTGGATCTTGAAGGGGCGGTCCTTGGGGGGTCGGACATACTCTCCCCAGCAAGCTGCCCCCCCCCCCCCCCCCCCCTCCTAGGGTTCACATCGGTGCGAAACCTTGTCGTTGGCTCAAGTAAGATTTGGCATCGCATCTATCAAAAAAAAAACTCGCACCCCTCCTACCCACCCTCCTTCCCCCCTGCCTCTCTCACCTCTCAAAGTCCTCATTGCCTCATCGTGCGTCTGAGCACGGCCTATCTTCTCACTGTGTCGTTCCCTTCTTTTCTAGCTCCTCGCTCCCTCCCGGAGCTCATGAGTAAAACCTGAGATCCAAGGGGTCCTGGAGGCCCTGAGGTCACATTTATGCGGGTGCGAATGTACACCTTTCGCCGCGTATCGTGCAAGAGTGCTTGATGCGTGCTGTATACGTTCCTGCGTATGCAAATGTACATGCGTGGTCCTCCCTGAGCCAAGGGTTGTAACGGGGGTTCAGCGATTGGCATGGATGGGGATGGATAGGTTCGGGGGTCGGGGATGTTTACTCAAACATTGTCCTTGGAGCAAATGCGGCGCTTGGCGCAGAAGCAGAGGCGATCGCCGAGAGGCCGTTGCTGAGACGGATCGGTCTGCGCTTTCTGGTCCGCCTTGGGCTCCTTCTGCCCCTTCTTGCCACCAATTGTTGGAAAACGCAAGGTGGTCTTGGCTCCTTGCTGGGCAGAAGTCTCGATCATAAAGCCTTCCAGCCTTAGAGCCAACATCAGCTGAGGAACGGATCCAAATCAAAGCGTCACCACGCAGTGGGTCGGCGCCCACCCCCCACCCCCCTCCCCTCGAAAAAAAAGCCGGGATATACTTGTTGCCAGCTTCTTGGGCGCCCCAGGACACGTCGGATTGCCACCCATGCCCCCCCTTCCCGCGCAGACACTGGAATTGTCCGACCTGCGAACGCTTGGGGACCCCAACAGAGAGGAGGGATGCAGTGAGGTAGACTACACGCGGTTAGGTTCAATGAAGGTTTCCAGTGGCTCTACCAGCCCCACCCCCATCCCCCAGATGTGAAACGGCACAGCCTCGAAAGCATTTCGCCCCCCGAACAGCGAGTTCATCGCACAGGGGCGCGACGCCAAAAAGTCAGGCTGCAACATCTATCTACTTGGCGGGGCTGCGTCCCTTCAATTTCGGAAGCCACACTCTGCGCGGTCGCTTTATGAGACGTTGCCGAGAGGGCCGGTGGTGGCACGCACATGGCCCTTCGGCTCACTCTGTCGATGGACCATCTGCATGACAACAGCGGCCCTGATTTGGAATCCAGCCAGGAGGCTTCGGCTTGGGCGGCGTCGCGACTTTCTCTGGATCTGGGATCTCCCACGGGTCGACCTTCTCCTTGGGGCAGCTGGACTTGTCGGATGCGATGTAGCCGTCGTCGCTGCCGTCGATCACAATGCTGTGCACGATAGCGCGGCTCGCCTACCAGAAGATCGGACCGTCCTCCACTCGCACTTGAAGGTCTCCCCGATGCGCCGACTGTGACTAGGAGGAGCGCCCTTCATGGCCGGCCAAGAAACTTTGATATCCACAAGGTGTTCCCCAACACCCTGGTGATACACCACTTGGGCCAATCAAATCGGTGCCGGATCAGTCGCGCAGGAATGAGAGGATCCAACATTTCAGCGCATGGTTGGATCGGGTCACCCAGGGTGGCACGTGCCCCCCTGGAGCCAATTGAGCATTTGACCATTGGGCCTCTAGTGAGATTGCTCGTCTGAGGCCCCAATGACCTGAAGATGCCATGAGGTTATATATATATGTATTATTTGGTTCTCTCTCTTTTTTTCTACCAGCGAATGGAGCCCCATGGGGCCCCAAAGAGACCTCATGAAAGGGCGCATGTGGATCGCCATGGGGCTTCTTGGGCCAATGTGGATTGGGCCCTGGGGGTGCTATGGTTACGTAGGGTTTGGCTTGGGCGTTATGTTATTTCTTCAGCTCCTGTTTGCAGGGCCCCATGGCCTACCAACCACTACTTCGCCCGCAGCTGCGTGGGCCCCCCCCCCCACCCGATGCATGTTTCCGATATCTCAAAAAGCTGGCGCCCTGAACGAAAAGGAAGAGGGGGGGGTGCTTCGGGCACGCGGCCGAGCCTCGCTTCCATATCCTCGTTCCTCCTCCACCTGGCGGTCGGTTTTTCGGACGCCCCCTGAAAGGCGGTGGAGGGGGGGGGTGCTTAGAGCACGCGGCCAGGCGCTTGGCGGAAAGGGAACCCGCGCTCTGAGACCGACCGCGCGGGGTCGGCGCGGCGCGTTGGACGCCTCCGGGACCTTGGGCGTCTCGCGCGCTGCCTCCCCGAAGGTCTCCGAGAAGACCTTGAACCTCTCCAGCTCTGTCTCGGCCGCGTTGTCTTGGTTTCCTGTAGGTCCCTCGGGATTTTGGAAAGCACTGGTTTCAGAACCTGATGAGGTGCAAGAGCGGACTCGGAACCTGGGGCCTTGACCGAGAGGTGGTTCAAGAGGTGAGACAAAAAACTTCCCAGGCGCTGATTCATTGGTATTGAACGACTACGAGAGGACTTTTGAAAATTGCACCGCGGGGTGATTCAGGTTCGAGGCAATGAACGAGAGGACTGTTGAAAATTGCCCGTTTCGGTGATTCACGCACAAGAGGAGGTTCAAGAGCGAGTCGTGGCCATCTGCGGTAGCCCTGGTTGACCACCAGAGCGTGATTCAGGAGCCCACAGAAAGTGAATCGAAAGCGGCCGATGCCTCAAGAGGTGGTTTCAGAGTCTGGCCCAGAGCGCCCGGAGATCCCAGAGGTGGTTTCTGAGACGCGGCTGGCCTTGCCCTGCCTCGCGGTCGATTGGGCCCCATGGGATTTTCGATAATGTCAAAATTGGGGTGGGGGCCTCCTGGAGCCCTCTTGGGGCCTCCTGAGGCTCTTCAGTGATTAACAACATCCAATGTACTATCGTAATATAACTGGCACAGCGGGCCCAAAGTCGAACCATGCTGTGACACCTGGGGCCTCGCACTATTGCCCACGGCAACATCAGAACTGGGCTGGGAGAGGAGTGGGGCCCGAAGCAGGGGCGAGGAGTAGAAGAGGGGCACTGTCAGCGCAAGGGGAAGTGGGAGGACGACGAACAGGAAAACGTGTGCAGGACGAAAAACTGAAGACCTAGAATTCGAATGCTCATGATTTGCACCAGCTTTGCGTGCCTCAGTGGAGCGCAAACTCAGGCTCTGACTCCTCACCTGTGTGCCGTGGCCGTTCGCATTCAAACAGCCCAGCCAGGCCTCCGTCGTCGCGCAATGCGCTGCGTCCTAGCAGGCGCCTTGCACGAGAAAAGCAGGCGCCATCGCCACATGCGCAGCTTTGCAATCAACGCCTGCCTCAGTCGCAGAAAGAATGAATGCCCCAACGACGCCAAGGCAACGGCCCTGGCCTTCACGACCTGGCAGATTGCTCGGATCGGACATCTTAGTGAGCACGCGCCGCCCGTGCGCTTTATCAGGGCACTTGACTTCGACAAAAATGTTCTTTCTAAGCGCATTGTAGCGCGCAGAAATGCGACTATCTCGAAACCAAAAGGTCCGAGACCCACCGTGCACTAAAGGTGGCACCCAGTCTGGACGAGGGGGAGGAGGTGGAGGAGGAGGTGGGGGATGTGGCGGGTCATCGGCAGGCGGCGGAGCGTGGGCCTCCGCGCCAGCGCCTGGTACATCAGGCGCTTCAGCAGGCAGAGGTACGCCAGCTGCAAATCCACGACCGACAGCCTCAAGCATCTCCTCAGGAGCACGAAGGTCATCACAGCCATCCCCTTCTCCGTGAGGAGCGACGTCGGCGCCAGCTGCATCATCAGGTCGTTCCTCAGGAATGCCGATGTGCATGGCGACGTCGTCGAAGGCCATGTCGCCCCAAAGGGGCTCGTCCTCGTCGTGACCACCCGGGGCAATGTCGATCGCCTCTTCGAGCGTCACGGCCTTGACCTCATCGTCGCTCATGGCAGCCTGCTCGCTGCCCTGTCCCACTGATACCTCTCCGCCATCATCGGCGGCAAGTTCAGGGTCGCCGCCGTGTCCAGTATCAGCGTCGGGGCTTAGCCCCCTCGCCATGGTCGCTCGACCCCTCTTGGAGAATTCGAAAGGAGAAGGGAGACACCACATGGGCAGGTGCTATAAAGGCGCGCTGGTGTAGCCTATGGACCCTTCTGTGGAACCCGATGGGGCCACCAGTGGGACCTACGCTTATGGAACCTTGTGACGGGCCTAGCTGTGAGACTTGATTTCAATGAGCTGTGGAGCTCACACCCGCATGGCGCGGTAGAAGTCGCATCGGGCCCTCGTGCAGCTGATTGGGCCCACGCTGCAAGAGACAGCCAACCCAATCGAGAACAACCCAGAAACATATTTCAACGAAGAGCTAGAACATCGCACAGGTGGGGGTCACCAAACCTTTTCCACGCATTTGTGTTTGGCGATCTCGGCGCCCTAAAACCCAATGCTCGGGGGCACCTCGGGCCCGCCCAAAACCGCCGCCCTCCCCCCCCCCCCCCCCGCACACGCAACTGCAAAAAAAAAATGCCCCCCCCTCCCCCCCCCTCCCCCCCTCCAATGAACGCTCCTCCGCCGCGACCCGTTCCCAGGGGGGGAGGGGGGGGGGGCTTCGAACGAGCAGCCCCCTCCCCCTCTCTACCCGAGGTCCTCGTCAACGCCCCCTCCCGCATGTCCTCGCCCGCGGCCTCGGCCACCTCGGCCTCGAGCTGCGGCCCTACCTCGCCCGCGCCCGCGGCGCCCCCCGCGACCCCGCCCGCGCCTTTTTCGAGGTCGAGGTCCAAACCCCTTCCAGAATCGAAGCTCCCCGTCATCGTCCCCTCCACGACGCAGCGGTTCGATGATCTGCTTCTTAGGTACGAAATGCTCCTTCAAGATATGCTCGTGATTGTTCACGAGCTTGTGCAGCATAGCGTCATGTGGTCAATCTTCTCGCAGAGTGCAACACCAATCGTAAAGTTCGAGATGGTTGTTCGCCCCATTCACCTCCACAGTGACGTCAGTCAAGACAGGCGTGTGCATATCATCGCAGGTCATCTCTTGCAGCATGACGTCGTACGGTGGCAACGTAGTGTAACTGAGATGTCAAAAAGATACATCCTCCTCCATCGCTATCGCGTTCTCCAGGGCCACGTCGTAATCGGACTCGTCGCTGTCTGGCGGGAAGAAAGGCTGCAGTGGCAAGCTCCTGATTCTGACAACCAGCATGCCTGTCAAGAGCAAGTTGCGCCAAAACGCATCACGAGGTGCCTGCCCTCTCAAGAAACGGAGGAAAGCATTGCGACGGCTATGCAATCGTTTCCCAGATGGCGTGCAGAAGCAATGGTCCCACGTGCACTTCGCGCTGGGCTCCTTCTCCGATGCGATCGGAAGGGATATTGGACCAGCAGGCTTACACGTCCAATTGTGATATGCATCCAGAATTGTACCCAGACCCTTCCTCGAATATGTAGAGTTGAAGCTCTTGTCGACAATGGCAAGCGCCTGCTTGTCTGGGGTGCCCATGTACTTCAACCATGGGATTGTCGTGCTGATCGGCATTGGCGTGAGATCTCCTCGGTGCGGCTGCAATGTCTGCGACGCCGTGCAGGTAGCATTCCGCTCTGCATTGCCAACGCGCCCACTGAATGTGACCAGCTCCTCCTTGTTCTTCTGTCTCTCCTGCGCCTCATCCCGACGCCTCGGCGAAAGTGTAGTTTTCGGGCCCACGTGCTCCAAGCTGCGGACGTCCCCCATGCGAGGCCACATGGATTGCACCGCCAATCCAATAGTAGAAGGACTCATGCTGAGACCACGGTTGCGATCCTCATCACGATCTTGAACCATATCAGCATCGCGTTGTTGACCGAGGGCTCGAATCTCATCTCGAAAGCTAGCGCGGAACTTCCGGATCTCCTTGGCAGCTAGACCGAGCGATCGAGGCGCCCCTTCTCTGTGGGCTTGAGCAGCCTCCTTTCCTGACTCTCGCAGCCGTCCCTTTACCTCAGGCGTGTACTTCGCCGCGATCGCGGTGAAGTCGAACTCCCCAGCCCTCATGCACTCGGAACAAAAAGCTCGCCACGCTCCACCGCCGCCACGCTGTATCTAACGTCGGCCAGCCTCCGCTGCGCCGTCGAGGTCAGATGCCGCTCCACCTTGCCCGGTGTAGGTAGTGGATTGGCGTGCTCTGTCATGTGCTTCCAGTTCTCGTCGTAAATGATTCATAACCCAGAGAGCATTCGCCTCGTGAAAGGACATTGGGTGGGTTTCGCATGACCTAGCCGACAACACTCTCCGAATCCAAAAACTGGTTCTTTTCAATCGCGACGTTGCCGTAGTGGGCCATATGGAAAAGGAATAGCAACATTTCCCTTGTATCAGGACGCCTCAGGTCGTGCTCCTTCACGAGCCATCGCGTCCATGGGTCCAATCGGTGACTGTCCATGTCCATGATGGCACCCCGAAGCTGCGGCTCCATCACCGATCTGAATGTCAAGAACGGCGGTGCCCGATGAGGTGAGTGGATAATCTTCTCGACGATTGCACCTTGTCGTGATAGCATAACGAAGCATCGAACCAGCATCGCTCTGATCATGTCTATGTCAGGGATGAGCTGCCAGAGAACTGGCGAGTTGAAGACGCATTGCAACTGGCCGAAGTACTCGCGCTCCATGCCCCCACGAGATAGAGCAAGCAGGCGGTGATCCCCCAGAACTTCGGCTTGTGAATTCGATAACCTCGACTTCGCTGCTACTGCTTGCTGCTTCAACTCCCAATCCTCCGACGACGCATCCACCGCGCGCCTCCGCATCCGCATCCCAGGTTCCATTGCAATACGTAGAACCACCCATGACTTCAAAGGCCGAAGTCCCAACGCGCTGAGTGTGTAAGATCTGTACTTCATGTTGCGCTTGGCCCAATCTTGAGCTTCAGCACCATCTTGTTGGAGAGCCTGGCCCTGTGCGTCACCCTCTGCACCTTCTTCGCCAGCATATCCTGCGCCAAGGTCGCCATCTGCGTCGTCTGGTGATGCTCCAGCGTCGCCCTCAATCGCAAGTAAACCAGGCATGGGCACGATCCGATCGACATCTTCTCGGATCAAGTGGGCCTCCCTGGGAAAGCACTCGCGGATCATGCGGTGGAAAGCGTTGGTCAGAAGACCGTGACACAGTTCCAGCGCAAGCACCGACGATACAGCCTCATCATTATCCAACCATCGGCCTCTGTTGATTATCTTCCAGGATAGGCCACAGAAAACGCGAACAATCGCTGTGCTGTACATCAACTTCGCGAGCGCTTCTGGGATGGCACCGTCTGGCAAATACACTTCCACGCGATTGCGATTCCGCCGCCTGCCATTCGGCTGGAAAGAAGACCAGAGGAGGTTCAAGGGATAAAGCGGGGGGGGGTTCATTTGGACCGCGAGGGCGCGCGCGTCGGAAGTCTAGGGGGACAACGTCGACCTGGAAACGTCGCTGTTCCCAACCATCCTGTGGCGCTGGGTCCGCGCCTTGAAGGGGCAACGCCCCGCGCCCCCCACTCCTTCCTCCTCCCCCACCTCCCCACTCCTCCATCAGCATCAGCATCGGCATCATCATCCACCCCCACCCAGCACAGCGCTTCGCGGCCCCATGAGGAACCCCGCCGAAGGCCCCAGCGGCACCGCCCGCGTGCGTCACCCCCACCCAGCACTGCCCCATACGGAAATCCACCGGAGGCCCCAGTGGCACGCCGCCCGCATGCGCCACCCCCCGCCAGTGCAGCGCTTCGCGGCCCCATAGGGAGCTCCGCCAGCACCGGCGGCGCCGCCCGCATGCGCCACCCCCGCCCAACACAGCGCTTCGTGGCCCCATATGGAGCTCTACCGAAGGCCCCAGTGGCACCGCCTGCACCCCCGCGCAGCGCAGCGCTTCGTGGCCCCGTAAGGGGGCTCCGCCGAAGACCCCAGCGCGGGCGTTCGCATGTGTTCCCCCCGCACAGCACAGCGCTTCATGGCTCCATCGGGGGCTCCACCGAAGGCCCCAGAGGCACCGCCCGCATGCTTTCCCCCCGCCCCATGCAGCGCATAGGCAGCTCCGCCGAAGGCCCCAGTCACGCGCGGCTGGCGATGGCAGTCGCCGCGATCTTAGATGTGCTCGCGGGCCCGCAGCGCGCGCGGCCCTCCGCCTTCGACGCCCCCCCCCCCCCCCGCGCCGCGCGTCGGAGGCGCCGGCGGCGCGCGGCGCGGCGACGCGACGCTGGCGGCAGCCGACAGCTCCACCCAGGACGCCGCCCCCGGGCACGCCGCCCGCTGGCGCGCCAGGCGCCGCGGCGGACGCAGGTGCGAGCGCAGCCGCTGCCGCGCCCGCGCGCGCGCAGGAGCGGCGAGCAGTCAGGCGGAGGCGGGCGCTGAAGAGCGTTGGCCCCGCCGCCCTCGCTTCGCTCTCAGCGCGACGCGGGGCTCGATTGCGCCGCAGGCTGGGCCGCGAGCATCGCTGCGACGCGGCAGACCTCGCTCGACCGGCCGCGGCGGGCGGCCCGGGCGCCGGCCCGCCGCCGCAGCGCGCGGCGGGCTGTTCTCGCGCCGCCTCGGCCGCCCCGCCGCCGGCCCTCGTTTCGCGCGGCAGCCGAGGCGGCTCCTCGCGACTGAACGGCGGCGGGGCGGCGGCGCGCGCAGTGGCGCCCGCTGGAGCCAGGTTCACCCTGGCCGAGCGCATCCGAGGCGGGGGGCCTCATTCTGATCTCCCCCTTGGGCACGGCCCCACCTGGTGGACATCTGATCTGGAGCTGGCGGGGAGGGGCCTCTCCCTTCCCGCCCACGGCGATGGTCCGCCTGTCAATCAGTTAACCAGCAAGAGCGAATGCTCGGTGCTGGACGCCGAACCTGGCGCCGAGCCCGACGCCGCCCCTCCTCCCCACCCTCGGATCGTTGAACCACGAGCGTGAGCTCGGGCCGCCTGTCTTCTTCGACATCGTCCCCGACTCCACTGATCTGGTCCTGGGCAGCGGCAGTCACAGGCGGTTGCGCGTGCTCCAGCGGCACATGGCGGCGAACGCTGTGGTCCCTCTCACTCCCGGCGGGTTAGCGTGGCGTTCGGCGGCCCTCGACCGCCTCTCGCACGCCCAGCTGTGCTACGAGCAGGTTCGGCAACTCTGCTCGGTCGTCCCGATGGCTCTACACGCTAGCTCCGTTGGATGGCAATGCAGGGCTCGGCTGAAGCGGTCGATCCTCGAGGGTTCGCCTTGCGGCGTCCCTGAACTGCCGTTGGCGTACCCCGAGGGTATTGCCAGCGCTTCGGCTGACCGATCGCGGCGAACGCATGTGGATTGCCGCCTTCTCCTACGTAGTACCGTTGATTGTAGTCATTGATCAGCGTGCTGTGCAGTTTGTTGTCTTCTTATCGCGTCATCTAAGCTTCTGAACATCGCTGGTCTGGCTTGAGTGTGGCTGGTTCCAAAAACCACGCCGTTTCTTCCCCGTCCTCGCAGGCGGGCTTTCTTCGAAAGAATGGCTTCGGTTGTCTTCCCGCTTTTGCGGGGGGCGCGGCCTGGCTGATAGCGCGTGCTGTGCTGTCTCGGGTGGCGCCGCACACCTCCGCTCCCAAGGAGTGGCTTCGGTGGTATTCCCGCGGCTTGACGGAGGCACGGCCTGGGGGATGGCGCGGGCTGCGTTGTCCCAGGTGACGCCGCAGACCTGTCATGAAACTCTGTCTTTTCGATTCCCCCTTACACTGCGGAGGCGTGAGAGCCTGACCAACCAGCACGACGGGCTCCAGCTGGCGCCGGAAGCTGGACCGCGCGTGGTTTCCAGGGCGAGGTGGGGGCTCTGCTCGGGTTGCGGCGCGTTGGCCCCCTGGCTCGCTCGTTCCTTTGCCATTCGGCGCCCCGCTTTTAAAGCTTTCGCCTGCCGCCTGCGCCCTCGGCGACCGCCACTGTGCGGCCGCTCGAACCTGAACTCGTGCCGCGCGAGCCTGGCCCACAACTAAAAAGAGGCCCCAGTGGCACCGCCCGCGTGCGCCCCCACCCAGTAAGGCGCTTCGTGGCCCCATAGGGAAGAGCTCGTTCCACCAGACCGCCCCAATGGCACCGCCCGCGTTCGCCACTCTCACCCAGCATAGCGCTTCGTAGTCCCATAGGCAGCTCCACCGAGGCCACCAGTGGCACCGCCCGGTTGCGTCACCCCCGCCCAATACAGAGTTCCATGGCCCTACAGGGAGCTCCACCGAAGGCCCCAGTGGCTGCACGTGCATGCGGTTCTCCCACACAGTACAGCGCTTCGTGGCCCCATAGGGAGCTTGACCGAAGGCTCCAGTGTCGGTGTTCGCATGCGTGTCCCCTTCCCAGAACAAGGCTTCATGGCCCGACAGGAAGCTCCACCGAAGGCCACAGTGGCACCGCTCGCGTGCTGTCCCCCCCACCCAGCACAGCGCTTCGTGGCCCCATGGGGAGTT